>CM021102.1:789428891-789696678 GCA_007115665.2 Sequoiadendron giganteum | reverse complement strand
AGAGGGAGTGGGATAGTGATAGAGGGTATATAGATATCTAGGGTATATAGGGTTAATGGTAGAGGGTAGAAGGTTTAAGGGTTTATAGTTTAAGTGTTAAGGGTTTAGGGTTTAGGGTTAAGGGTATAGGGAGAGATATAGAGGGAGTGAGTGAGTGAGAGAGACCTGAGAGAGAGAGAGAGAGAGATGGTTAAGGGTGGAGGGTTTAAGGGTTAAGGGTAGAGGGGAAAGAGATAGAGGGAGTGACTTTGAGAGAGACCTGAGAGAGGGAGAGGGGGTAGGAGGGAGACTTGAGAGAGAGAGGGAGTGGGAGAGAGATAGAGGGTATATATGGTTAATGGTAGAGGGTAGAGGGTTTAAAGGTTAAGGGTTTAGGGTTTAGGGTTAAGGGTAGAAGGAGAGATATAGAGGGAGTGAGCGAGAGAGACCTAAGAGAGGGAGAGGGGGTTAGGAGAGAGAAACTTGAGAGAGAGAGAGTAGAGGGTAGAGGTTTTAAGGGTTAAGGGTTAAGGTTAAGGGTTTAGGGTTTAGGGTCAAGGTTAGAGGGGAGAGAGATAAAGGGAGTCAGTGAAATAGAGGGAGGGAGTGGTAGAGAGATAGAGCATAGAGGGGAGAGAGATAGGAGAGATTGAGTGAGAGACTTGGGAGAGAGAGATGGAGAGAGAGGGAAAGAGATAATAATTAAATATTTAATATATTAGTAATATATATATATATATATATTTAAATATTTATACATTAAATAAAATATTTAAATAATATTTAAATATTATACACAATAATATAATATATAATATATTAAATACATAATTTGGTAAGAGATTATCATAAATTGTAGATTATATATTACATTATAAACTATATTGTATATTATATATTAAATTATAAAATTTATTGCATTTTTTAAATCATATATTATAAATTGTATAATATTTTTTGAACTCATATATAAAACATATCGGATATTAGATTTAAATCGGATATTCAATATCCAATATGTCTGACAAAAAATTCAATGCCTAGGGATTAGACTTGGGCTTGCTTTGGAATTTGGTTCAGACCTGTGAGTCCTAAGAAGTCAACACAAAAAATGTGTTTAACAACTTACCTTTCTTTTCCAGACTTCGTCCATGTGGCCGACGACTTTTTTTTATCCAAAATCGATGAAATGAAAAGGGTTTGTAAAGGAGCTTCTCAGCTTTCCACCAATTTAAATCATACTTTACTTTGAATCTAATAAATAATAATTATTCATTTTCTATTAGAATTATGACTTAAGTCCTGATTGATAGCCTGATTGAAAACCATCTATAGCTTTCAAATGGTATCACATTTTTTGAATGAAAAACATGTGTCACATTCTATGCTTCACATACTATAGGATTAAAAAAAAAATGAATTTCATGAAGTTTTGACCAAGTTAAGGTGGCCAGACATATTAGTTTTTTATATTTTTTAAAAGTTGTAATAAGAAAATCACAATTAATTATTTACTTGGAAAAAAATTTAAAAAAAATATGCATCACATCTGGACATGAATCCTCTACTTATATCTAAAATCTTATAAAAAATATTAGCATTTTATTATGGTTAGGGTGGTCAGACATACACCTACTTCTTATTTTTTCCCTAAAATTTAACTACTACTACATTGAAATTTCAATTTTTCACCAGATATATTTTTTTTTTTGAAAAATAAACCTAGTAGTTTAGAAACAAAATTCAATTTTCCATAGATTCTATTCTTACGTATTTTTGAAATAATATAGATAACTTATTCAAATTTTACGTCAAGTTGCCTAACTCTGATTTATTGCCACTTAAGGGCCTATTTTTTCCATGATGATCTTGCACATACCCAAATGTTAGATGTTAGGGCATGGAGGTTTTCCTTGGTCAAACCCCTTTTAGGTAATTAAACCAAAATGATGAAATAATGTAATGAAGCATGAAATAATGGAGTTAGAAACTTTCCATGATGATTGATCTTGTGTTTCTGCAATGATTGTTGAAGAATCTTCCCTTGAATTCTTTAGAAAGATGTCTTGGTGACTTATAATGCTCAAACCCTAGCTTTCTTGAGAAAAATGATGAATGAAGAAAGGAGGATGAATGAATGAGTTATTATGAATTAGGGGTCAAAATGAGGGAAAAACCCTATATTTATACATGATTTGACCTAATTTCCTAAAAATACCTCATCACAGGCCAACCTTAGGTCTTAGAGAATGAAAACTTGCCAAAAGTTTGAAATAATTTTGATTTTTGAGCCAAATGGGACTCAATCACCCAAGGTGGCAACTTTGTCCCACCAAGGAAATTTTTCTAGTTGTGAGGAATTAAAATGTATTGAATAATGCTTAACATGATTGTTCTCTGAAACACACTTAAGTAGGGCCTATAAGTGCATAATGGGGCTAATTAAACATAAGACATGGTCAATTTGTTGATGAAAATCCTAGAAAAGTGTGAGACTTTGTTACAAATCCTTTCAACACTTTGTAATAAGGCTTGGTAAGGGGTAAACAAAGGTTATTTAGGTGAATTATAATAGAAAGGTCCTAGAAAAATGTGAAAGTGGGTTACAACACTTCACAACACTTTTACAAGACACCATAGAATTCTTATTGATTCTCAAGGGTCTAAGGCCTAATGTGAATGTGTTAACCACATTAAAACATTAAATCTAGGCAAGAATTGGCCAAAATCCACAAGAAAGACCCAAATGAGCATAAACATGTCCAAGGATCCTTTCTTTTTTGACACATTATTAAATAATAAACTCACTATATTATCCTAAGAAAGCTTAATTATTTGTAGGAAAAACCTAGGGCTAATTGAAAACAAATTAACCCACTAGGAAAATAAAAACCTACACCAATACCCCCCTTAAGCATAGCTTAGGAGGATGTAAAAGATGATGGCTCCTGACAAATGAAGCCATGTTAGGTACCCATGTACATATAAAATTACCCCCAAAGAAGAACCCCCCACAAATAGAGAGAACACCCCCCAAATAGAGAGAGAAGAAAATGAATAAGTAGCCCCCTAAAGAGATCCAATGGTAGATTCTCTAAACTGGATGGAAAAAATGGTCCACAATCATCGAACAACATTCCTCCCCTTACGAAGAAAAAAAACCAAAGGTGTATGCATGCTGCCTCCCAAGTCTTGAAAGGAATATGTAGGAAGAAAGCTCAAGATGCATGTCAAAGTGTCTGAAGTTGGCTCAAGTATCTACATGTAGATGTTGAAAGCTATCATAATCAAATCAAGCATTCTAGGCCACACTACTGAAGATGACAAATCAAAATTTCCTAGAGACTGATGTAGAGCATAAACCAAAGACTCAAGTATCTTCTTTGAAGAAGTCTCCTCCAAATTTTGATCCAAAGTATCCACACTCATATCAAACTATGATGAATGATCATGTAGAGAATGAACAAGAGGGTCAAAGTGCCCCCTCACAATAATTGAAGAAGAATTATCTTCATCAAAGATAAGATGAATATGCTCAATAGTGTCTCCCAAATCTGCAATATGTGTCTCCATAAACAATTCTAAAATAAATGTCAAGAGATTATCCCAAGATAAATCAAGAAGACTATAGTTATCCTATTGCAAGTTTTCATTGGAATATTTCAAAGAAGCAACTCTAAACTTTGAATATATGCAAGGAAAAAAGACTAGTCCTAAAAGAGAAGATGTATGTCCTCAATAGTATCATCTAAATATGAGATGGACTCTACAAACAAACAAGAGATGTTTGGTAGACATTGGTCCCAATAGATTGAATCCAAAAGAAATAATTGATCTTGTTGTAATGAATCATTGGAGGCTCTTGATGAAGCAACTCGGAAATTTGAATATGCAATTTGTGATGTTGATGTAATCTCAACATGAGGAAGAGAAGTCTTTATGTCATCTGAATGTTCAAGATGTGCACAATAATTAAGCTCCTAAAAAGCATCATCATAATAGGGTATATTATCTACATCATAAAGTGGAATGAGGCAATCTACAATAGGATCATCTAGGAATAGAGAAATATGAGGGTCTCTAAACATCTTCCAAATCTTGGTCCAAATTGTGTGGGGACATTCAATGCCCGATATAGACAATAGAGTGTTGAAATCAACATGACAACCAATTATTCCTATTACATGATCAATTTTACTACCCCAAAAATTCTTCTTATCAAGTGTGTCTAGTTCAGGCATGATTCCATAAAGGTAAGGCAAAAAATTTAGCCATATGAGATGGGTTAAAAGGCCTTTTTCCAAGACTCATAATTAGCCTTATCCAAGACTATCACAAAACGATGAGTAGAAAAATCCATGGTACAATCCTCAAATGATCACAAAAGAACACCAAAAAAGAACATCAATACACTCCCGCCCTTTTCACTAGTACCAAAGATCCCCCAAGATATATAAGGTTGACACTTTATAATTTAATGTGTTTACAAAGCCTTTTCTAAGATATAATGCTCAATAGGCTTAAAATAACCAAAATTATAAATTCATATACAACATGAACCTGAGATTTTTTTGGAAAAATTAGCCTTATGGTTGTGTAGTGCTCTTCTAGACCTTTCCAGCACCTATTTGTTTCTGAAGATTGAAGCACCAGGGTGAAATTTAAGGCTTGTTGAAGAAATTAACACAAGAAAACTTCAACCTGAAATATCTAGTACAAGATGGAAAAAAATATTCTTAATACCTTTATGGATGGAAAGTTCTCATCTCTAGCTTTCTTGTGATATCTTATTTGGTGAAATCCAATGCTCGAAGCAAAAGATATGAATTGTTTAAAAATTGGCTAAATTTAACCTATAGGAAACATTTTTTTTCTCACAATTTTTTTAATTTCTGATTTGATTTTTGAAAAATCTACTAACTATTCATAGACAATAATATAAACCCAAAAATCATTTTTTGATCCAGCAAGCAAAAGATGAAAAAATGTTTTTTTTAACCTTTACTCAAGAAAAAATGGCGTGCAACACCTTTTGTACAGAAATTTTCTTCAGATCTATGCAAGATATGTAAAATCTAACAAATACCCAATTAAGATTTTAACCTTGACTACAAAACCCATAAATCATTTTTCTCAAAAATGAGTGGAAGCTGGATTTTTTGAAGCAAAAACCAAAACAACTCCAATGAAAAATTGATTTCTTCAAATCCCTACCTACAACTATGTCAAATGATCTCCAATTGTGATGAAACAAAAGCCAAATCTAACTTTCAAAAGCCTTTTGGACACATTGGAATAGTCAAAATTACTATCAGTATAATCAGAAATGTTGCAATCATTCAGATCTCACAAAACACATATGCAAAATAAAGAGGTAATTAAATCTTTGCAAATCCTTTCCGATTCTCCAGATCATTGAAGAACACCAGAGAAAAGCATATAGGAATTTACAATTTTTTTACAAGAAACCCAATCTCTTAATCAAGAATCTAAAAACTAAGATTTCTCAAAACAAAAGCTCTCTAAGAGTTTATCCTATGTTAATATGACAATATTGCATTAAGATCTTCTAGGAAGAAAAGATACAATGCAAATATGCATGAAGGGATGCAAGAGTATTGAAAGAATGGATGAAAATACAAGGTAGGTAGTGAGTTTATATAGAACTTAGGAGAGGAGGTAGGTAGAAAATTCAACCAATAGGAATAAACCAAAAAAATGGAGATGGACCACCTAAAGTGGAGATTCCCATCAAAGGTGGAGAGTATGGACCACCAAAAGTAGAAAGTAGTTCCACCCTTGAAGTTAGGGAACAACTCACTACTTATCTCCTAGTTATTAATAATAAACACTATATTATCCTAAGCAAGCTTAATTAAGTGTAGGAAAAACCTAGGACTAAGGGAAAATAAATTAACCCACTAGGAAAATAAGAGCCTACACCAACAAAAAAAGTAACATCATTAAGGATAATTTACATGAGAGAATCATATAAGCCTATTAGAGTCTCATGATTGCATCATCATCCTAGGCATACTACATTTTCATTTTATTTCATATTTATTTGTTATAATTAAAATAAGTATAGCTAAGGGATTGGTTAAAGGGAATAAATAAATTCTAGCAATTTATCAAACTATGTCTCTAGAAACCACCCCACTTCAAACATAGGTACAACGAGCCAAGTTGCTTCTACTATAGTTTCAATTTTCAACCAATTTATTCCTACATGTCAAGATCAATTGTATGTGTCAAGTTCACTTCTATAGAAATAAACATGAATCAAAGATAAATACAAATAATTTATTGATTCTAAAGGAATCATTCAACAAGGCCTATTTTTCTACATATTGATGATTTTTCCCAAGAGTTGCAATAATATATTCCTCCATTTTTATTTGAAGCATTGCATTTTATTTAAATTTTAAAATTTTAGTTCACATGAGAGCATCATAGTAGCATATTATAATTTATTAATTGCATCATCCCACATCCTACGAATATTGCATTTGCATTTTTCCTTTGATATTTTTTCACCATAATTATAGAAATAAACCTAGGGGCTTGACTATGGAGAACAAACCTTTTTCTATCAAGTTTTCAAATGGTATCTCTAGACACAAACCACTTCAAACATAGGTACAAAAAGTTAAGGTACATCTATTATAGTCATTAATTTTCAACCAATTTATTCATACAAGTCAAGAGAATTTCTATATGCCAAATTCACTTCTACAAGCACAACTATGATGTAGAGAAAATATACATAATTTATAAGTTCTAACAGACTCATTTGATAAGACCCAATTTTTCTACACATTGATGAATACGTTCCCTACACCTTTATAAACATATTCCTTCATTTAGGTTTTGATATAAGAATCATATTTTTAGTGCCATCTCTTTATTCTAGGTTATATTTGTTTTTGATAATATAAGCTACATTTATAAGGTGTGGTACCCTTTACATAAAAAATTCCTATGGGTGATAGTTCAACAGTTCATAGTAATATAATAAAATCCAGTAATAGTAGATATAAAAAATACAATAACAACACAAAATAGAAAAGAAAAAAACCCTAGAGAATAGACAAGACTCACACCATCACCTAGCTAACTTCATAAGTTCCTCCATGAGGAACTTATAAACATCACCACTGGCTTGGTTAGTAGTGGGATTAACCTCAATCACATTCTTCTTAACTTCCTCCTTCAGCACAATAGGGAGAGTGACCACCAAGTGGTGGATGAATTTAATGGTGAAGTAGGTTAATCTATTGAGTTTCCTCTCCAAGTTACAAACTTGGGCTTATAGTCCTTTGGAGTCTTCCTCCTTATCAACATCTAACAGTTTAGTCCCCTCTTCCAAAACCTGATCACCCTATTAAGTTTCAAAAAATGACATGGTTCCTTAATATAATCCTTAGTTTCCTCCAGTTCCTCCACAATGTCATGCTCATTGTCCATGCACTCAATGTCCTATTCAAAACTACTAGAAATTTCATGAATGTGGACACCAGGTTTTTTGCCAATCGGTTAGAGCACCTGATGCTAACAAGTTCCACACTAGTATCCTCATGTTCAACAAATTTTCCTCCTCCTCAGAATATTTGGTGTCATTATCGCCCTCCCATTTTCAGTGGTGGGTTCTTCCACATAGAAAGTGATGCTCTTTTTTCTTTTCTTTTTTCCTTTTTCTCATATTTGGCCTTGCCAGTCAATTTTCTCCCCTTTGTAGGAGTATTTTTTAATTTGTACAAACCAACAACAACATTAGTCTAGGCTAGTCTAGGCTTTCCTAGGGCTTCCATTTTTCTTTTTGGTAGGTTGTTTGGGTTTAGTGTCTATAGGGGGCTAGTTGGAAGGGAGGAATTTTTTTCTCTTTGAACTAGTGATAGCATTAGGGGAGGGTTTCAAGGGAGTAGATTTAGAGGGTTTGGGATCCTCAATCTTAGTGATACAAATATGTTTTAGGGGGCATAAAGACAAATGAAATTGATACAAGTGGAGAATGAGCCCTTGGTGAAGGAGGAGAAGGTATTTTTCTAGATTTTTGGTAGCAAGATCCAAGGTCTCTTTAACAAAGATTTCAAGAAATGATAACATAAAAAAGGAATCCATATGGTTTTTTTTTTCCCGCTCCTCTGCGTTTGAACTTCCCGCTCCTCTGCATTTGAACTTCCTACGTGCATGGTGGACTCTATTTTGGGGGTACCCAACAGTCCCCCTATGCCCCCCTGACTCGTGCTCCTCTCTTTTGGGCCCATGTCCATCGAGTACCACCCCTACGGGGACAGTGCTTTCACCTATGGGCTTTTCCAAGATTTTGGTGGTTCCAGGCGAATCTTTTGTGCCGGCGATGGAGAGATCTCCAGTAGTTGGTTGGAAAGATGTGCTATCCAATATAAAACAAGTCTCCTCCTTGTTTCCTCCTTTACCTGAGGTTATCACAGCTTCTAGGATGGAGTTTGACATTCCTGATTCGATTTGTGATAGGATTCTGTCCTCCATGGATAATGCTATAGTGGGTAGATTTCTTTCTTTCTGTCCAATAGTGGATATGGTTTGGAAATGGGTAGCGGAAAAATGGCGCCTTAAGGGTAGTGTGTAGATTTACGTGATGGTTGGTGGTCTTTTCCTATTTAGATTCATGAGTGCAGAGGACTTGGTGTTGACTATGTCATCGGGCCTGTGGGTATATGGGAAACATAGCCTGGCTATATGTCGTTGGAAAATGGGATTCGACCCTACTACAAATCTGAATAAGTCGGCTCCAATTTGGGTGCGACTGTTGAGCTTACCTCTAGAGTATTGGGATGATGTTATTTCCAAAGGTATTGGGGATTCGTTGGGTCAATTTGTCACCACTGACTCTATTACAAAGTTGAAATCTAGGTTAGTCTTTTCTAGATTCTATGTTAATATTTGTGTTGATAAAGTCCTCCCGAACACTGTCAAGTTTTGCTCTAAGTTTGGTTGTTGGATACAACCAGTGTGTTATGAAAATGTTGTGGTATACTATCAGAAGTGTGCTAAAGTAGGGCATCTAATTTATGACTATAAATCTTCCTCCACTCTAGAGGATAAGGTTAACTATACTATGGAAAATCTCACTCCTCCATCTAGAAATGATCTCCATCTGTCAGAAGACTCCGGGCTTATTCCCTCGAGTGCTACTCATTCACATGAGGACCCTCAACCTTCACCCACCTTTGTCGATCCACCTTCTAGACTAGTTGACCTCAATACTTTATTGGAGTCTGCTATTAAACCCCTATCTATCCATATGACTTAGGACCCTAGCTCTTTGGCTGCTGATCCTCTATTTGTGGTGGTCTTTGTGGGAACTTGCGAGACAATGATCGAGGATGGTGAAATCTAGGAGGAAGAGAGCTCCGGTATGGTTGATGAATCTATAGAAATTTTGGGGAGTTTGAATATTGAGAAAACTGTATCAGAAGGGATGTGGACAATGCCCTGCTGTGGGTCCCTTTCCCTTCCACTTTTAGATAATGTGGAACTCGCATCCTGATTTAGAAAATAAAATTGCAGAATGGTGGAATGTTTCTGTCCAAGGCTCCCCCATGTATAGGATTTTCTTCAGACTTTAATATATAAAAAACATGGTTAAAGGATGGAACAAGAATGTGTTTGGTGATGTGTTTCAAAAAAAAAGTTAGAAGGAGAGTTGAGGACCTTACAAAAGAAAATGGAGGAGGGAGATAACAGTCAACAGACTCACAACCAGGAATGGGGAACCAGGATGGAATGGGAATGGGTGCTCAAAAATGAGGAAGTCTTTTGGAAGCAAAAATTAAGAGTCCAATGGTTGAAGGAAGGTGATAGGAATACCTCTTTCTTTCATGTTTCAGTCATCAAGCATAGGAAAATGAATCAAATTTCTAAGATGACCAATGCTTCTAGGGTGGTGATTTCGAATCAAGCTCAAATTGGCCTTTGTGCTGTTAACTATTTTTAGGAGGCTTATTTGGCCCCAGCTAAGGTGCCTAATCTGGCCTTGGATAGTGTGATTCTTAACCATCTTCCTACCACAATTTCTAAGGAAGATAATATGGGGATTCTTAGTACTGTTTCTATGGAAGAAGTTCGACTGGCTACCTTTAGCATGGGGGATTTCAAAGCCTCAGGGCCTGATGGTTTTCCTCCTGCTTTCTTTCATATTTTTTGGGATATTGTGGGTGGGGACCTAGTGCTTGCAGCGGAGTATTTCTTTAATTGCATGCCTAATTTTCAATCCAGGGTGACTGCGGTCCTGGGATGGTCAGTGGTTCTCTCCCATCAGTTTACCTTGGGCTCCCCCTCATGGTAAAGGAGGTTACCACTAAATTCTGGAACTTGATTCTGGAAAGGATCCAAATGTGGAAGGGCTCCATCCTAATCCATGCTGGCAAACTCCAATTACTCACAACCCTCCAAGGCATCCCCACTTACTTCCTCTCCATTTTTAAGATGCCTAAGTACATTACTGATAAGTTTGAGAAAATTCAAAGGAATTTCCTCTGGTCTAGGACTGAGGAGAAGAAGAAACTTTCTTTGGTGAAATGGGAAAAGGTATTCCAGGCCAAAAAATGTGGTGGGCTAGGAGTCAGGACAATTGTCAACTCTAATAGGTCTCTGAAGGCCAAGGTTGGTTGGGATCAGTTAAGGAACACTAAGGATTGGTGTAAAATTCTGAATTCCAAATATCTTCAGGATAGTCCTTTGATCAATTGTCTCTCGGAGTCTCACCCCTAGGGCTCCTTAGTCTGGAAGAGCATTTGCAACACACAAGGCCTGTTAAGGAAAGGGATTAAATAGAAAATGGGCAATGGGAACAAAATCAGATTCTGGGAAGATACATGGCTAATTGACACCCCTCTGGCTTGCTCTGACTTTAGGACTATTATGGGATTGGCCCAGAGATTCTTTGGCATCCATATTAGTGATTATGTTTTAGGAATCCTTGGAGCTAGGAACTAGAAAGATCTTATCCTCTGCTGCCCCCAGTCTCAAGACCTTTGTTGTCTGGCTCAGTTCCTTTAGGTGATTCTCTCTAGCACTAGGTTTCCCTCCTATGACAGAGAGGATGAGTTTTTTTGGACGTTTGACAAATAGGGGGATCTCTTTGTGAGGTCGGCATACAAATTGCTAACAAACCAAAATACTGCTGAGGAACCCTGGAAGAAGTTTTGGAATTGCCACACGATCCCTAAAATAAATTTCTTCTGGTGGATGGCCTTCCATAACAAGATTCTTACTAAGGACAATTTGAGGAAACGAGGTTTTTGTATTCCCAATAGATGTTTACTTTGTAAGAATGGGGAGGAAACTATCAGTCACCTGTTGTTACACTGCCCATTTGCTACTGAAGTTTGGGGGCTGGCTTTTTTAAGAAACTTGATGTCTCTTGGGTTATAAGCGAGGATCTCTTATCATTCATTCTAGGTTGGTATGGTTTCTATTCCCACTCTCTGCCTAGTGAAATTTGGAGTCAGGTCCCTCCTATCTTGGGTTGGTGTCTATGGAAGGAGAAGAATAACAAAGTTTTCAGGAATGTTGAGAGGAGCCCTAAGGATGTTTTTAGCATTGGTGCTCAGCTCATTGAGGAGAACATCTCCCTCTTTAATGGGAAACTCTTGAAGATGGGGCCATTGGATTTTGAAATTAGAATGGCCAAGGCTTGGCATCAGGGATTAGAGGCTAACTCTTTTGACAACTCAAAATTATTAGCCAGGAAAAATACCAAATGGGAGCCTCCAGATAGAGGTTGGTTTAAACTCAATTTTGATGGGGGTTGCTAAGGGAAATCTAGATAGGGCAAGTATAGGTGGAGTAATTAGAGATCTTGGGGGGGTTATGGTTGTGGGATTTGAAGGAGGTATTGGGTTCCAATCTTCTATAGTGGCAGAAGCTTGCGCGCTACTCATGGGCCTCAAATTTGGTGTCTCTTTGGGGATTACTAATCTCCACATCGAAGGAGACTCTAAGTTAATTACAGATGTTGTTAATAAAGACACACTAATTGGTTGGACTACTAAGGATATTTTGTTGGATGCCATATTCCTTTTATCCAAATTTAGGGATTAAAAGGTGACACATATTTTTAGAGAAGGCAACCAAGTGGCGGATGCCTTGGCTAACCTTGGCTCTTGATGGGGTTCCGCTAAATGTTGGAGGAGAATGGAAAGGTTACCACCAAAAATTCAAGCTATCATCTCAAGGGAACAAACCAACCAATTATGCAATGATTTTAAAACTATGGATGACAGGTGTTGAATGGGGGGTCCATTTGATTTTATTGGGGGTCTAGTGAATGAGTGTAAACACTGAGAGGGCTTCTAGGTGGAGGGACTCTAACTTTTTGGCTCATTATAGGCTTAGAGATTTTTCGTGTGTGGGGTATTGACTGGAGGATCCACTTGTCTATCCTTTGGACCTGGTGGACGGGTTTGATTACTAAGGTGGCTGACAGGTGGCGGGGTTTAAATTTTAAGGCTGGTAATATGAAGAAAAAATGTGGCTTGATGAAGGAAAGAAGGAAGAACGTGACTTCAATGAATTCGAGGAGTTGTACCATGTGATATCTTCTCTTGGGGATCATGCGATATCTTGTTTTATCTCATCCTAGCATCAGTTTGTTTGAGAGTTTTAATAATGATTTGACTCTTCATTATGAAAGAAAGCCTCCTTCTAGTGTCTTCGTGCTAGCTAGTTTAGTGCCAGTCTCAAATTGCACCCTTAAGAATGTTTCTATATTTAGCCATACAACTATTTTTCCTTGTTTTTTGTGCGTTTTCTCCAAGGAGAAGGAACTATGCATGCTCGCCAATTCTTGTCTTGTTGGCCACAATCTTCCCAAGATCCTCATTAACTCCATTGTCAGGTCACCTTGTGGTGATTTTCCTTTCCGCGTATCTGACCTGTACGCTAGTGTAATTACCCATCATTGTATCCCTTGACTAAATGAATACAATGTGATAATTATCCGTTATCCTATTGGCTTCTACATTTGGTATCTTTTGCAAAATATTGGGCTTTCTATGTAGGTTGGAAAAATGGGTGGCAAGCGGGTGAGGACTGAGCTAGATAACTATGAGGAATTCTAGAATAATCCTATAGTTTGGCACATCTGTGTGGAAGGTGGCATGGCTCCTCTTATGGAGATATTGGTCAGCCATGAGCCTAACTTGTCTGGCTAGTTTTCCAACTCGTGGAAGGATTGTAGGGTCTCAATGGGAGGTATCTTGTTTGAAATTAGTGAGGAATTTATAGCACAAGCCACAAGATTATAGCGCACCAGGAAAAAATACCCCAAACACACCAAGAAACCAGACAATGAGAACTTGAAAGATTTTTTCAGAGCAAATGAGGAACCGGTGCAGAACTAGTTGGGTTTTCAGAGAGAAGCTCTCCCGAAGCCCTGGGATCAGGTGTTCCTTGCATTGATGAAGTATGTCATCTTGGAAGGTAGGTTTAAAACTTGATTTTTTTATCACTTTCCCTTGTTGAATCATTTAAGGAATAAGATGTTGCTTAGTTTTCCTTTCTTTCTTCTAATGGATTTGGAAAACTCGATCGAAAAATGCAAAGAGTTAGCCAGCCTTAACCCCAATGATCTCCCACCACTCCCACTCCATCAGGGGCTCATTCTAAGGCTTTACCACTTCCACCTGGCCCTTTGTCATCCTAAAGTTAGTACGGCTATGCACGTTGAGGATATTGAAGCCCTATCGGCTATGAATATTTCCTCGACCGAGTCTAAAAGCCCTCCCCGAAAATCCAATATGGGCACTGCAGGGAATCCCAAAGCCAATATGTCCACCAAGAAACTTAAGGGAGGGATGGGTATGGCTCATTCCAATGCAGCGGTGGGTCTCTGTGAATTGAAGTCCACTCTAGAAAATTCAGCCTACAAGGCCACCACTGCAAAAAAAAGGAAGGAGAAAGGTACGCCGGACTTGATTGTTAGGGAAGAGGAGGGCAAGAACATAATAGGGAAAGACTCCAGAGGAGACACTATTGTGGGGACTACTATGATGACTGGTGGGGAAAATACCAGAAGGAGATCCGGGAGGCTTGCAAAGAACAATAAAAAGAGGCAGATAATTGAGGATTCGAAGGAGGAGCGGTCTCATAGCAAAGAGCACAAGGAAGAGGAAACTGAGGATGATGAGGACGAGAATGTGGAGGGGCCCCTATTTACTCTTGAGGACAACAAGGATCCTAAAGATGGCTCTGCTTCTCACTCTTTGCATCCCCTAGTTGAAGATCCTGGAGAGGTCCTGGGGACCATGGACATTGGGGAGGAGCCCTACGAATTGGAGAAGAAAATGGACATGCTCAACAAAAGGCTTCATGGGTTGACCTGCTTCACTATGAAGTTGGGGCATTTTGTCACTAACACCCTTTCAAATTACATTAAGGAGGAGCTGCAGGGAAATAACAGTCAAGAGAAAAAAGAATGGATTGGGGATGAGGCCATGGACCTCCTGCTTAAAAACTGGGATAACGCCAATTAGCTGCTGCCTGTGTGAGTGTCTTGTCTTTCGGTTGCCTCTCTGTGGTCTCTGTGCTATTTGTGGGATGTCTCTATTTATGTTTAATTTAATGTTTACTTTCTAGTCTTTCTTTTTTTTGGCCCTTGTGGCTCGATGTGAAGGGTACAATGCCCTGAAAATTCTGCTTAACATTTCAAAAACATAAAAAAGGAAAGCTAATGAGGAGTTGATGATGAAAATGATTAAGGAGAGGAATGTGGTAAAAATAATAACATTAGAAACAACCTTCTAAATTAATGTATTTCATTAGGACAAGGAAAACTTGGCCCAAAGGATTGGGGAGCTTACTCATGTTACATTCAACATGAAGTTTCGTAGGATGCCCATTCTCCTTAAAGAAATATTGTATACTGTCCAAATCTTGCACCTTCATGTGTTTTTTGAGTTTCTACCTAGTGAAATAAATCCCAATGGCTTGGTCTATCAGATCTTCATTCACTTCAAATGAATTTTTTCCAATAGTTTCCCTTTGTCGCACCAATCCTTGAAAATTGACTAGAAAGTTTCTCAATGTGATATTTTAAGCATTACATCAAAGGAACTAGGCCCCCTTTGACAAAAATGTGCCACAATAGAGCGTCGTAGTGAAACTCCTCAAAAGAGCCTGGTTTAGTCTTGACTCTATTTCCACCCATCTTTTGATCTAGAGAAGAAAGAATGCTAGTGAGAGAAAGAAAATTATCAAGCTATAAAATGGGAAAGCATAAGGAAATCTTTTCCCAAGCTAAATAAATCTAAGAGATCCTTGTATCCTGCCCAATTAAGAAGATTTGATATTCCCACATATGAGTAGTCTTTTTTGAGAATCCCAATTTGGAAGAGCAAGTGTAAAGAGTGATAGAGTACACTGAGGTGGGGAAATTAACCATCATGGACCCAAAATTCACTATTATAAGTTGATAATTAAACATTAGTTTGGAGGGGTATGAAATATTAGGTATGAAATATTATCTGTCGCCCACCCATTCAAACTAATTGAAAGATCATTAATAACATGATAAGCCTCATACACATGACTTGTAACCATACTAAACCAAGTGTAAGCCTAGCTAGGGAAAAGGTACAATTCATATCACATCCCTATCATCCATATGTTCCTATCCATGTCATCATTATTATTCCACCACAACATACCAAGAATGTTGGTAATTTGAAGAATAAACCAATCAGATCAAGGGGAGTCAATACTCATCATTAATGGTAAATATTTTTGATCATCAAGGATCAATCCTTGCACATTCATGGGAAGGGTATCCAAAATCTTGAAGATTTATAGATCCAATATTGGCCAAAGAGTTGGTAACTTTATTGCCTTCTCTAAAAATGTGAGTAAGTTTCTTTCTTTCAAATTTAGTGAGAATGAACTGTATATCAACCGTAATATCCCTAATATTCCATCACTAAAATATTTTATTAGTGATGGAATCAATCACAGATTTGGATTCCCCCTCAATATGAAGAGACTTTAACTCAATAGAGGCAACAAACTTGAACCCGCTAAGAAAATCCCATACCTTTCCTACCATTGAATATTGAATCCCTATTCCACTAGCATAACCAACAACCAATCTACCATCTAGATCTCTAATGATGCCACCAATGCTGGCAGGGCTAGGATTTCCCTTAGCAACACCATCAAAATTGAGTTTGTGCCAACCATGCAGGGGAGGCTTCCACTTGGCATTCAACATAGTCAAATCTTTTGAGTTATTAAAGGAAGTCCAAAGACCTATTCTAGGATTTAGCCATAGTGATTTCAAGAGAACATGGGGGCTTGCTTGGATTTTTCCAAACATAAAGGGAGATTTTCTCAATGAGTAGTTTGAATCAAATATTAAAGTCCTCCATGGGGCTCTTTTCCACATTTCAAAAATCTTGTTCCTTTCCTTCCATAAGCACCAACAGATAAAGGGAGGAACTTGTTGCCAAATCTCTTTGGGTAAAGGGTTATAATAGGGGAAAATAAAGTTCTCCACAAATATTTTGAGATCACCAGTCATGGTCCAATAGGCTCCAATTTTTTGTAGGTATGAATCCAAAATGTCAGTAGGAAAGGGACAGTGGAGTAACAAGTAAGTGTTGCACAAGCAGCTACTGTTGCACCAAAAGATTGACCTATCAATGCCCAATATAACTGCCAGATTTATACAAGATCCTTGATCCATAGGAGGTGTTTAAGCCATGTAACTAACCTAAGTACCATGTGACAAAACACAAGGAGATCAAGGGTGAAACTCTTGAAAAAGTCCCCCCCAATGCAAGCGAGGGGTTTGAACTTGTGACCTCGAATATGATACTAATTGTTGCACAGATGATTGTCATTGCACCAAAAGATTGACCTATCAATTCCCAATACAACTGCTAGATTTATACAAGATCCAAGAACCATAGGAGGTGGTTAAGCCATGTCACTAAACCAAGCACCATGTTACACAACACAAGGAGACCAAGGGAAAAATATTGCAATAGTGAGGGGCATACTCCTCATCATTTGTGTAGAGCATACATTTTTTAGGGATTTGAGACCCCATTTTCCTTAAATTATCTTGTGTGAGAATCTTGTTATGACCTACATTCCACCAAAATAAATTGATTTATGGGGTAAGTTTCCTAGTCCAAATGTGTTTCCAAGACTATAAAAGGTTCATGGCAAAGACATCATCTTGTAAGAAGACTTGACCAAGAGATTACCCTTGCTCTACTTAGCCAAAAAAAATCACTTGGGAAAAAATGGGTATTCTGGTTAGAGACAAAACTTCTTGAAGTAATCTATCTTGGTGACTTAACTCTAAAGGATTTTGGCAACAAATCCCCACATCCTTCTACTTTTGAGAGCCTTGTTGAATAGTTATATAGTCCACCAAATTATTTCCAAAATGATTAGAAGGGCCATCAAAGTCTTGAAAATTAATTGATTAAGGGGTATTTAAAGTAGCCAAGGATCCTCTCATAACTTAATTTTGTAGCCATTGCCAAGTTTCCATCTCACAGTAGACTATAAAAATAGTTTGAACTTGTAGATATTGTTCCAAATTAAGGAGATGTGAGGGTGGCCATAAAAAATGCACTTGATTAGAGGGGTGTTATTTAGGTACTTACCATTTAGTATAGAGCACTAGTCCTTCCTATTTATTAATAAATCCTAGCCAACCTTCACAAAAAGAGCTTTATTAGTGGTTTGGATTTTCCTTATGCCAAGACCACCACTGGATTTAGGAGGCAAACCATATCCCAAATTAGCAAAGCTAGCATCTTATTTTCCTATGTATCATACCAGAGAGAATTTCTCTAGATTCTTTCCAGCTTCTCAACAATATATCTAGGGATTTTTGAAATGGATAGGAAATACATTGGGCTCCTTGAAAATAAATAGACAGGAGTTGCAACTTACCAACATGACTCAGTATTGAGCATTTCTGCCTAGGCAATTTTCTTTGCATTCTTTCTAGGACTAAGTTTCAAAAGTTAAGAGTGACTTCCTTGACTATAAGAGGGAGACATAGATACATAGCAGGAAGAGTATCACTCTTACAACCTAAGATAGCAATCACCTTATCTTACAGGGTTTGTGAGCTATTGAATAATTAAATCATGATTTTAATATAGTTAATGCATTGACCAAAGCTGGAATCATAATTATTGACATAACACTTCCATTTCCTAGCTTCCACCACTAAGGCTTTCCCAAAGAGGATGGTGTCATCCCTAAATTGTCAAATAGATGAAGGATCCAAGGAGGTAGTAGGTTTGACCCCCTTGATATTTCCATCATTTAGCATTTTAGAAATATTTTGGCTTAATACATCAACAACCATAATGAAAAGATAAGGATAAGAGGGTCTCCTTGTCTAATTCCTTTACCAACCTTGAAAAATACATGGGGAACCCCATTAACCAGAACATAATACTTGACAGTAGAAATGAAATCATGAATGAGATTAACAACCAACTAATTGAACCCAAATCTAGCAAGAACTTTAAGAAGAAAAATTATAAAAGACCTTATCATAGGCTTTAGATATTTTGAGTTTAAAATCCACATCTACATTTTTGCATCTATTCATAGAGTGAATAATTTTATGAGTGGAAATACAAGCATCAATAATATGGTGACTAGGGACAAAGCCTTTTTGACAAGGACTAATCATCTTCAAGGAGAGTTTTTAGCTGATTGACTAGGATTTTTGGAAAGTTTTTGAAGATGGTATTGCACAAGTTGATAGGTCTGAAGTCTGCCATGGTCTTAGGGTCACCATTTTTGTGAATGAGGGCTAAAAAGGTGTGGTTTAGTTGTTTCATAAGTTTTCCAATTTTGAATGTCCCTAGATACAAGAAAGAAATATCCCACAATCTCCCAAAATTTATAAAAGAAGGTAAGAGAGAATTCATTAGGCCTCGGGGCTTTCAAAGCCCCCATACTAGAAACTGCCACCTTGAATTCCTTAGGAGTGACAAACCTGAGAATAGAAGCATTGTCCAAGTTGGTTAAGATAGGGGGAATGATGTCCAATAACAGTTCATCCAAAGCAGAGTTGGGAATGAAGGCAAGTTCAAAGAAGGAATTATGAAAGTGTATAGAGGCCAACAACTTGATTGGGCATTAGTAGTGGCTTACATCCCATGTTCATCCTTAAGATTCTTTATTTGATTCCTTTTCCTATTTTTGAGAGAAAATATGTGGAAGGACTTATGGTCCCCTTCTTTTAGCCGTTGTATTCTGGACTTCTATTTCTAGGATAGTTCCCTTTTTAGAATTTTGTCCTAATCAGTAGGGCAATCCTTCTCAATTTGACAGGCCTGTTCACACACATCCCCACTCTCCATTCTGGTTTTAATGTATTTTAGTTTAGCTTTCATATATCTTTTTGGAGAAAAACATATAAACAACACAATTGTTCCATCCTTTCACCATGTTTTTCATATGCCCAAAATTTTGGAAAACCCTAAACATGGGAGAGCCATGAATAGTAACATTTCACCAAGTAGAAAATTTGTTTTTAAAATACAAGTGGATGACCCCATGATCTCATACCGAGAGGTATATAGACCAACATCAAAGTGATCATCTGGAAAAAGAAGAGGTTTATGATTAGACATTTGATCTAAGAGAGAGCCTAAAAATTAGAGCTATGCACAGAAACCCATTTGGGTGAACACAAGTATCAGTCTAAACTAACCTGTATTAGATTTTCTCCAATCTCTTGTTGGTCCAAGTGTAGGCTTGACCTTACAAATCTATATCAATAATCCCAATAGTACTGAATGAATTTTTCATGTTTTTCATACTGTTAGTGTTACTCAACCAATCATCTACATCATTATTTTGGTTGTTAGTCTAGGAGTTGTCCATTTTTCCTACCAAAACGATTGGGACTCTAAAGTATTCACCACCTAAAATAAGTTTAGGAATTTCACCTTCTTCCAGATCTTTAGTCTGAACTTGGGCAACCAAAATATCTAGTATATCCATGGTGGATTATAGAGCATCCACATTGGCCAAGCCAATAGGACAATTGGGTGGGATTTTCAAGGGATTGTTGTTCAAGGAAGGGTCATTGGAAGACATAGAAGGGGAAGGCATATCCAAACTAGGACTGTCCACAGGCTTATCTTTGGAAGGGGATTCAAGGATATTTAAAATATCTATTTTGAAAGGGTAGTTGGAAGTGATATCTTCAATTAGGAGTAACAAGAACATTAGGTTTTGATGGATTTTCACTAAGAACTTGCAATCAATAATGAGGTGGCCTAGTTTGGAACATTTTTTATAGTAGATAACATTTTAATACCACACTTTTTGGGATTGTTAGAGAGGGGGACCAACCACGTCAAGGCTCTAGGTCACAGAGACCCAAGAGCAGAGGGCTGCCCTAACTTACCTCACTCTAAAGGGTGTTTTAGGAAGAGGATCAAGAATGAAGAGCACTATGTAGCACTTTTTTCACTCTATAGATGTGAGTTTTTTTGAGGCTAGGTGAGCTATTTTTTGGAGTCAATACTACACCTCAAATAACTCTCTGTCCAAGGATGACAAAAGGGTTCTAGGAAGATAGCACGGTGTGCTGGTGTCTCTTTGACGTCCTAACAACTGTATGACTAGAAAATGTGAAGTATAGTAAAAACTACCTAAAAACATACTAAAAACCTAGCTCGTTTATTTTGATGGAAAGAACAAAATAAGAAAACACAAGAAATAAAGATAGAGATGGTAAAGAAAGTAAATGAAATCTAGGGTGATGAAGATAATCTCACAAAAGTGCCAGTTTGCTAGCTAGCTTCACACATATGTTTACCTACACACAAGCAAGAAGGGGAAAATTGTTGGGGGTGTATAGGGATCTACCTTAGTCAGACCCCCATTTTGGTGTTTCCACCTCCATGAACAACGAAAAAAAAATGAAGTAGAATATGTGATAAAGGAAGTAGAAATTAAAGATTGTAATGAACACTACAAAACAATACTATGCTACTCAATCAAATCACAAAGGAGAGGAGAAGTGTTACTAACTCCACCCAAAATATCACAAGCCAATAGAAGGAGAATGCAAGGAATGAACTTGGAAAAGTCACCACAACCATAGTGGTGATGAAGGGAGGTCCCACAAGACTCCAAGCCCACACTTCTATGGCTTGCCTCACACTTGCAATGTGGAGTTGATGGAGATTCAAAGCTACTGCAATGCTCACAATGGAATGTTGGAATGTTTCTTGAGAGTGAATAAATGAAGTGATTGAATGTGTAGAAGATAAAATGCTAGTGAAAAGAGTTGAAGTGAAAGTGAGATAAATGAATTTTAAGGTAGAATGAGCAAGAATAAGCCATTTTCAGGTCGGTTGGTCAAAGAGGGACATTACAATTCAGCCCCAATTAGGTGTGTAATGCCTCTACCAACTTCAAATATAGGAATTTTTTAGTGACAACAACATGCCACATAGGCATTTGCACGTTGTGCATGTGTCCCCAAAAAATATTCTCTCATTGAAGTGCAAGAAAAATTCCAAGTGGATGGAAGGAACATGGGTAATGTGGAATTTTTCCTTTGGACTTGGTTCTCTAAGGTGAGGGTATGTGAAAGGGGAATTTTCCTAAGGGGTGAAAATTCACTCCTATACATTTTGCCCCAACTTTCGTGAGTACAATTATTGATGAGGGCTTGGCAAAGTAGATTGAAGGGTTATAATTGTATACCTGAACCATTGAGGAAGTAGACCATTATTTGGCAAACTTGAAAGCATAGGATAGGAAAATTACTCCACAGGTAATCTCCTTGGGAAGTTTCAAACAAAAGGACTCCATAGCCTTGTATAACTATGAAGTTGCACAAAGTACACCAAAGGCCCTTAGACCAATGATGAACAAACCCCACAAGATGTAAGCATCTCACAGAACCACAGACCTAAAAGATGGCATTCCCCCAAGTTCTCTCTCATGAAGGAATCCCAGTGATGTAAGCACCTTGTAGGCCCACAAACCTACAAGGAGGCATCCCCCAAGTTATCTCTCATGAAGGAAACACATTGGAAAGGGACTCCACAGAGTTAAACTATTAAAAAACTTCACATGCACACCTACAAAGCAACATGTTAATCAACAGATAAAACATGCCAAAGAACACAAAGCAACTGCATAGACAAACAAACAAATAATCATGCAATAGTCAATAAATCAAAAATATTTCAAAGGGGTCCCTTAAGAACCCTTCAAAAGAAGAAGGTTCCACTCAAGGGACACACTATTTGAAAGTGTAAGAATTATTTTCACAAATCGAGTCAACATCAAGAGATCCTTTCGAAAGATGTTTACTTCATTAAGGAATTCGAAAGGAAGGAAATGCCCCCTCATGGGGCGAAGGTCAAGGATTTTCTCATAGGAAAAGATGCCCCCCCTAGAGGAAAGTTCTCAAGTTCTTTCTTTACAAACTCATGATGAAGGAAACACATTCCATTGGGAGTCCATGTTGAGAATGTGATTTTTGAAAAAAAATTGCAAATATTTTCAAGAAAAGATTCGTTGGAAATGAATGCAATTAAAAAAAATAAAAACATTGTGAAAGTGGTGTTGTTGCACATAAGAGGGACAACCCAAAAAAAAAAAAAGAGTGAAAGAGAAAAAGCAACGAACAAGAGACATAGGGGTGATCTGATATTTCGAGGTCAGAAATACTCATAAATATATATAAGTATAAGAATAGTATAAAAGTGAACTATCATCAACCCCCTAATATATTAGACCATGTGAAGAATGCATGAGAATTCAAAGTAAAAATTAAAAATTGGGTCAGCATGGAAGGGAAGACTAGATTCCCCCAACACTTTGCATCATCCCCAATTTGTCGAAAGTCAAAATACATAACAAAGGAAGAATGATTATACAAATAGAAGAGGGTTTACAACAGAAAATAACTCATATATCCAAGCACCTACAAGGGTGACAAGGGTCATCCAGGAACATATAACACAAGAATGAGGAAACAAATCACAAAAAACACACATCTAATCTAAATATAAAGAAGAGGCCTACCCCTAGCACTCATTGACCAAGAGGTCATCTGCTTCCCAATCTAAATCATTATAAGGGGAAGGGGGATAAGCTTGTAGTGGTGGAATATTAAGGGGAGGAGTTTTTGACCCTCCCGAAACAAGGGATAAAGAAGAAGGCCCCACAAGGTCTTCTTAGCTTAGCTCTTATGGAGCTATGTTCAATGATTTCATAAAGATTGATGACAAGGCAAAAACCTCATCCATAGAGTTAAAAATACACTTTACATGACTCCCATGTCATACCTCAATGGATGGGGAGGATGATGTTGAAGATTCACCACTTGGATCATTGAGTTACTCAAGAGAAGTGAGAGCTAGTTCCGTCACTAGTATGACACATGCTAATGCAAAACCACCCCTTGAAGAGGGTGGACTCCTGTTTCGATCCCCATTGCTAGAAGGGCCAACCTCTACTTTTTGCTTCATTGGGGGACATGAAATCCCAACAAACAAGGCAAGAGGTGTGGAGGTGGAGGAGGAGAAAACCGCAATGGACACCATTGAGGTATTCAACATGTCCACAAGTTTAGGGAATGTTGAGATGTTCGGAAAGGGTATCAAAAGAGGAAGCTCAACTGAGGGAGTGATAAACACCTGCACTTTTTTTTAGGTTCAAGTGCACTTTCACTCATCACGGGAGCCTAAAGTAGAAATGAGTTTTGTTGAATGAAAGAAGAGGGGAGGAGAGAGGAGGACATAGTAGGAGGCTCTAATGTAGGGGAAAGCAACTCCTCTTCATTCTTCTACAAAGAAGCATGCTCAACTACTAGAGCCTTTCATCGATGTTTGTGCTCACACACAAGGTGGTTTCTATGACTCTTTAAGCTAGAGGCCAAGAGATGTAAAGGGGTTGAAGGCTCGTACTCAGCCATGGGGGTTTCCATCAGAACCATTTTTAGCGGAGGGATAGACTCTTGAATTGGAGTAGGAGGAAGAGTTTGAGAGATAATGGGAAGAGTCATCTCTAGTGCCTCAGTGGAAGGCCTCTTACCATTCATTGCTTTAGAAGTAGAAGTGGTGGGAGGCCACAAAGGCCAAGAGATAGAGGATTCCCTGTGGGGATCCTTCCTTCTACTATATCGAACAAGCCAAGGCTCCATGGGATGGATAGGAAGCTCAAATATAGGATGATTGGGCTTTCACCTAGCGAGCACCATAGGATTGTCTTGCAAATGTGAGACATGATCTGATGGCACTACAATGGTGTGAGAGGAAGCATCAAACTAGACAGTGAAAGAGGAAGGTGAGGAACCTTGAGAGCGCTTCTCTTCTTCCCTTCTTTGTGCCTTGGTAGGATCAATGTTAACTTTTAAATAGTCCATATGCAAGATAGTATAAGGAGATGGAGGGTAACTCACTTTAGCTCTTAAGCACCCCTTCTTGTACTTATGATATGTATAATACAAGAGGTCCTTCCTATTGGTGTTTTTTCTAGTGAACTTAAAGTAACTCCTAAGGAGTAGCCAATTCCTATATTCAAAATTCCTAAAAAATGACTGGCCAACTGACAAGATCTATTCATAGAATGAAATAATTTGCACTTTAGGCTCTATGGGAACTAGGAGGGTGCTCCTATCAATGTTAATTGGTAAATTATTCTATAGGACACATCATATTCACAAATCATTTTAAATGAAAGGTAATTATGCAAAGTTTACTAAGAAATTGGCTTATTTTTGGTTAACCTACTACCATTTAAGCAAAATGCTACCCCATATGACAATTAAGACAAGATTTATGTAAAGATTAAATAAATATGAAATGAATTCAAATTTTGACCCCAAGTTGGTCACCCTTTAGCAATTCGATTAACCCATTAGGTGAATCTTCAAAGAAAATAAACTAGTGCTTCATCCATTCAGCAATGGAGTCACACATACAATAATTAGTAATAAAAAAGTGACCTCAAATTTTAATGGAATGGAATACCCACATAACAAATTTGCATTAAGGAGCTCATAATTTATGATACACAACTGATTATCAAATCCATTATAAATAATCGTAAACCTATGACTCCACTTGAGAATTTAATTGATCACTTGAATCAAAGAAAAAAATAGAGACATACATTTGAAACGATGTTCAAAACAAAATGAAACTATTATTAACAATTTCATTCAAGGTTTACTCGAATCCACACGGGCAGAGAAAATGTATTAGAATTATGCTTTCATTTATATTTATCAGTCAAATTTGTATAAAAATTTAAGACACCATGCATATGTTTCTCCAAAAAATCTCAAAATATAGCAACTATTCTATTCCTATCGTGAAATTCTTTGTATTTCTGACCTAGATCTGACCAAAAATTTCTCATCCCTCATCAATCTCAAATGAGCTCTAAATTCCTTTTTATAAATCAAGGGAGCAAAAACAAGCTTCAGGCCCAAATGTAATTTCATTACAAAATTCATTTCATGCATCATTTCAACTTTATTTACTTTGCATTGCAAGAAAATGATGCCAAATGGGAAAAACCAAAACTGTAACTGTTATCAAAAAAGGGACTGCAAAAAGCTGCCAAAATTCCCTTCATAACCATCTACATTGCAACGAACCCAACATCCACAATGCCACACGAGGGAACTATCAACGTTCAACACCAACATGCCAAAATGCAACCACCACCCCAACACACATTATCAACACAAAAACATTAAACACCACAACACACAACCTTCCATTTACTAGTCACCTTACCCCTTCTAGTGTCCAAGCCACAATACACACACCCACTCTTAGTCATCGCCAGAGGAGGAGGAGAAACCTCAAATTCTTCCTCCTTTTCCTTATGTGGCACAGTAACAACCCACCCACTTGGGGTTCTAACTACTAGTGGAAAAACATACATGGCCTCCTGACTAGGGAGCAAACCCTGACACAAAAGTTTGAGGTACCAAGCATAATCGGAGTCTTTTTCAGATTTATTGTCTAAAGTGTTGCATGTAAGATCAATAGGTGAGTGTTAGTATCCATAAGATCCACCCCCATATCTCAATTTCTTCTTAATTCTGGCAAAATACTATATTGGTTGATTTCCCTTGTTGTCAGCATCCTCCATATATGCATTCTGAAACTACAACCTTTGGCTGCACCGAGTGGGTGCAATCCAGGTGGTTCACTTCACTGGCTCTAATGGCTTGCTCATTTTATAACCATAGAATACAATATACTCAACCTCTTATTATAAATAATAACTTGAAAACCTCACAATTCAATTGCTATAGTGAAAATAGAAACATATCACCTCTATTTATTGATCAGAGTGATAATAGCGATCACCAATATTTAATCAGGATACATGCAGATAGATCAATTCATGGCATGTGTAACACCACCGTTTAACTCTCAAGTGCATGAAAACCTACAAACCACTCCCCACGATTACCAACGCTTACGTCTCCACACAAGTTAAGATCAACTTAATGATTCTACAGGATGCTAGCCATTAATGCGAGCTAGCTTACACAGGGTAAAATAACCATCACATTTTGCTCACCAAATTTAAATGCTAACCGTCAATCATTTGTCTTGGTGGATATCTAACAACCGATTTTTTGTTTGACCACCTTATATTTCCATTCACGCTTCATTTAGATGTCCATGAAAAACAATATTTGTCCATGTCAGATGACATCTTCATAGTGCGGGGCCCCCATGAGCTGAGCAGGTGAGGACAAATGTCGAGATCTCGCTAATCTTTCTAGTCTCAACCATCTTGCACTTTCACTCAGTGAGCAAGTGGGGAACGGTGAAGATCATTCATAAAATTTAATCATAGCCACTTGTTGAAAGTATCAAGCCCTATGAGTGGTAGTGGGAAGTAGATCCCACACCCTACATAGAAATGCATCTACCTTTTTCCAGACTTGCTACTTTTATCTTGCCATCACTTAACTCCCGCGAGCTTGCGGGGTACGGTTAAGATCTCATCTTGAATCCTCAAATTTTAAAACCCAAACTTCACACAATGTTAGCATTTAATGAACATGACATGATCTGGCCGGTAATGGTATGACCACTAGGGAATAAATGACTTAAGCTTAAGTCACTAGGTTAAAATTAAAATCCAACTTAGGAAAATGGCCAAGACCGATGAGAGACTTGATGACCAGTGCTTTGGGTTAATAGGGCCGATAAACTGACATGCTGGATGGCTCAATGGATGACTTAAGAAGTTGGTGACCAACGGGGCAAGTCAACTTCAAAATATAACATTTATAAACACTTTCAACTAAAACCCTACTCATTCATGGGGACAAGGGTTGAAAAGGATATTAAATCCATGGAGACAAAGAGAATTCCCTCAAATTTTGTAAGCTCCATCAGCTGCTCATGCTCGAGGATGCATACCCCTGGTGGGTATGGCAAGAAATAAATCTCTGGTTGGAGTAGACCAGGACATAGGAATAAAAACCAAGGAACTTACCTGGACTAGGCAAGTAGACCCAGTAGGAAACAAATAAACCAAACCAACAAATATATAAAACTTACAAAATACACAATGGATTATTTTACAAGATAGGGGCCCTAGGCCCCAAAACTCAGGGAAAACCTTTTCCTCTATCAAAAACTTTATCTTCTTTACTCTGAAGTGAATGCACATGAACTTTATGTAACTTCAAACCATCAATGGCACCATGATCAGTATCAACTATGTCACTCAGAGCAACACTACCAATTTTTTCCCTTTCCACTACAAGTTCCTCAAACTAAATCAATAAAATGAATGCTTCGTACTCCTCATTGTCATGAATTGTATAATCATCTTGAATTTGTTCATCAAACTTGAAAATCTTGTAGACATTATGGCTCAAATGAAACCAATCCTTGATGAATTCAAGAAAGAAAGTATAACTAGGTTCATTATTTACATTCTTATGACTAGTACTACCCTCATAAGGTGAAAGAAGCTCCATAGTCAAATCCATCAAATAAGGAGTATCTGCAAAGAATTCCACCACAGCTCATACTATCCTATATTATTCTCACAATCACAAATAGTTGTGGATTTCCCTTCACCTGGGTGAAAAGGTACTACAATGCTTGCACACTCTGCAAAACTATCAGGTGATCCTTTCTCGTCAACACAATTTTGTTCTGTACATGAACTGTCAACAACATATCCATTGATAGTACCTATCAAGTTCTCATTAAAATTTTCTTCAAAAATAGGATTGCTTCTACACCATCCAAAAAATATTCATCAAATAAAACATTTTTCCATACATTAATTGGATGTATCTCATCATCTTTAAAAGTACGATGCTAATAATCCAAATTATCAATGTACTCAAGATTAGTGAATTCATTTGAAGAACAGAGAGAAGCAATCTCACTTTTCTCATCTTTTATAACAATTGACCCGTACTTAGAACATTCATCACATGATGAGAACTGTTTGATGTCTAGCAAACATATACCTCCTAGGCTATTAACATACCCCCTACTAGAAGCAAGGGATTCCATCTCTACTTCATATAAAGAGTCATATTCAATTGTGGACTACCCCATTTTAGTCTCTTCACTTTGGTTCCTCATGTATACCATAGGATCAAGACTAAGTGCACTCCTTTCATTGATAGGTACATGATGATGGCTAACCGAATCAACTTGAAAGGCCTCATCCTGCACCTCTTGCATATGTTCACAGTTCATGACATCCCTAGGAAGATAATTAGACACCACCTCATTATTTTCATATTTTGTCTCTTCATCCACATCATTACTGTATGCATTCATTTCTAAGTTGCTAGCGAAATGAAAACATTCAACAGTCAATTGTTCTACTTCTAGTTCTTTTCTCTAACCTAATAATATTAGCCTTAGATCTTCTTCAGCATGGCAACTATTGCTCACATCATGAGTAACCAATAAAGGCATATGACCATGCTCAACATTTTCTACAATATTAATCCAATCTATAATTTGATCAAGGCTATGAGGCTTCAACTCCTCATACCATTGACTAGACCCTGACACATATGCTTCACAAAACAAGTTGATGCACATTAGCTCACTAGGTCTGAGATACTTGGGTATTTCCATCATAGCATCCAAAAATCTTGAAAATAAATCATATGGTGACTCATTTGCATGTCTTCTCATCTCAGACAACTGTTAGAAACCAAGATCACCTGCATGCAAAAGATATGTAGAACTAAAGAGGATGTTCTGTAAACCTCAAAGTGAAAATGCATTATTGAGAATCAATTATTATAAAGAGATCAATCCTTATGAAGGATATCAAGAAACCCTAAAAGGGAAACCCTAAATGAAACCATAGTGTGCACACTTAATAATTAATCAATTATTAATGTGCCTAAGTTTAGCTTAAGCAACTAAATAAATAAGTGACATAATTAATTAACCAGTATGATATAATTAATTAAGTATAATAAATTATTACTCTAACACCCCCCCTTAAGATGAACTTAGGAAGAAGCTAAAACACTAGAAGAAGATGCATGAAAGCAAATATGGGTCCCGACAACTAGGCCTAATCAAGTACCCATTTACAAATGCAAGAAAGAGGTAGAGAAGGAAAACCCAGTGATAAAAACCCCCTACAATGAGATGACATGCTGCAAAGAAGCATTGGAAGAGCACTATAGAGTAACACTGAAACGCAATATAGCAAGAAAGGAAATATACTTCTATCTACAAGAAACCATATCGGAATCATAATGATGCAAGAGCAGACCCGATGCCATGGAACACATGAAAAATCCAAACAGGAACAACCTTGGAATCTATGAAGCAACAGTCGATTATTGAATGAAATTGATACTGAAGTGAAGTGCAAAGATGCAAGGTGCACTCTCCGAATTGCCAAAACAACCAAGTAATCTCCAAAACACCCATCGGGTCAAATCTATATTAATGATAAACCTGGGATAGATAAAGAAAAAAATGCATCGACAACAACATAGAGCTCCTCAATACCTTTCCAACGCCACAAACATAGCGAAAATCGGAGATCGTGGCAAAAATTTATGAGCTCGGAAGCATAAAATAAACATTTGACTTCAAATAGAAATAAATGTAGTAAAACAAAAAAATACTGTAAAATAAACTACACCATGGGAAAGTGCTCAGAACTAGCTTTCTGGTGATATCTCGTTTGCCCAATGTAGATACCGTATGCCCAAGTTATGCCAAAAACAAAAAAACTACTCCTTGAAAGCAAATCAAGGCTAAGAGTAGGTAAAGAGGACCGTATGGCCGATGATGTCATGCTGACATCAGCACTTCACTACAAAAAAATTGATGGCCATCTGGCCGTTGCCGCAAAAATTCAGCCCCCCCGCAAAAATAATTTGACAGAGCCCTTAGTCGCTGATATGACAAGGCGTTGGGTGCTGGAGTTGGCCGGGGGCCAGATGCAGAGCTCCATATCCCCCATAGGACCCTGGGCTACGGGTGGGAAGCCCTCAGGGGCTGGCAGAGAGCCCTGAGTCCTCCATATGACTAGTTTTGCGCAGAGGGGCCAACGGGGGTCGAAGGTGGTGGGCGGTGGCGGGAAAGGGCGGCACCGCCCAGGGACCGTCATTCCTGGTGACTACTAGGTGGCGCGCTAGCAACTCCTTCCTTTTCTACTTGTAGTGTAGGATTTTTCCAAAAAATAATGCATTTTTCACTTTATTTTTGAAAAACGAGCCTTGGATTGTGTGCTAGGGAGGTCGTATGACCTTCCTAGCAAAATTCTTTTTGCCTCAGAAACCAACTTCTCAAAAATTGACCAAACGATAGGTGTTCCTAGGGTTTTGGGCTGCTGCGAACATGATGGTGACCTCTGTTTGAGCCCAAAGTGGCCCTAAAAATTGGCTACTCCTAGATCTTGCAAAAAAGATGCCTATGGAAACCCTTGCACTTGAAACTCACTGAAAGGCCATATCTTCAGATCACAAATAGGTAGCTACAGGTCTAGAGCTCTGATACCATGTTAGAAACCAAGATCACCTACATGCAATTACCTGTCACATGCAAAAGACATGCAGAACCAAAGAAGATGTTCTATAAACCTCAAAGTGAAAATGCATTATTGAGAATCAATTATTACAAAGATATCAATCCTTATGAAGGAGATCAAGAAACCCTAAAAGGGAAACCCAAAATGAAACCCTAGTGTGCACACTTAATAATTAATCAATTATTAATGTGTCTAAGTTTAGCTTAAGCGACTAAAGGAATAAGTGACTTAATTAATTAACCAGTATGATATAATTAATTAAGTATAATAACTTATTACTCTAACAACAACTTCTTGATAGTAAAGGTTGCATCAAATTTTCCCTTCTTTGGCCGATGTGAAGATGATGCTTGCTTAGATTTTGCACTTCTTGGAAGTGAAGTGGATGCAAAATTTGTGAGATCTCCTTCTTGAAAAATCGTCTTACCTTCTAACCTATTTTGCCAAGAGTCTGGGGCAATGATAGAACTAGTACTTGCAAGGACTTTCATCATTGAGTATCTTATAATATTCTCAATATCCATGGAAATGTGATATGCCTGAAGTAATGTTGCAAGTTCTTTATCTCTCAACAAGAATATCATATTCTTATCAAAAGCCCCTAGATATACAACCAAACATTTTTCATCGTTAGGTCTTATATCTTTTAGAATTTCTCTGATTTCCTTTGCAAATCAGAGATTAAAGGTAGGAACTAACTCCTCTTCACCTATGTGAATTTCCATGAAATTATTTCTCACCACACTTGGATTCACCCTTTCACCAAATTGTCCAACAAAGGCTATCTTAAATTGACCCCATGAAGCTATGGAACTCATAGGAAAATATGAATACCAATCCCTGGCATCATCCTTCAAGGATTGAACAAACAATTTCATGACAACATCTTCATGACTCACTTCATAGTCCCCCATCACATCCATGAATAGTTGCAGATGTTTAGAGGCTGATTCAGAACTTTGCCCAATGAATTTGGGCAAATGCTTCCTCACATTATTAGAAATTAAGTGTGGGAAACCTTTAATACAACTAAAGACTATCGACATATACCTTTCCATAATAAAATCCATTTGAGGTCATAACATGGATTCTTCACCCTATATACTTTACCTATATCTTTACAGGGAGGTTCTCTAAATGCTGAAAAGAATAGCCTACTTCTTGAAGAACTAAAAACTTTCTACATTAGAAGTATGCAAAGAATCACTATTATTCCTTGTCTTAATGCAAATCCATCTAATAGGGAATCATTTAAGATCTCCTAAAATGTTCAAATATAGCTTTCATATACAATTTTCTTGAAAACCATGAATAAGGATTACCTGAAAATGTTGCAAGTGCTACAAATTGTTCTTCTAATTGGAAATATTTGCAAATCTGGAACTGGATTCACCCCTTCAACATGTTCTTCTTGACTGAGTCACCACCTCTCTTCTTAGAGGACTAAACTTCAAGCACTATGAATTTATTTCATATGTATGTTTCTTTCTGAGTTCCTTTAACCAATAGAGCACCATAGATCTTAAAACTTCAGGTTGACTACAACAAATATCTCTTCAAGCTTGAAATCCTTTAGTATTTGAACTAAATTCAAAATGGAAAACAATAATATGACTCTATAACTAAGTAGTCTTCACTTGGAGTGTAGAAGTTGTCAAAACCAACTTTAGAGTCCAAGAACACCTACATGCAAAGGGATACCTGTCACAAGGAAGAGAATGGAGAAAAAAACAACTGAGGGTTTGAAGATTTGAAATATTGAGAGATTATATTATCAAAAAAATCGAATGAAAATATAAAATGGATCAATCCTTAAGAAAGGAGATCATGCAAAACCTAAAAGTAGCCCTAATAGGAAGACATTTAATAATTAATATAATTATTAAATGTCACATTATGCAAACTAAAGAGAAATATTAAGAGAGGAATAAAGGTAACTTACTTAACATAATTAAGTTAAAACCTTAACTCTAACACCCCCTCTTAAGATGAGCAAGAGTGCAACTAAAAACAAGTGCAAGAAAGAAAAAGTAACTACAATGCATGAAAGAAAACAAGGGTCCCGAAAACTAGGCCTGATCAGTTACCCGAATACAACCAAATATCTATAAAGTGGAGAAATAGAGAAAACCTCATGGGAAAAACTCTACTCCAAAAAGAGATACAAAAAGAAAGTACAAATGGAATGTCTCAAGAGACTCTCTCAAGAACATATGCAGATATACAATCAAATACCCCCCCATGAGAGAGAGTGGAGACTCCAAATCCCCCCCAGAATGAAAGAACCCCTATGCCAATGATCAAACCAATGTGTCTCCTTAGAGGAAGAAATAGATACAATGGTTGAGGAAGAGGGAATCCCTGGATGTGAGGTGAAAATGGAAGTCCTAGATGATACTCACTAAAGAAATGAACTACAAAATGAGTTTCTGAATAATAAAATGGTGAATCAAACAACTCAAGATGATCTTGAAATGGAATCTCCAATGAAGAATGGATAACAAGTGTGTTGAATCTGTCATCTATGAGGAAAGGAATATCCTCTGATATGGCCTCAATAACTACACTTGATGGCTCAATGAGTGGAGCAAAAATGTTAGTCACAGCTAAAGAGGAATCCTATTGAACAGATGTGATCTCAACAAGAGGAAGAGATGTGTAAGTCTCAACACTAATGTCATGAACATATGGAAGAACACATAAGTTCAAGTGACCAAACTTCGCCTCAGATACAACATGCTCTCTTGTAGAAAGAGAGGGAGATGGCAGACCAAAGTGTGTGAATGCATAAAATCAAGAAGAATGATCAACTGTCCCTGTTGCAAAAATTTTGGTAGTCTGAATGTCTCTGATGTGTACTGAATCAGGTGTGAACTCAACTATCTTCCTTGTGCCATTGTGAGAAATATGATAGATGGAGAGAAGGTTAGTGGAAAAAGTTGGAACACATAGTACATAATTGAATGTATTGTCATCAATGTCAATAGAACCTTTCCCTCGTACACTCATATAAGTGTTATTACCCATCAATATGTGTGGTGAGGAAGCAACCTTGAAAGATGAGAACATGTCTTGAGAAGATGCCATATGGTGTGAAGCACCTGAATCCAATAGACATCTAGATGAATGTGAATTGGTGGTTGCACATAATGCATGACCCTTAAGTGGGGCCTGTCCATCTGCCTAGGATGATGGTGAAGAAGAAGACCTGCCTGATGTATATGAAGAAGAGTGATGAACAAGGTTCCTCTTAAGGAGAGCAGTCAAATCTGAAACCTGTTTTTCATATCCATCTATCTTCTTATCATAACACTTCGACTCATCATGTCTTGGCTTAGTACAATAAGAACACTTAGGTCTATCTTTCTTCGATGATTCTCCCTTAGGAGAGGGTGAATCAAAATTATTCTATGAACTAGAATCCTTCCAATGCTCTGTGGTCTTTGCTTTTTGTTTCTGCTTCTACTTCTGCTTCCCCTGAGATGACTATGCTAGCAATGCTTGGTGTGGTGATCCTATGAGAGCATCCAATTGTGATATCATGGCCTACTCTCATGTCAAATGATCACAAAACACCTCGAAATTAGGCATGGTAAAATGTGCACCCAAGGCATCCATAGTGGAATGGAAGGTAGATGAGAATATCTGAAAGTTCCCACGAAGCTTTGACAAAATTAGGTAAATACACTCTGTATCAGTCTTAACCTTACCACAACCCTATAGAAGAGATCTTTGTTGTTTGAATTTCATCAAAAATTCCTCAATGGAGGGAAATGAATCAAGTACAAGTGAATTCAACTCTGCCTCAATCTGTAGTGCATGAAACTGATTGATGGTACCAAATAAATCATTGAACTTGGTCCACATTTCAAGAGGACTATTACATGCATCAAGATGAAACAAAAATCTATCTGAAACATGTAACGAAATCAAACCCATAGCCTCATCCATCTTATTTTTATGTTGCATAACCTCAAATGGCCTGGTCAAAACTAGCTAAACTATATCTAAATAGGACCATAACCCCTTTGATTTGAGAAGATGTGTCATGAATGCCTTCCAGGTATGATAGTTATGAGGTGTGAGAAGCTCAAAAAAGGTATTTTTTGACCATGTTTGGATATGTTTAATGAATGATTAATGCGAATATTTTCTGGTTTTTTGAAGTAAATAACATAAAGCAAGAAAAAAACTCCCCCACAATGAAAAAAACCAAACCTCAATAGTGATTTTGTAGTGAAAAAGTAAGAAAAAGAAAAAAAAAAGGCTTCAAACTTAATCTGTTGTACCTAGTAATTGTTTTGGAAAAAATAACAGAAGATCTGAATAAAGCACATTCACATCTTTCCAACGTCTATTCATTTTCGAAAAACAGAGCAAAAATGAGAAAGTTATGCCCCCTAGAGTGCAAAAATCAACATTTGTCTTTGAATTCGAAACAATGCATTCAAATTTTATTTTTTTTGAAAATGTTCCTACACCATTAGAATGGGCTCAGAATCAGCTTTCCGACACCTATTTTTGTTTGAAAATCCAAGAAAAAATGCCCATTTTACGTTTGATTTAGTGAAGATAGGTCAAAAGGAAAAAAAAGGTCTTCATAGCCCTTAGGGGCTAGAGTCTTTAGCCCCTGGTCACGTGGACAACCAGGGAGCTAGCGGCTGGGTGTTGGGTGCTTAGCCCCTTGTTCTCCATATGACCATAGTGAGGGTTGGGGATGCCGATAGGGGCTGGGTAGAGGCACTAATAGGACCACCCGCTTAGCGCATTAAGCCCTCAAGGGCTGGAAAGTGGAGGGAAGTGGCGGCGGTCGTGGATGGGAGGCCGCCTGATGCCTACCTGATGGTTGCTAGGCGACACCTTCTTTTAAATTGGAAGCACTTTTTTCAAGCGCAAAATTTGATGTTTTTTAAAAAAAAAAAAAGTTTGCACCAATTTTTTTGCCTCAAAATGTTTGTTGGGGAGGCCGTACGGCTTCCATGGCAATTTTTCTTTGCCTTTTTTCAACAGCTCAAAAAATGATGAAACGAAAGGTGTTTCTAGGGTTTTGGGGCGCTCTAAACACGATGGTGACATCCGTTTTGCCCAAAAATGCATGGGAAAGCCATATCAAACCCCCAAAATTTCAAATTCTTCAAACAAGAATAGGTTGCAGTAGGTCTACTTTGATACCATGTAGAAGTTTTCAAAACCAACTTTAGAGTCCAAGAACACCTGCATGCAAAGGGATACCTATCACAAGGAAGAGAATGGAGAAAAAAAAAACTAAGGGTTTGAAGCTCTAAAATATTGAGAGATTATATTATCAGAACAATCGAATGAAAATATACAATGAATCAATCCTTAAGAAAGGAGATCATACAAAACCTAAAAGTAACCCTAATAGGAAGACATTTAATAATTATCATAATTATTAAATGTCACATTATACAAACTAAAGAAAAATATTAAGAGAGGAATAAAGGTAACTTAATTAACATAATTAAGTTAAAACCTTTACTCTAACATGGAGATTCAAGATTGTCCCCAACAGAGTCGCCATTATGTTGGTGTTTTTTTCCAGTGCACTTAAAGGAATTTCTAAGGAGTAGCCAATTCCTATGTTCAAAATTCCTAAAAAATGACTGGCCAACTAACAAGATCTATTCATAGAATGAAATTTTCTACAGTTTAGGCTCTGTGGGACCTAGGAGGGTTCTCCTATCAATGTTCATTGGTAAAGTATTCTATAGGACACATAATATTCACAAATCATTTTAACTAAAAGGTAATTATGCAAAGTTCATTGAGAAATTAGCCTATTTTCTAGTTAACCTGCTACCCCATATGACAATTAAGACAAGATTTATGTAAATATTAAAGAAATATGAAATGAATTCAAATTATCACCCCAGGCTAGCCACCCTTCAACTATTCGATTAACCCATTAGGTGAATCTTCAAAGAAAATAAACTAGTGCTTTATCCATTGAGCAATGGAGTCACACATACAATAATCAGTAATACAAAAGTGACCTCAAATCTTAATGGAATGGACTACCCACATAACAACTTTGCATTAAGGAGCTCACAATTTATGATCCACAATTTCTTATCAAATCCATTGTAAATAATCGTAAACCTATGACTCCATTTGAGCATTTAATTGATTACTTGAATCAAAGAAAAAAATAGAGACATACATTTGAAATGATGTTCAAAACAAAATGAAACTATTATTAACAATTTCATTCAAGGTTTACTCGAATCCAAATGGGGAGAGAAAATGTATCAGGATTACGCTTTCATTTATATTTATCAGTCAAATTTGTATAAAAATTTAAGACACCATGTATATGTTTCTCCAAAAAAGTTCAAAATAGACCAACTATTCTATTCCTATCTTGCAATTCTTTGTACAACTGACCAAGACTTGATGAAAAATTTCTCATCCCTCCTCAATCTCAAATGAGCTCTGAATTCCATTTTATAAATCAAGGGAGCCGAAACAAGCTTCAGGTCCAAATGTAATTTCATTACAAAATTCATTTCATGCATCATTTCAATTGTATTTACTTTGCATTGCAAGAAAATGATGCCAAATGGGAAAAACCAAAACTATAACCATTATCAGAAAAGGGACCGCAAAAAGCCACCAAAATTCCCTTCATCACCATCCGCACTGCAACGAACCCATTATCCACAACACCATATGGGGGAACCATCTACGTTCAACACCAAAATTATGCCACACATGCCAAAATGAAACCACCACCCCAACACACATTATCAACACAAAAAAATTAAACACCATAGCACACAACAACCTTTCATTTACTAGTCACCTTACCCCTTTCAGTCTCCAAGCCATGATACACACACCCAGTCCGAGTCATCGCCAGAGGAGGAGAAGAAACCTCAACATCTTCCTCCTTTTCCTTATGTGGCACAGTACTAGCATGCCTGGTCGAGGTTCTAATTTCCAGTGGTGAAACAAACATGGCCTCCTGACCAGGGAGCAAATCTTGACATAGAAGTTCAAGGTAGTAGGCATAATCAGAGTCAGTGTCAGATTCACTATTCGAAGTTTTGCACATAAGATCGATAGACGAGTGTTGGCGTCCATAAGAGCCACCCCCATATCTCACTTTCTTCTTAATTCTTGTAGCATACTGTATAGGTTGCTTTCCCTTGTCCTCAACCTCTTTCGTATCTGCATTCTGAAACTACAACCTCTAGGTGCATCGAGTGGGCGTAATCTGGGTGGTCCTCTTCACTGGCTTTTATGGATTTCTCATTTTTTTACTAGAGAATAAAATATACTCAAACCTCTGATTATAAAGAATAACTTGAAAACCTCACAGTTCAATTTTTATAGTGAAAATAGCAATAAATCACCTCTATTTATTTATCAAAGTGATGATATCGATCACTAGCATTTAATCAAGACACACATAGATAGATAAATTAATGGGATGCATAACACCACCATTTAACTCCCAAGTGCATGAAAACCTGCAAACCACTCCCCACAATTACCAATGCTTTCATCTCCACATGAGTTAAGATCAACTTAATCATTCTATAGGACATTAGCCATTAATGTGAGCTAGCTTACACAGGGTCAAATGGCCATCACATATTCACCAATTTTAAATGATAACCATCAATCATTTGCCTTAGTCGATGATCTAATAGCTAGATTTTGTTTCACCACCTTTGATTTCTAGCGGCGCTTTGCTGAGATGTCCACAACAAACAATATTCATCCATGTCAGATGACATCTTCGTAGTGTGGGGCCCCAATGGGCTGAGTAGGTGAGGACAGATGTTTAGATCTCACTGATTTTGCTAGTCTTAACCATCTTGCACTTCTTATTAGCGAGCAAGTGAGGAACGGTGAAGATTGTTCCCAAAATTTAATCACAGCTGCTCGTTGAAAGTATCAAGCCCTATGAGTAGTAGTGGGAAGTAGGTCCCACACTGTATGTGGACACACGTCTGCCTTTTGCTAGCCTCATTGGTTTTATCTTGCCTTCACTTAACTCCTGCGAGCTAGTAAGGTATGGTTCAGATCTCATCCCGAATCCTCAAATTTTAAAACATGCACTTCACACAATGTTAGAATTTAATGGACGTGATATGATCTGGTTAGTAATGATATGACCACTAGGGAATAAATGACTTAATCTTAAGTCGTCAGGTTAAAATTAAAATATGACTTAGGAAAATGGCCAAGATCGATGAGAGACTTGATGACTAGTGCTTTGGATTAACGGGGCCGATAAACTGACATGTCAGATGGCTCAATGGATGACTTAAGAAGTCAATGACCAATGAGGTAGGTCAATTTCAAAATATAATGTTTACAAACACTTGCAACTAAAACCCTACTCAGTCATGGGGACAAGGGTTTAAAATGATACTAAATCCATGGAGACAAAGAGAATTCCCCCGAATTTTGTAAGCTCCATCACTTCCTAGATGGAAGATGACATACAGGTGTAGGAAAAAAGTGTTCTAAGGAATAGCTATCACATTTAATTGGTGGTTTATAGCCAGTGTTGTGAATTACATGTATTGAACCCCCATGAATAAACTTCAAACATTCATGCAAAACCGAGGGAACTACATTCATAGCTACTAGCTAGGGGATACCTGGCTTCACTATAAAGAGTTTGGACCTTGGTATTATATCAAACAAAAGGTTTACAGGCTTAGGTCCAAAGAGGACTGATAGAACAATGCTACCTAGGTGAGGTACATAAAGTATGTTATGAGTATAGATGGTGTTTACAAGTGCATCATACCCATCTTTATGCAAGAAGTTAATTAACATAATCTCTTTGGTCACAATATTCACCAAGCACATTAGGTCAACAAGAACACTTGCATGGTGTTTCCATTGATTCACACAGGGATATAAAGAGGAGATGGTTCCCTATTAAAATCCATCAATAGGACCTACGAGGTGAAGGTTATTCCTTGACCACTACTCATAGGTTGTGTAGAAGGGATAAGTAGATGTAGGAAATAGGCCATCATGCACACTAATTGACACTCACAAAGACCCCCTAAAGGTTTGCAATCAAATAGTGACCCAAATAAAGCTTCATTATGCAGTACTTACAAAACCTTCTAGCTATGCCTAATAGGGGTCACATGTTGGGTTGTAAGGTGAAAGGCCTCACAACACTCACACATAAAATTCTCCTAGAACATGAGCAAATGAGCTTTCAATACTACTAAACAAAACCAAAATGGTTCACGTAGGGTTCACCAAAAATGTAAGAGAGGGGGAGCAACCACGTCAAGGCTCCAAGTCACGAAGAGCTGAGAGTGGAGGGATGACCTAACTTACCTCACTCTAAAGGGTGTTTTAGGAAGAGGATTGAGAATAAAGAGCAATATATAGCAGTTCTATCACTTTATAGATTCAAAATTTTATTTGAGGCTAGGTGAGCTAGTTTTTAGAGTCAATACTACACCTTAGACAACTCTCTGTCTGAGGATGGTAGCATGGTTCTAGGATGATAGCTTGACACAATGGCATCTCTCTAGTGCGCTAGCATCTATATAGCCAAAAAATGTGAAGTATAGTAAAAACTACCTAAAAACATACTAATAGCCTAGCTATTTGATTTTGATGGAAATAACATAATAAGAAAATAGAACAATTAAAGCTAGAGATGATAAAGAAAGTAAATAAAAGCTAGGGTGATGAAGATTGCAATGAACACTATAAAACAATACTATGCTACTCAATCAAATAAAAAAGGAGAGGAGTGAATCATTACCACATCCACCTAAAATATCACTAGCCAATGGAAGGAGAATGCAAGGAATGGACTTGGAAAAGTCACCATAGCCACAACGGTGATGAAGGGAGGTCTCGCAAGACTCCAAGCCCACACTTCTATGGCTTGCCTCACACTTGTAATGTGGATTTGATGGAGCTTAAAATTTGATGCAATGCTCACAATGGAATGTTGGAATGTTGCTTGAGAGTGAAGAAATGAAGTGATTGAATGTGTAGAAGATCATATTCTAGTGAAAAGAGTTGAAGTGAAGTGAGATGAATGAATTTTAAGGTAGAATGAGCAAGAATAAGCCATTTGTGGGTTGGTTGGTAAAAGAGGGATGTTACAATTTAGCCCCAATCAGGTGTGTAATGCCTATTCCTACTTTAGATGCAAGAATCTGTTAGGGATGGCAGCCTGCCGCATAGACGTTTGTGCACTACACATGTGTCCCAGAAAAATATTCTTTCATCGATGCACAAGACAAAATCCAAGTGGATGGAAGGTTGGTGGGTGATGTAGAATTTTTCCTTCAAACATGGTTCTCTAAGGTGATGGTTTGTGAAGGGGGAATTTTCCTAAGGGGTGCAAATTTTCCCCTATATAGTGATAAAGTCCCAAACTTAGATCTCAAGGTAATAGAGTTGGGTAAAGTTTTATTAATGTCAATATTGATACAAAAGTAGACAAAAACTAACCTAGACCTCATTCTTGTGATGATGTTGGAAGTGATGAAGTTCCCAATTGAATCATGAATTGATTGTAACACCAACTCATCCCTATATTCTAATGGCAAGCCTGATAGCCAAACCCAAATAGGTATATATTTGTTGAGGTCAATGACAATGTTAAAACTAGGCTTCCAATGATAGATAGATAAGATATGCTTGCCATACACCCATGGGCCCAAAGAAATAATCAAAATAAAATCATCAAGTGTAATGAATTTGAAGAGAAATAATCCTTTGTCCATAGCACAAACTTCTACACTACCTAAGTTTAAATTCCACTTAGTAGTTGTCCACCAGCAGACCATATCAATGGCTAGCCTAAATGAGAAATTTTTTCCACCATGGAGTTCTTCATTGTCAAGACTATGTTATCAATGGTAGAATCAGGAAGAGAGATTTTGGTACTAAAAGTAAAAACCACAACCTTTAGGGTGAGAAAGAAAATAATCTACGAAAGGACTAAGGGGAGTGTTAAGAAGCACAATCCTCCAGCCCTTGGGCCTCAAACTGGCAAAAAAAATGAGTTCCATAACAAACCCCTCAAAAGGAAGAGGGATCCTCGAGGAAGGATGAGAAGCATGCACATAAAGCTAAAAAGAGTCAGGAGGGGATAGTTGAGGGGCATTGTGGGGTTCTCCCAAGGGAACATCCACCATGTGTACAAGGAATTCAAAATTTTAGAGTGGGAAGGAAGAGCAGGAATCAATTTCTAGGTTATATTTGTTTATTAGTGTGATTTAAATAATTTTCCCTAGATATTTAAGTAAAGGTTCTTATCTTTCGTTAAATAAATTGGTTAACCTAATATTCCTACATGACCTAGTATTTTAGTTGTAGGATTTATTCCTTCACTACTAGGGTCTTAGATCTACCTTGTTTGATTGAATATTTTATATTTCAAACCTTCCTACGGTTTATATTTTACTTTATTTTTTCTTCATTTCTATAACTTATTTGCTTGGTTTTACCTTTTTATGATGTGGTCTTATTTTCATCTCACTCCACTCAACCTCACTTTGGCCTCAAGAGTTTTATTTAAAGATTTAATTACTTACTATTTTTATATATTTTATTATATGTTTCTTCATTTTTATATCACTTTTCCTTTAGGGTTTTGTGAGTTGTTTGTATACCAAGGTCACCTACATTTGTATCTTCCCTTAAGGAGGAGCCTTTGCTTAAATATTCAAATATGCATATATGTTAAAAATTGTAATTTTTATGGTTTTAACATGAGTATTATTGTTGTTACTTCTAGTCATCCTGAGGTTGAGGATTTTGATCATGAAGAATATCTGGATCAACAAAATTTTGCACATGAACTTTCTGATTTGGCCAATATTGATAGTCCTGCACATTTGGTTGCATCCCTTTATAATTTATTGATTAATAATCTATTTGTTTTATAGGTTCTTCAGTGCATTGGAGCTAAGGTTACCTCTTTTAGTTATTTTAATGGTGCACATTCTCTTTGTCATCCTACCAAGGAAACTTCAATTTTTTAGCCTCCTAATTTTGTACCTCACTTTGGTATGCCTCTTTCCACACCTCACACTTCCATGTTAAATATCATTTTCTTGCCTATGTATTGCCTTGAAATACTCTATCTCTACTTATATACCTTCTTCCTTCCATCACATTACTATTCACTTAGTATTACTACCCATGTTCCTTGTTGGAATCAAGGAACACTGAGAGTGGGGTGAATCAGTGTTCTACAAAATTTAACTTTATTAACTTGATCTTTAAACCACTTATTGCATTGAACCATAGGAAAGATGCAAGAACATAAAAGCGATCAACAACAACACCATAACACAAGGATTTTTATGTGGAAACCCTGTTAGGGGAAAAACCATCATGGAGGTCAATCAACAAGCTGAGTATACTTAGAATAAGTGTTTACAAATGGAATGCACATGCATTCAAGCACACTTCCTAGAGCTCACTGCTCAAATACAAAAGGATTTCTGCCCAAAAGAAGACTCAATGTCTTATAGTCACATCCAGAAGACAACTAGAATGAATGAACTATGAGATAACATTTTTTAATGCATGATTATAGTTTTGGTTAAGAAAATTGGTTGTATTCTTCATATTCTATCTGATTTTTCTCTTGAAACTCTATCTGCTTTAATTCAAATCACTAATCTTTGTTCTTCTCAAGTGAAAATTTGCACAATCAATCTATATTTCTTCTAACTCTCACATCATGTGTCAAAATTATATAAATGGTCGATTATATATATCTACAACTAGAGATTAGAACAACTGCATGTCGGCTTTAACAAAATATGAGACATGCACAAACTGTTGGCCCAATACATAGACAATTATCAATGTGAATCAAACAATGTCAACCAAAACATAGTAAGGATCCAAAATAGCATGTCTCAAACATGAAACACCTTAAATAATTATTCCTCAAAGATCCACAACATGCTACACTCATCTTAGTCAACCTTTCTGCACTGTTAGACTAAAAACCAATAAACTGGATCTTCTAACATGCATACCAATCAGTGCAAACCCCGATGATTCAAAGATAAGATAGTTCATACATCAAAATACCTTCCCTGAGATCCACAACACAAAATGATAATAGGAAATTACATATGATTCAATATACACAACTCTATCAGATGCCCTATTTTAGCTTCGATAGATAATACATATCTTTAGTTTGACTTTCAGTATAAGAAATTACTGAGGTGTGAATGGGATTACTTACTAGGGTTACCATCAATGACAAAAATAGATGACTTGTGAAATGTCTTTTTCCAACAATCTCCCCCTTTGGCATTGATGGCAACACTTAGTGAAAAATGACTAAGTGTCAGAATCAGTACCAACATAAATACACTGCAATCCTCAAAACTTCACAAAAAAATTTATTCACAACTCCCCTTGAGATGAATATGACACTTTTCACTGTCCCACACTCCCCCTTTGACATCAATGTCAAAGATGGGAATCCACATACAAAAAATCATACAAAACTATATATGTACAAACATTTTTTTCTAACTTACATGGACTTGAATATGTCTGCAAAATTATTTTTCAATAGGCTTAAACTAGTGTCCCAACACTTTTGAGACTCTCCAAAATAGTCATGTGACCACATAATAGGTAGGATTGCATCTCTGTTGACTCAAGATTTTTCAGATCATTAACAACCATAGCATCTTGTGCTTCCTTCAATGCACTTAGCATTGTCTCCATTTTAGGACCAATTAGTCCTCTAAGCTCACACACCCTTTCAACAATTTTGTATCTTTCATGCTTCAAACTTTTAATTTTGTCAAGCAGGGATATGATTTGACCTTCTTGCTTACTCAGATTAATTATTAGAGGATCAAAGGTTTGAGAAATATCTACTAACTATTTCTCATATTCCTTAGTTTTCTTCTCAGTTACCTCAGTGAATTTTGACAAGGATAAGCATGAATTGTAGATATTTTCACCCTTAGATATTTCACCTTGAATGTCCTTTTCATAGGTAGCTAATAAGGATTTATCATTATCAATTATACACTTCAATCTATTGAACCTGTTTGCATCAAACTCTTTTTGGACCTTATCCTCAGTTGAGTTTTCAAGAGACTCAAAGTGCGTATTTACAAACTTTATAAGTTTCTTTAGCTAACTAGAGGGAGAATCAGATGATTCCTTGACATGTGTGGGCATGATCTTCTCCAAGATATTAGATGCAAGACTTAGCAGCTCACTATCCTCAATGTGAGATTTCAATATCTCTTCCCTTCCCTTGGTTTAAGAAAATGATGCCACCTTCAGCTTTTGAATAAGAGATAGAGTGGCCAAGTTGATAGGACCTTCAACCAATTTAGGTTTAAAATCCTCCTGTTGTTCTAAAAACTTATTTCCTGCCTTTGCAATGTCTCTTTCTTTCATAGAATCTTCCTTTGCCTCAACCTTCTTTTCTTCAATCTTAGATTCTCACTTCACTTAGGGAATCGCCATTTCTTCAACAGACATATCTTTAGGAGCTTCAGTCTCCATGGGTATTTTATTATCTTCCATATCTAGAGGATTCTGAGTGTCCTTAATTGTGTCTTCTTTCCCTTTTTCAATATTAGCCCGAACATCTTGAACTTCCAAACCAGATGGAACATCTTCATCATGAGTTTCTTTAGAGACAACTTTATATATGTTCTTCAACATAATTGCCTTAAGAATTTTCTCAATTTCTTTTGCTACTTCCTTAGTTTGCTCGATCATAAGCTTATTCACCCTTGATTTTCTCTTAAAATCCTTTTTAGTGTCATTGAGGATTTTCTTCATTTCTTCTATTGACATTACCAAACATAGATTGGCAAGTATGAGTTCTCTCATTCATTCATCTTCAACTCTTGCATTTACTCTCTTCATTTCTAAGACTTCATTTAACCCTTTAGGGTAACCCTGACATTATTTTTGTGAGAGTCATATTGAAAATATTCAAATATTTTATTGTGGCTTCTTCAAGAGTTCTTTGATTGACACTATCAAAAGTGTCATACCATTCAGAAAGTGGTTTGAGATTACCCTCCTTAATTAAGGCTTTTTAAACTTCCTCTACAATCATACCTAATTTATTAGTTTTCAACTTTTTCTTGTATTTTTCTTTACTGAAGGGCTTATCCTTAGAGACTTTTGATTCCTTTGTGATCTTATGCTTGATTTCTCTTACTTCTTCATCTGATTCAGTTTCTTCATCATCTTCAACAACAACATAGACTCTTGTGCTCTTATCCTTCTTCCTCTTTCCTTCTCTTCCAGATGTCTTGTCTTGAGCTTTTACTAGGCTTGATTTCTTTGTAGGACTGGATGAGGGTGCAAATCTCCTTGTAGATATAGATTTGGTAGAGGATGCTACCAGACTAGCTGACTTAGTTCTAGTAGGCTCCCCTTTTTTAGCTTGTGCTCTTTTCTTCCTAGCTTCCCTAATTGCTTCAATTGGTATGGTGATGCTTTCTAAAAAAGATTCAACTTCCTTTCTCACCTATCAGAATATCATAGGCTTCCTCAATTATTAATACACTTGCATATTCTTCTCTTCAAAGGTACCAAACCTTTCTTCTATTGGATCCCAAGGTTTACTCAACAAGTGTTCAACATACAACTCCAAAATGTGCTCTTCAACCTCATATCCCATAGGCATTATCCAAACTATTCTAGGTTCTCTTGCTTTCATCAAACACTGATCAGTGTCAACCATGAAGAATATAGTGTCCTTATACTTTTCCAGAATAGATTTAGGAATGTTTTCCCTAGCTTGCATTTCATTCTAAAAGCTTTTGAAGTAGCCCTAGATAGCAGTTTTCCTGGCTTTTCTATCCCAATTCTATATAAGATGTCTCTGATTTGAATAGCTATAGGTCTATCACCTTCCCATTACACTTTACCAACTCTTGGAACTTTATTCATGAAGTATAAGAATAGACACAACAAAATATTGCCATACTTGAAAGATTTCTTCTTGTCCTTGATTTTACCAAGGTTTTCAATTAGTTGGCTTCAGAGTAAATCACATAAGTCATATTCTACATTTTCCTTGATCATTTGATACGCTGCATAGATTGCAATAATAGATACAGAGTTATTCTAGCTAGAGTGATAGATTTTATATCCAATAACCATAGAATAAACTTTTACATCCAATTCAATGATGTCATTAATTGTCATGGTTCTTTTTTCAAAATTGGAATAGATTGCCTCAGTAACTGTTTGGTTCTTCATAGATTTCAATGTGGGCAACCCACCAGATGAATTCAAACCAATAATAATGCTTATAGATTCTCATGTGATTTTGAAGGTCCGATTTAACTGCATGAACTTGGCATGCACTCGACTTAGTATGTACCAAACCCATTCATTTTTGTCAAACACAGGAAACTTCACAATTTGTGTGAACTTGTCCTCCAAAGTCTTAAATTCAGGCCTTACATAGAACTCTTCTCCTACAATGTGATTTTTATATAGATTTAACAACTAGGAGCTTCCTAAATCCTCAACATTCACATGAATATATGCCCTAATATATTCAATGTGAAAAACACCATATGAAATGGAAGAAAATGCACCTAATGGTTCTGTCTCAATGGATTTGAATGAGAGACATTTGAATTTTGGTGGGATCTATCCTTAATATCAATGACTAATGGAGCAACCATTTCCGAAAATTCCAAGTTCACAAGTTTTGTAGATAAATACCTTTTTCCAGATTAGGTTTGTTCACCGAATAGCCTTTAGACTTGTATTACGCCAAAATTTGCTTGCAAAGCTCTCCAAACTTCTTTTTCTCAAAATGAAAAGTGACGAATGAAAAATAGAAGTAAACTTATATCATTCGTGCACCTAAATTTTTATTGCAATAAATTATTTTCCCTAGGTCTTTCGTATACCTTATTTTCATAGTTTGTGAAAGAAAATTCTTCTGTGAACCTTCAATTTTGCATAAATTTCCTCCACAAGTGTTCCAAAAGATCTACAGATCATTAATGCAATCATTGTAATTTGCCACATTCCGGTACCAACTATCGATAGGGGGGTAAAATATTTTCTTGAGAGCTCCCCCTAGGCCAAAGGCCTTAAACTAATTCTCAGAGGAATTTTTAGAACCAGATTCTAGTGTGGATTAATTTCTTGCATTAGAAGCACTTTTCTTCACCCGTGTCTTCTTCATTTGATTCTTGATCTCATTCGTAGTAACTTTTCTCTTATCATCCTTTGGCATATTTTTCCCTTTTTTACCAAACCCTTCCTACTTCTAAAAAATCTTGCAATGTGACTGGATTTGTTATAATTATAGCACACAAAATTTCCTTGTCCAAACTAGTTATTCCATTGATTTTCTCTTGATCTACATTGGTTAGCAATATGGCCAAATCTATTGTAGGCATAACATCTAACATTTGTATTGAAAAAGTTGTTTGTCATATTTTTGCATTCAATTGAATTATGACCATACTTATTGCAATTGAAACACTAACCGAAGAATGATGGACCACTTGGATTGATTCTACTTCTACATTGAGCAGCCATATGACCAAATTTATTACAAAAAAAATAGTGTCTATTGAAATTTTGAGCATTGGGTTGTCTTACCAAATACCTCTAGCTTTGCTCATTTGATTTCCTAGCCTAAATTTCCTTTGACCAAATCTAGAGCTTTCTCCTTTCTCATATCCAAGTACTTGCTTGTCACTTCCAATCTTCTAACGTTGAACTAGTTCATCAAGCTTAGCTTAGATAATCTTGAACTTCTCCTTGTATTCATTTGCAGAGGCAAGTTCATCCTTGAGAATAACCATCTATCTTTCAACCTCTTCTTCATTTTTTCTAGATTGTTGTAATTCAAGCTCTAGCTAATTGAATCTATTGCATTCATTAAATATTTCTTTCAAGGACTGGGTAAGATTCTCTTCATTCTTCTTTCTCTCTTCAATCTCTTGGGTCATCCTCATCACAATTGATTCCATCTCATTCTTTAGGACAACATTATCTATGGTGAGATTTTCACATTCTTCTATATTTTCCTCCAAGGCTTGACTTAGGTGTTCATCTTCCATGCTTTTACTCTCTTTATGCTTGATTTGATCACAAAGTTCTTTTCTCTTTTCCTTGGACTTATTGATTTTATCTTTCAATGGCTGAATTAATTTCTCAGCATTCATGAGGCTTGCTTGCAATTCCTAGAATTCAGATTTGGACTGATCACGATCATCTAGTGCCACCAAAATTTGTTGATGAAGACTATTGGAATCCATTGAATCACTTTCCCAGATCTTCCCCAAGCTATTAAACTAATTTGAAGGAACTAGGCTCTAATACTAATTGTTGGAATCAAGGAACACTGAGAGGGGGTGTGAATCAATGTTCTACAAAATTTAACTTTATTAACTTGATCTTTAAACCACTTATAACATTGAACCATAAGAAAGATGCAAGAACATAAAGCGATCAACCACAACACCATAACACAAATATTTTTATGTGGAAACCTTGTTAGGGGAAAAAACACAGTGGAGGTTAATCCATAAGTTGAGTATACTTAGAATAAGTGTTTACAAATGGAATGCACATGCATTCAGGCACATTTCCTAGAGCTTACTGCTTACATACAAAAGGCTTTCTACCCAAAAGAAGACTCACTATCTTACAATCACATCCATAAGACAACTGGAATGGATGAACTATGAGATAGCATCTGTTAATTCCTAATTATAGTTTTGATTAAGCACATTGGTCACATTCTTCACATTCTATCCGATTCTGCTCTTGAAACTTTGTCTTCTTTAATTTGAATCACCAATCTTTGTTCTGCTCAAGTGAAACTAAGCACAATCGATCTATATTTCTTTTAACTTTTGCATCATGTGTCAAAATGATATGAATGGTCAATTATATATATCCACAACTAGAGATTAGAACAACTTCATGTTGGATTTAACAAAATATGAGACATGCACAAACTATTGGCCCAATCCATAGACAATTATCAATGCAAATCAAACAATGTTGGCCAAAACATAGTAAGGACCCAAAACAACATATATCAAACATGAAAAACCTTAAGCAATTTTGTCTCGAAGATCCACAACACGCTACACTCATCTTAGTCGGCCTTTCTGCACTGTTAGACTAAAAATCAATAAACCGGATCTTCTAACTTGCACACCAATTAGTGTGAAACCTGATGATTCAAAGATAAGATAGTTCATACATCAAAAGACCTTCCCTAAGATCCACAAAAAAAAATGATAATAGGAAATTACATATGAGTCAATGTACACAACTCTGTCATATGCCCTATTTTAGCTTTAATAGATAATACATATCTTCAATCTGACTTTCGGTGTAAGCAATTACTGAGTTGCGAATGGGATTACTAACTAGGGTTGCCATCAATGAAAAAACCAGATGACTTGTGCAGTGTCTCTTGCCAACATTCCTAACATTTCATCTACCATCCCCACTCCCCATATTAGTGTTGTGTCTTCCTCCCTAATTATTAATGTTATTCTTACTTCCAACCTTGTCATTACACATTTGATATCTTATTTAATTCATGCTAGCATAAAAATGTCTATTCCCTATCATTCCTTCTCCTATCAACCTACATATACACCACCCTTTATGTCCCACATTCCAACTATCAAATTTCCTACCTTTACCTTAGATTAACATATTAAAAATTTAGATACAAAGAACATAATTTGGATATCATGTCTAGTTATCAAGATAAATATGAAATGTTGAGGCATAAAATGCTCCACTTACTTCTTATTTTTTTACTTATCTTGTACCTAGTGGTTTTGTAGCACTATTTTTTGAAATTTACAATGATAAGGGCAATCCTAATATAGATTTGAGATCGTCAAATATTGTATGTTTGTATTATTAATAAGAAAACAAATTTCAATCTTTATATTTTAAGTTGTTCCATAAACTTCACGATGAAGAGTTACATAGTATTTTTAATAAGGGGTTATTACCACCTATATGAGAGTGTATATTTGAATAGGTTTTCTTCTTTTATAAATGTATGTTATCATGTCAAGAATGTGGAATTAAATTTACTTTCCTCTAATTTGTTTAAATAAGGTTCATATTCTCATGGTTCTTGTACATTTTCTTATGCTTCTAAGTTCCAAAAGCCTAATAACTTTTAATGGTTAATGATCATAAAGATAAAAATATAATATGCATCATGTTACTAATACTTCCAATGAAATTTATTTCAAGTTTCATTACTTTTTAAAGTATAGAATTATATGGATATTATGCTAAAAAAATTTGTTGATCACATTTCTTCCTATTCATCCATTAGATCTAGCTAGAGAATTGTCTAAGAATTAGAATGAGAATACATTTTATAATTTTCATGGTTAATAGTTAGCATACTTAAGGATACATGGATTTGAAGCATAAAGAGTAATATTTGATACATAATAATGTTATTCATACTGAAAGATATCAATGATGGGGAAATCCTAAAATGAATTTTCCTAACAAAATTGATGAATATTATGAATAGATTAATTTTTCTATAGCATATGCACATTTTGATTATATGGGCAACTATTACATTGATTCTTATACATATTCATATAAGTATGTTTTTGGGGGTATGATATATAATATAGATAAATCTTTTTATAATTACCCTTACATGTGCCTAGAAATGATAGTGGTTCTTCACCTACTTTATTTATCATTCATCCTACATGTTAATTTAAAATAAACACAAAATATTTATCTTTAAGCATCATATTCAATATAATTCTTATGCACATTCAAGTTTTTGTTAAAGATGACTATTGGTGTTTTTATTAAGACCATAGGTTGTAACATACTATATTTACAAGCTATTCTTAAGGAGCTACTAGTTCCATGTCATATAATTTCATAATTATATATATTTTTCATGTTGTTTAATGGAAATCAAATAAAATAATACAGATAAACTTTTCTTTTTTTAGATTAGTGTTTTTTATTTAATCATGAAGTTAAAGTGGTTAAAATTGATAGAGATAAATATAATAAATTATATAATTAAAGTTATTTTAGTTTTGATAAATTTGTGAAGACTTAATTATCTTCAAAAATGCACATAAATATTCAATATACATTATTTATATAATTTTTTTTTTTAAATAACAAAGAACAAATATGATAAAGAATAAAAAAATCACTAAATGTAAATAGCTTCCTATGATTCAAACCAAGGACAAGGAAATACCTAAGGAACCTCAAGTTTAAAATCCTCTTTTTTTTAAACATGAATATTTTACTACATATATTCCTTCAAATTATTCTTACACAATGAACATGTTACTCATGTACCAAGAAAGACAAATGAGGGAGTTATGTGTAATATCATGATAAAACCCATGTTTCATTATACAATAAAAGATAAGAACAAGGAAATTATTATGTGGGAATAAAATCCATGTTTCATTTTGAAGGCACTACTTTTTCATAGGTTCCTAAGAAGATGTTATGATTAAGATAATTTATAATTTATGTATGCAGCCATCTCCAAAGAGACAATAACAATGGGTAAATAAGGATACTTATTTATAATTTATGTATGCAACCACCTCGAAAGAGACAATAACAATGGGTAAATAAGGATACATCAACAATTCCACCTCTTCCACATCTTGCTAACATTTTTATTAAAAATGACATTAAGGAAACCATTTACTTGGGGATGATGAAATTGATAATACATATCAAAAGGAGGATATTGTGGATGATGATCTCTCTAATTTTGATGGCTGAGATTTAAAACATCATTATTCTTTACTTATTTATTTTTTCTAGTCTTCTTAGTATTTTTATTCTTAATTTTTTATGTGTTCTTAAATTTTAAATATTTTTTTATGTCAAGAGCATATTTCTTTTCTATCCTTTATATTTATTTCTATTATTTTCTATATACCATATTTGACTCTTATGTATTCTTATGATTCTTATATTTCATTCTTATAATTATAAATATTATACCATCTATATTCCATGTGTGTTATACTTAAATATGTTACACTCCTAATGATTTCACATACTTATGAGCCCATTCTTACACTCTTATCATGTTTATATATTTTATTTACTACATGTTATATGATTACGATAAATGCAAATTTTCATATGGTCATCACAATTATATATTTTGATTCCACATCATGCTTACATGTTCACACATACTCTCATGTCTACATGTTTGTGATTCTTATCACAATAATATGTTATTACTGCATCTTTTATTTCCTTATCATGCTTGTATCTTATGATCCATGTTATTATCCTTATCATTCTTATATCTTACATCTTACTTATATGATCCTTATCTAGTATCTATGGCTATTATCAATTATTATTTTCCTTCATTAGAGGCCCTTATGTCTCCCCATTACATGTAACTTTGAATGATCATATCTCTCTTATGTTCTTATATTCTCATCACATGATGATATATTTAGTATTTTTATATGTGTTTTATCATGATAATATATTTTCTCCTTACCTCTTATTCTATTTATTCGTTGTATGCAACAAATTAGAGAGAAAATATATGCCACTAGAATTAAAATGTTTAGTTATAATTTGATAATTGCTTCTATTTTAGATGAAACCTTATCATTTTTTTCATCATCAAAATCTTTTTCCTCTTTTGTTTACTATTTTCAAAGATAGTTTTCAAGAAAATTATTGTTAGAACCTATTTTAAATATGTGTTAGATACTACTCATCACATGTTTTCTATTTTGCAGGTTTTTGTTGGAGCACACTTTACAAGAAGAGGACAAGAGTTGACACCCATTTACATATCCTTTGAGTGTTTGAAAAAAATAATTTCCATGTTGATTAATTATTTTACTTTAACATGTAGCCTAATAATAATTAAATTGTGCATCAAAGTGGGTGGGAATGTAATTATGAAAATTGCCTAGCCATTATATTTTTTCCTTTTTCTTCAAGCCTACTTCTACTAGATTGTACTTTAATAAAAAAATATATATACAAGTCATATATTCTTACATAAAACTTGGCTCATGATCTCACATTATCCCTAATTTATCTCCACCTATACCTATAAATTAATTCTTACCGCTAGATCAGGGTTCATCACATAGTGCAATGGTTGAGTTGTGCCATTACTTTTGTTGCCACCAAGGTCCAAACCTTTTCTATGCCATTATGATTACAGGCATTGTGCCTTCATTGATATAATGTGCTCGTAGGATTGTCCCTTAGAAAATTGGTGTTATTGGCATTCATGCCATGAGACTTAGTGCTCTAAATGAGCATCCATGCCTATAATGTTGTGCTCCAATCCCTCATTGGGTTTGTGTTCTCATGGGATTTGTTCCCTTGATAGGATACTATGCTCATGGGTTTGGACTATTCATGTGCATTCATGTTCTAGAGATAAGTTCCATTGTTTGTGGCCTTGCTTGATTCATTCAAGGCTAAAAATACCACATTCACTAATAAAAGGAAAATTTACCCCTAGATCTCCCATTTCCCACCTTGGTTCAAATTTACCAATGCACAATTGATCCAAGTCGCTTCCTCATATTTGAGTATAAACCTCAAATTTTAAACCCAAAATTTAAATTTAAACCTTACCACTCTATTCCTTCTAGACATTATGAGTTACCTTAGCACCTATTTGTGTAGATTTTTGTGTTATGTTATTTTATTAATACATCCCTCATCCATTTCAAATCAATAATGTAATAAATATAGGATAATAAAGAAACATTCATACAAGAGCATCATAGAGAATCCTAATTACATAGAAATCTTGTATTACCATCCTATACATACTTCATGCTTGTCTATTATATTTGATATGTGTTCACCACAAATACATAAATCCTTCTAGGGGCTTAACCAAGGAGAACCTTGCCTATAAAGTTCCTAAATGATCAACACTACCTTTTAAACTTAGGAACAATGATATTCAAGATGCATCAATTTTTATAGTTCATTCCTAAATATCAAGTTTATTTTTTCTTACCAAGCTCACTTTTGTAAGTGTGGAGATCAATTTTGTAGGTGTGTTGCATATGTGGATCTATACTAGAGTGAAACTTTAATAGTTTATATATGCTGAGGCAATTTTCAAACAAGGCCCTAAATTATACACATTGATGAATTAGTTCTTGATATTTTTAATAGTGCATTCCTCCATTCAAATTTCAAGCTAAGTATCACATTTATTTATTTTGTAAATTCAATCCTACATTAGTGTTTCAATTCCAAATATTTATCCTAGGTTATTTTAATTTAATTATGATATAATTAATTCACCAAGGATATTTATGTAAAGGTGCTTGTATTCCTTTACAATTATACAAACATATTATCACTTTAACTATCCCATTGATTTTTTAAATAAAGATAATTTTATTTACTTAATATTTGTTACTAGTTATATTTGATGGTCATGCATCCATATTTTTACCTTTTAAGTTTAAAATCCAAATATTTTTCAAATATTGAATGGAATGAAAGCTTACGTAGAGATATTTTCAAACTTTTCAAAATATACATATATGTATATACACATATATATGTCTTTGTATATATATATATATATATATATATATATATATATATATATATATATATATATATATATATATGTATGTATATATGTATGTATGTATATATATGTATGCATGTATGCATATATATTATGTCTACATATACATACATTATGCATGCATGTATGTATTTTTATAACACACACACATAGAAATGGTGAAATTTGCATACCCATGCCATTTACCATAAAAAAATTGTGCCCATTTTAAGAGAAAGTTCCTTAATACATGTACATATCAAAAAATGGCATAGTTTTTTGTAAATTAAATTCCCTTACATTAATTTTAATGAAACTATCTTCACCTTATCCACATAGACACATATCACAATATATTCATCTTATCCATATACTTATTGCACCATAAATGGAAATATTTTTATGTACCCATTTATCCAATCTAATATGGACCTTTTTAATGTCATTAATATTTTTTTTAGTTGAAGGGCTGACCTCACAAACATACTCTTGATCCTCTTAAAATAAAATTTAAAATTTAAAATTTTGGCTCTCCCAATAATTCACTTCCCGCCAAGGGATGAAAAAACACAATTGTGTGAGTTATTGCTATAATTTTGTATTTAGAGGTATTCAATTCATTTGTTTTAGATATTCAAGAATCTCTTAATTATCTATTATTGTTGATGTGAATAGGGATATTTCCTATTTGGTTTCCCCCTTTGTAGTGTGAACAAGGCACATTATCCAACTAGTCATCACTTAGGACCTTCTCACATATATTCACATGTTAAGTTTACTTAGTGAGTTAGGAATATTTCTGGAAGTATCTTGTAGACATTTTATCTTATCCCATGGTTGTCACATGATAAAGGATTAAGAAACTTGTCATCATCCTAATTAGTACTATCTATCAACCTTACCTATATAAGTGAGGTATCATATATACATTTTGACATGTTCATTGATCATATTTTATCTAATATATTTTGCATCCAATATTGGAAAATATATTATCTTGACTTTCTCTCTTGTAGAAGGATATCTTTCATTTGTAGGTGATCTTGGGGGCTTGAGTCCTTAAGTGACTCTAATATTGTATCAAATCTATCTATCAAATCTAGCATAGTATTAGATCTTTAGATCTACAAATTCCCTTCTTATATTTGAGGGTGATTTGGGAATGATATTTTTTAGAAGCATTTGAGAGGAAAAAAGGCCTCATCATTGAGTCTAGAAGGCCTACAAACCCCATTTTTCATATAAAACACTTCATATATTTGAATAAAAGAAAATTGTCCAATTTTTAGGGTTTAAATGAGGTGTATAAAATTATTTTCTATACATTTGTACATAATCTATATAATATAAATCCATATGATCCATACATGTCATACTACTAGTAGTTATCAATGTAGTCTATAGTATCATTGGTAGCATATTTGCAGAATATTATGTTTCACCTTGCATAATTAGACATCATAATATATAGTTGACATACAAAGGTTAAAACCTAGTTATAGTTGACAATTCTAATAGACATCTAGGGGGATTATTTCCCCATAATACATCCATTTTCGCCCAAATGCAACTTTACCTCAACTAAAACACAATGTAAAGCATGTGGAATTCAGAAAGAGGAAATTTAGTTAGTCTATAATGCATTGAACAAACTTGGACTATAATCTTTATGTTAAATATGAGACTTACATACAACACACCTTCATTTTTAGATTTTTTTGAGATGTTGATACATGCACAACATAAGCTTATTTCTATGGGTCTAAAAATCCATCAAAAATGTAGGCTTTGTTAGCTAGTTAGTTGAAAGAAAAAAAGAATCTAATAAGAAACATAAAAAATAAAATAAAAATCCACAAATAAATTAAAAAAAAAATCCTCTTCAAAAAATAATCATCTAAGAAGGAGAACCCTTCTTTAATATATGGTAATAAGACTAGACATGAAGAACATTCTTGTTATAAGAAATATCTTGATTAATTGAAACTTATTTGAATGAAGAATTGCATTGATCTATCTTCTAGAATTTTTGATTCAACCTCTTCTTCTAATTTAAAATAGTATAATAAGGAAAATTCCCTACAATTTTGTCTTCTACATTAAATAAAAATAAATGAAAATATCTTTTTACTTCTACAAGTCTTGGATTAGGGAGATGTCTTTTAGATTCAAGAGTATCTCATCATATGGCTTCTAAATAATTTGTATTCTCTTTTTTAGCCTTGTATTGTGTCACCTATTTTATGGGAAACAATAATTATATGAATATAATTGAGAGAGGATCTATTGATATTTGGGATGACACTTTCAATGATGTTTTTTGTGTACCTCATTTTTCAAACAATGTTCTTTCTATTTATCAAATTACCCATGGTGGAGAAGGAATATTGTGGAATTCACTCTTGATTTAGTTATAATTAAAGACTTGGAGAGTAGAGCTATTATTTCTGATAGGGTGGTTGATCATGCATCTCATTTATATAATTTTTCAAAATTTTCATTGTATGTTTCCTTTGTTCATTCAGTTGTTGATCAAACTAGTGTGGACCATGATTTTGAGGAGAATTTTGGGTACTTGAACTTGAATATTCTTACAAGTGATCTAGTTCTTGAGCCTTTTATTTCATCTCCTCCATATATTTTTATTTTATGATTCTTGTGATACTAAATTCATAGTTACTTGTGATTAAGTACAACAAGATATGCATTATCTTCCAGATATGGTTACTTTGGATGAATACATGTCTAACATTGTATTTTTTTTAGAGTTCCATATTTTAGATTTGGGAGACACCAATGATTTCTTTCTTTTTTAAATAAAAAAGGGGTAAAAAATTTATTGAACTTAATAAAAGAGCATTATAAAAAAATCAAAGGGCCAAGGCCCTAGGAAACAACAAGAAACCTCCATAAAAAGCTAGAAAAAGAATCATCCTTCTCTATTTCCATCCCCATCCTCAACAATAATCCTCTCAAAGTCTTGACAGAGTTCATGGGGTACCTACTCCAACCCATCAATCCTTTAGCTACCTATATGCTTGGAAGCCCACTTAGCCAAACAATCTATTGCCCTATTCCACTCCCTCAGAATGTGGACAAAAGACACCATCTCCATCATAGAACTAATCTATAGAATCTGCTGCACCACCAAGGCCAACTACCAACTAACATCAGACACCTTCCTCTCAATTAGAAAATTAATCAAAACCTATGAATTAGATTCATAGGTAACCCTGCACCACCCCAAATCATAAGCCCACTCAAAAGTGTAAAGGATCACCAAACCTTCCATAAGGTTGATAGTCTACATCCCTTCATGGACTAAAAAAACAAGACCATAGAACCCAAAAAATCCCTACCAGCCCCACCAATCCTAGCAGTCCCATGATTGCCTCGTGAGGAGCCATTCGTATTAATCTTCACAATTCCAGTCAAGGGGGTAGCCATCTACCCACCCTTTGAACTCTCTTCTTTACATGCCTTCCTCACCTAACACAAGCACAACCCAAAGACAACCCCTAGATCCTGAATCTATCCACTATCTCAGCATCCCCTTTCTCCAAAGGAAACACCACTTCACATTTAGCTTCCACCATCTCCTGAATCATACCCATAATTCTTTGCCAAACTTGTTGAACCAACATATTTTCTCCATGAAATATTTTATGATTCCATTCCAACCAGATCTTCCAAAGTATGAAGGTAGGCCCCACATACCACACATCTTGCAAGAAAGTGGCCATAGAAGGAGGCCTACCCAAGCCACTCCAAAATTTAACTAGGGGGGAAGCATGAACACAGGGGCTTTTCCAAACATCCCACCAAAAATTCAAAAGCTGCAAAGTGAAGGAACAGTAGAAAAACAAGTGAGAAGAGTCCTCCTCTCCAGCCCCACACAAAACACAAATAGAAGGGCCCTAGAAACCCCGCTTTCAAATATTATCCCAAATCAAACACCTATCCAATCTAAAGTCCAAAAAAAGCAGTTACACATTGGCCAAGAAAATATGTTCCACACTTTCTTCCACTAGTGAACCTCAACCCCATCCATCCTATGAGACAACAATACCTAATATCTAGTAGCAACAATATAGACACCCTTTTGATTAGGAGACCAAGCAAGAAAATCCCCCTCGAGGAGGGAGCTACAATGTCTACTAGAGAGGATTTTGTGAAGCTCAACACACTTCTCCATACCAACCTAGGCCAATCATCAGGAGTCTTCCATCTCACCATATCTAGCAAACCATGAGAAAAGGACTTAAAATCACTCACCCTTGTCCACCCAGCCACAAGGAATCTCTAGCATAGAGTCAAAAAATTAGGAAATTGAGAGACAATGGGAGGAAAATCATCCCAAAAATTAGACAAGAAATGAGCCTCCATCCCCCTTTTACAAATCCAAAATAGACCATCCTTGATGAGTGTGGCCCCTTTATTGAGCATACCACAGATCATTGTGCCTCTCCCCATAAGGGGGTATCAAGGAATATCCATCTGTGGGATCCCCGAGAAATAATTATGAGATAAGATCCTAGCCCAGATATGATCTTGCTCCACACCAAGACAATTTAGTAGCCAACACAACCCCAGACAAAGAGGACTATTGTAAACCAAGACCACCAAGCTACGTTGGGCTACAAACAACATCCCATCTGACAAGGATCCATTTAGAGGACGATAATCAACTAGCCCATAAAAATTGTCTTGCTAAAGAATCTAATTCCTTAACAAAACCCATTGGGGCTTCCTGAAGCATACATCTATAAATGGGGAGAGCATGCACCACTGACTTGAGTAACTAAACACGACCAGGAAAATACAACCATATATGGGTCCAATGATTAAATTTCACATGAAATTTGTCCAAAATATTCTACCAAGAATCCTTGGGCAACCTACCAATAGAGATAGGAATACCAAGATAATTCAAAGGGAGAGCCCCAATCTGAAATCTCAAAATATGAGAAATCCTCCTCTAGATGGGTCCTAGAGTATTGAAGAAGAATATGGGGGACTTATCTTCATTAATCAATTGACCTGATGAACTAAGGTAAACATCCAACACCTTATGAAAATTTGAAGCTTCCCTAATTGTAGCCATGCCCATCAAGGAAGTGTCATCCACAAATTGCAAATGAGACTATGGAGGTAGACCACCTCCCCACCTCCACCCCTAAATGAGACCCAAATCCACATTCCTTCTCACCAACCACCCTAGACCTTCAACAACAAGTATAAAAAGATGAGAGAGGGGATCACCCTGGTGCAAACCCCGAGAAGCACCAAAAAGCTCTAAGTTCTCACCATTTATTAGCATCGAGAAAGAAGTTGAAGTAACACATCTCATAACCCATTGAATCCATTCCTCCCCAAAACCAAAAGCACCAAGAACCTTCTAAAGAAAGGACCATTGAACTTTGTCATAAGCCTTAGCCATATCCAACTTGATGAATATTTCCTTTTCTTTAGAGCTAGCAATAGAATGAATGGTTTCAATTGAAATAACAACCCCATCCAAAATTTTCCTATTTTCCTATTTGCCACAAAACCACTTTGCTTTTTAGAAATTAGCACCTTAAGCCACTTTTTCAACCTATCTACAATCATCTCAGAGATAATTTTATAAATCACATTGCAAAGAGAAATTGGATGAAATTGACTTAACCTATTAGCACCATCAGACTTGGGGATGAGAGAAAGAAATTTAGAATTCACTACATGTAACAACTTCTTATTCCTTTGAAACTCCTGAACCACTGCCAATAAATCCTACTTGACAATATCCCAGAATTATTGAAAGAACTCTATCGAGAAGTCATCAGGACCAAGGGCCTTTCCCTTCTTCATCTAAAACACAGTCCCTTGCAACTCTTCCAATGAAATATCACTCATAAGATACTTATTCATCTCCCTAGAAACCAAAGAAGGGATACAGGAAAGGACCTGAGCTTCCTCAGCAGAGCCCCCATGTAAATCTTCCCTAAATAAAGAGCCAAAGTATTACATAACCTCATTCAATATTTCATGGAGGGAGGAGAGATGCTCACCCCTCTCATTCACCAACACAAAAATAGTATTTCCATGTCTCCTGGCCTTCACTGAATTAACAAAATAAAGCAATATTTTTATCTCCTTCCTGAAGCCATTTAATTTGGGCCTTCTATTTTTAGTAAAATTCCTCACATAGTTCACATTCCTCTAGTGCTTTCAAAGCCCTAGCCTCTTCCTAGAGAAAATCCTCAGTCACCCCAACCTCCCTAATCAACCTCATAATACCATCCAACTCTAACTGAGTATAAAATTTAGCATGGAAAATGTTCCCAAAACACTAGCGATTCCATCTTTTAAGCTGACACTTGACAGATTGAAACAACTTAGCAAAAGTATACATTATAGTACCATAAGCAGGTCTACCATTCCTTTGCCATTCTAACACATTGTCATGTAGAGAAGGGTCATGCAACGACATAATCTAGAACTTAAAGGAAGGAGCCTAATGCACATGAGCCGAATTAACATAAAGTTTGATAGACTAGTGGTCAGAACCTCTCTAATCCAAAATTTTAGAGCTAGATGACCATATACCACCAACACAATAATAGGAAACTAGAAAATGATCAAGTCTCTCTACAATGCAATTTTCCCTAGTACTCTAGTTGTTCAAAGTAAACTAACCATTATTGGGCTTGATTTTCTCACAAAGTAGCAATGCAGAGGGATCCAACCTCACAATACCACCATGCTTCCCTACCAACTCAAAAATAGCATTGAAATTTATAGCCATAATCCATGGATGGTAAGGGACCAGGCTTTGGATAAAATTAATATGAAACCACAAAATCTACTTACCCTAAATCTCAATAGGTGCATAGATATTAGAGAAGAGTATAGACTCCCTCGAATCAAGACATGACACAATCATAGAAATAGAAGACTTAAAGGACATCCACCAAAGAGGGTGGACCTTTTCAGGGTTCCATAAACAAGATACTGCCCCAACAAACCCATGAGAACCAATACATTGGCACTCCCCACTCCTCCACAACTTAGGCATCAAACCAAACATACTCTCAACTGATAACTTAGTCTTCTGCAAGAAAATAACATTAGGATATTGACTTCTAACCAACTCACAATTTTATTTTTGTTGAGGGACATTGTTCAAGCCCCTTACATTCCATGATAGCACAATCATTTCAAGGGGCTTGAAAAATGAGAATTCAAAGTCTTTATTGACCCTGACTCTACCAATGATTCCCCTATTAATTTTATCTTTTCCAAATTCTTCTTCCTACCAAGCCTGTAAAATTTCTCCCCCAACCCTTTTTTTGGATCCTTTTGAAGAAGATCCAGATTAGAAGAAGGCTTATTAATCTTTACCATTTTAGTCCCTATATTCAACACAATAGGAGATCCATCCCTGCCACCCTTCTTCACTACAACAATAGGAACCGACTCCACCTAAATCTCCATTTGACGATTAGTATCCATTTGCAAAGCACCAACATCCTGCATTTCCTAAGTAGCCTTAGAAAATAAACCCTCCTAACCTATCCTTAGAGCACCCTGATCAAGATTCATCAAGCCCAAATTCACTTCCTATTGGCTGAGATCATCTAAAACTTTAAATCTGTTGAAGGTGTCTTCATCCTACCTCTGCCTAAAGGTCCTCTTTTGACCTTAGTTCCTATATTGGTCCTTGACTAGGATGAAACCATCTACACCAACCACATCACCAGGAATAGGTTCCTTCCCCTTGTCAACCCTAGGGGGTTGCGAGGAGATTGAGAAGATTGAGAATCCACTGGCCTAGCCCTTGGGCACCTTCGCTACGAATTTTCATATTCATGACAAAGATGACATCTACAAGGAAGAGTCTCATAATCCACTTGTTGCACCCAAGAATAAGGGCCAACATACATATCTACAAAATCTGGCAATGGCTTACTTAAATCAATTTTAACACATATATGAGAAAAAATCATCATATTTTTAGCTTGATTTTTCTATGAAGAACCAACTAATTTTCTAGGCATCAAAGCCAGCAAGTGTAGAACATCATCCCTCTAGCATTCCATAGGAAATCGAGGAAGTTGAACCCATAGTGGAACATGGTTCGTAAGCTCCTCATCAAGATTGAAGCTCGCATGCCAAGGTCTAATAAATAGCCCAGTCTGGTTATAGAAACAAGGCCCCCCTTTAAAGGCCCTATTATGATTTTCCATAAAATTAAAAGTTACCATGAATTAATTATTCACTAGAAGCATAATTTCCATCTCGTTCTCTGGAATCCAAGTCTGTTGGGCCCAAGATTCCAAAAATTAAAGTGAAACCCACATCCCCATAACCTTGCAATATAATGAATGCTTCACAAAATATCCAATGTCATCAACAATCATCTCCATTTGAATAACCAACTTCGGCCTCTCCTTATAGCATTCAAGATATCCATTAATTTTCATGATCTGAGGACCACCAGACAAGCTCATTCCAACAATCCCTGAATTTTGTGAAAATAAATTATTATTAAATACCTTCACACCTTGGATGGTGACTTCACACCAATAGTTGATCAAAATTCCAAAGAAGAAGGTTTCCCAAATGATTCACCACAAGCCATAACAATGCATACAAACCTGAAAAGAGAATAATGAAAGACCACCCCAACCAATTAAGGCTCCCCCTCAACCCACACCACTCAAACCAAGCCAGGCTCAAGCTCTGAGAAGGAACAACACCCTCCACCAAGGTCGACACTGAGTTTCCAATTTCCACATGGAATATGAAATCAACCAACCAAAAGGAGAACATAAAAAAGCCAACGAAGGCTTGGGAACATATAGAAAGAAAATACAAGCACTCTAACTTTAGATAGAAAAGATCACCTCCCCCCGAATATACAAAAACAACCCCACCCACTTACAGCACATAAACATAAGAATCCAATTCTAGCCAAAAACAAAGTATGCATGCATTAACAAACACATGTAGCCTAAGCCTATTTGACCACGGGTGCATGGTTTGGAGCCGACACCATCAATCAAACATAACATAATCAACCTTCTTTTTTTACTCTTTCAGAGACACCAATAATTTCATTCTTAATATATTTTATGTATTTGATTATTATTTAGTTGTTGTGAGGAAACATTTAGACCCTCTTTTTCTTTCTCCACATGATCATTCATCATGGTTTGATATGAGTGTGGAAAATTTGGAGCAACAATTGAAGGAGGCATATTTTTCTTTAGGGGAGACACTTAATTATTTGGATCATTTACTTCATTCATCTATACTAGATTATAAATTTTCATCTTCATCAGCATGACCTAGAACACCTAGCTTAGTAGTGGTAGCTTTCAACATTTACATGGACAAACATGGGAAATTTTCAAAGACTTCATACATCTTTATTTTTATTCCTTTTTATTTCTTTCAAGAATGGGAAGAAATCATCCATATATATTTGGTTTTTCTTCTTCCTAAGTGGATAAATGTTGTTCAACAATCATGCACCAGATATTATACTTCCAATTTTGAGCATCTACATTGGTATAAATCTTCTATATTGAGTGGGGCTCTATCACCTCTCTTATTCTCTCATATCAGGAGTATTTTTTTGTGCATGGGTTTTTATCATTCTTATCTTATAGAGATCATTTTTCTTTTATTTTCTCTCTTTTTTAAGAGAGCCTTTTGTCTCACTAGGTTTTCTCCTTTTCTTTGTTTGTGAGAAATTGCATTTGTTTATGGGTAAATTTAATATGGTATAGGAGCCATGATCCATGTTTACATTTTTTACATCATTTTCATTTGGTAATTGTAGTGCCCCGCCAAGTAACCTTAAAGGAAGTTGCAATTAACATCTTAAGCGAACCAATTTTTTTTATAAAGTGCATTTAACATACACATTCACTTACTAATTAACAACAACCTCTAAGGCTACAAGGTTAGGATTACCTAAACCCACACATACATATTACATATAACCATAGCCTTATGAACTTTATGAAGTAACCATCATACATCATAAGAATACCACATAACATAATAAGATAATCAACCAAGATACAATCTCATAAACATTATCTTAATCCAATAGTTACATCACTCATTCCCAGAATGAGACACTAGTACAAATGTATTACAATTACATAACTCCACCTCTTACAAAAGAGGGATAAAGTATCATATACAAACTGAAATATTACAATGCAAGAAATTACAACAAGAACCGCGAGCTGTCTATCTAGATGTCTCGCCACCAAGTACTGAAGATAGATGGGGACCCAATGGTTTTGGTGCATGTTCCACCCTACCAATGTGGTACCCGAAGGCCCACCCCCCATGCTAGGAGATAGTAACAAAGTAACATGGACAAAGATTCTACTACCTCTAACCAAAGGCAGACTCAAACTGACTCATACTGTTATAACCAACCAAATGAATTAACAAGTACAACTCATTCACCATACAAGTACAACTCAAGTACAATACAAGTACAAATCAAATACAATACAATTACAAATCAAGTACAATACAAGTACAACTCCAACATCACTGACATAGGTCACATTGCTTCCAGACATAAAATAGATCAAGTATGCTCAGAGAACCATACACATAAAATAATTAACAATAGTTGTCATAGATAGAGTGTCATCATAAGGTTTGTCATGAGATCTCCTCTGGGCATTCTTCATAGGCTCCAGCACAAGTAATCCTGGTGGCCTCAACCGAATCCCGGCACTCATACTCACTCAAGCGGAATCAACTACCTCTCACAAGAACAAGATAGTTGATCTTGCCATTCCAGGCCTTCTCACTCATCCCAAGTCTAAACAAGCCCTTGTGTCTATGAGTGAGGATTAAATTATCTTGATTAGTGTGAATTGCATCCTAATCATCTAAGTACATTAATTTAATTATCACTTGTTTAAATCACTCCTAAAGGTTATCCAATTTACCTCTTTGGGCTCTGGCGCCTAACAGAAGCCACTCTTCTATTCGACAACACACACCCAAACAATCCACCAAGGGAACCACAAGTTCATACCAACTAGGCATCATAATCCACTCCAACACAAGGAGGATACAAATAATAGAACTCACTCCATTCATCTTGGAGGCAACAAACACATAGTCCACTCCTTTCACAGGAGGTACAAAAAATCTCACTCCAAACATCTTGGAGGTAAAAACACATAGTCTACTCATTTTATAAGAGGCAACAAGATGAAACCACATCACAAGGTCACTCCATGCAAGGAGACATGGATCCCATAATCCGCTCCTAAACCAAGGAGGTGCAAACATCCCCCTTCATGAAAACCGGGTAAAATTGAAAAGACGCCATGCACTACCCAAGGGAAAACAATTGGATGGTATAAAGATTCAACAACCCTTATCCTCTAAGTTCTTCTAGAAGACTTATAATTTAGGACTAACACTAAATCCCAAAACCAACAATGCAACTTGACAACATAGCAACAAAAGCATTCAAGTCATCAATCAAATCTAATATTTGGATTTCCTAAATCCATACTCATTCAATAGGTAGTGTTGACAAAGTCAAAGACACGATAACTAGATCATCTAAAATAATCATAACCTCTATTTCCCTTTTTATTATTGGAAATCTAAAACAATTAAACTTACTTCCCTTTACTGAATACAGAGAATTAAATCCTTTAAGATAATCATAAGAAAGATACTACTTTTGGATATACTAAATCCATATCTCTTTCATAATCCAATCACAATGATTCAATTAATCTAAATAGAAATTAATAAATAATATAATTGATTGCCTCATCAATAAAACAACTTCTTAATTTACTTTTAAATCGACACAAATCCATGCAAGTAAACTTTTTCCATTTCCTAACCAAATCTTACATCTCATTCAATTTTCTATTTAAAACATTCAATCACTTTAATATAATAACATATTGTTTCTCTATCCATTTTCCATATACACTAATCAATCCATTTTTAAATCTCTATTCAATAATACATTGCATGCATCTCATTAAAATAAAATACGATAATAAATTTTACACTATATATATATATGCTCCATATTATATAGACACCATTAATATTCCATTCACAATGACTAGATTACTCTATGGAACTAAATAAAACATAATAACTATTTGCCTTTTTCAATATAGTTAGTTCCTAAATTTACTTCTAATGCAACCTAACACTATTGCAAACAATCTTTTCCAATTTTCTATCCGGAGTCTATGTCTCATCAACTATCTATTTAAAAACATGCAATTTCATCAATGTATAAAAATATCTTTTGGCTTGTCTATTTGGCCACGCATTCATATTGTTTCTAATTAAATCTCATTAATTAAAACAAACATTTAAATATAAATATTTCTATAATTCTTCAATATATTTAAATATCTTTCTCTATACATTTTCTACACATACTAATTATTTCTTTTAGAACATTAATAATACCCAATTTGCAAACAACAGAATAAAATAAGATAAAATATTATTTATTCTCTCAAATGGATATATACCTTCACTATATATATACTAAATATAAATTAATATATTTAAATATATTTAATCATTAAAATATCTTCTATCATTTGCAGAATATCAAATTGATTAATTCAAAATAAAAGATCCTTTATCATCAATATTCCAAAATATAAATATATTTCTCCAATTAAATCAAATTAATAATTGGACCTTTTACATATGAATTTAAATTCCACAATTCAATTTTAAATTATGCATTCTTTAAATCAAATATTTAACTCCTTCAATTAAACTTTAACATGCCATTTTAAAATAAACAATAATTTCCCCATATCTCATAATAATATCTCATGCTAACTCTACAACATCATTAATCCATAATGCATGTGAAACAATAATCAGATAACTACATCCCACAATAATATTTGTCACTCAATAGTAACGATCAAAACATCATAACAAAATGTATCCAGTATCAAAGTAATTGCAACCAAACATAGCATAAAACAACTTGAACAAGAATCAAAATGGAGGGGTATTACAGTAATCATTCCCCCTAAGTTTCACTTAAGGGGATGTATTAATGTGAATAGGGGTATTTCCTATTTTTTTTTCTCCTTGTGTAATATGAACAAGGCACATTATCTAACTAGTTATTAGTTAGGACCATTTTACACATTTTCACATGTTACTTTTACTTAGTGAGTTAGGAATATTTCCATAATTCTCTTGTAGACATGTGATCTTATCCCCTATTTGTTACATGATAGAGGGTTAAGACACTTTTCATTGTCCTATTTAGTCCTATCTCTCAACCTTACCTATATAAGAAAGGTCTCATCTATACATTTTGACATGTCCATTGATCATATTTGATCTAATATATTTTTCATGCATCATTGGAAAATATATTCTCTTCCCTTTTTTAATGTTAGGTTACATTTACCTTGCTAACCTATGTCTCCATGTTTCTTGGAAAGTCGCCTAGGGTACATGAGAGAAATGCATTTAATTTTGGCATATTGTAATTATATTTTTGAGAGGAAATTTGATGTTTGTGGAGGTTACACATCACTAGAGGAAAATTTATCCCTCCTAGTAATTCACATTGAGAATATTAAGGGTCTTGAGTGGGGCACCAATTTTGGAGGGAAGCATGTGCCCATTGGTTCTCCATCTAGAAGTTGAATAGTCAATGGAGCATCCTAAATGCTAGAAGTTGAAGGGTCTATGGGTTAGGCAGAAATTTTGAAGCCTTGTGCACATTAATTCATTTATTATCATGACTCTTGGTTTTTCAAGGAATGGGAATGGGATTTTTCAAGTAGTTTTTGCACCTCTTATTTCACCTTACCACTATGGTTTTGTGTCCCACAAGTTCTATAAATTGGAGCCTTGACATGATAGTATAATTGTGTGTTATTTGTATGTGTATGGAAGCATCCAAGTTATAGGAGATTAGAAAGGAAGTTCATTGTGGTGCATATCTCTTGTGAGGATAAATAATATACTTTCCCTAATTTTTGATGTGGACTTTCTTTCTTGAAAAGGTTTCTCCATGTAGTCTAGTGTCATATTTGTTTGTTGATTTTTGTATTATAGTGAATGTGCAATCATATACATATAATAATATTTGTTTATCCTTTTTTTAATATTTGAATTTTCATACATAAGTGATGGAGGAGGGATCTCAAACACAAACCATATCATAAAAAACATATAACAAAAATAAAAATCAATGTGCAAAAATTTACAACAAGATTATAGCTCTTATATTCAACTTCTTCAACATAGTTTTTCCAAAATTTAGAATCAAATATTTAAAACCCTCTAGAAATATTATTACAATAAATAAATCAGTCTCATGGACTGATTTACAACAATATAAATGAGTCTCAAACTGATCTATGATGGTAAATTAAAAAACTACATTAAAAACAACTCTTTCACTTCACATACAAATTCAACCCACAACTTGTAGTGGCAATCCTCAACTTGTAGTTGTTCATGTCTTGCACAATGATCTCAAAACTTAAATTTTATGTCTTCAAACCCTCATACCTACAACAAATTCCTTCCAATATTCCTTGGTGAAAAATCTATTCCCCTCTTCCACTCCCCATTCTAGCCTACAATAATGAATCCCCCCCTCTTGTCATGCCTTCCTCTTTGCCTTTTTCAACCAAAATGTGACTCCAAAGAAATCTAACACCTCAAACCTAGAAGAACTCTCCAAAATAAAAAAATAAAATATTAAATATGCATTTACAAGATCCAAAACACTCCCATGAAATATTAGGCCAAGAAAAGAAACCACCTCCTCACAAATAGGAGCTGAATTTAGCAAAAATCACCAGTTACACAACTTGGGAATCCAAATATTCCATGTTAAAGCTAAGGGGCTTTAATGAGTTTTCCCCACTTGTATTTCCCCAAAAATCATGCCCAAATTTTTTTTTTCCCTTTTGAACTTCAAAAAAATCAAAATCTGCCTCCTAAACTATCTCCAACACCACAATTTTTGCAACAATAAAATAAGGCCAATTATTTTAATTTTATATTTTGGCCTTAGTGTCACATTTATTTCTCACAAAAAAATATTTAAATTAAATTTAAATCACTCCTTTTTTTTGTTGATGTTGATCACACTTTCACCTAGGATGCTCTTGCATCAATAAATTAATATTGTAGTTTAGTTCTACCTTATTTTCAACTCCTTTCTCTCTTGGAGAAGGATATCTTGATTTTGTAGATGATCCTATGAGCTTGAGTCCTTAAATGACTCTAACATTGTATTAAAGCTATCTAACAACTCTAACAATATCCATTCAAATTGTAACACTTCAATTGGTGAAGTGAAAAGAATCTATTTCTGCATGGGCATCCTATGAGGATATATATGATTGAAGATGTATCTTAAACCACTTACATACATCCAATATGATGACTTACTAGAAATTTTCCCCTAGTGACACAATAAAAAATATTCCAAGGTATTTCTAGATGACATTAATCTTTGGATATTAGAAAAAAATTGAAGAAATAGAGGTAAATTAGGAAAAATAAAAAGAATAACTATATAGATTGCCATATATTTTTTTGTAGGTGTAAATTATATTAGTGGAAAGTGAAATTTGGTGTGAGAAATTAACCCTCTACAAAATAGATAGAATATTCTAATTCCAAGATGAGTTATAAAATACCATCATACATTCATAATTCTAAGACATCATAAATTCCATCATCTTCAACAAACTATATTATTTTTTAGTCACAATATTACTAACTATATTTATTATTTACATCTATTTCCAATACTTCAAAAAAATTGTGTTAGAATATATTTAGCCTAAAATACTACTCTTAAATTAATATAGGTTATTTTTTTCTTGTTTGTATGCATGTTATTGGATTAACCTAGACTACACTTTAAGAAACTACATTTTTGATAAATTCAATCAATCCTACACAACTCATTTTTCATCTAGAGTTTCTAAATAATATTTTTAGATCTTATATAATTATAATTCATCTCCATTTTTAGAATTTCAAGTATTTTCATTTAGTTTATTTATATATATTTGTAGTATGTTTTGGATATATGTTATGTTTTATTTTTATCCCACCTTCCCACCTTAGATTATTCTATCATTATGGAACCTATTATTGTGTTTTTCTTGGCTTAGATCTACATACATTCATTTTAAATTTTGACATTTTTCTATCTTTTATATCATATGACACATCTATCCTTGATATACTTATGAATTTATATGCTATGGATATGCATATCTATTCTATAGGGTTTTTATTCTATCATGTTTTACCTTTCTCCTATTTCAATGAATTGGATACTGAAAACCCTATATTACTAGAGATAGTTCATTTATCCATACATTTATAATGATCCAATGTCTTCCAATAACTATAAGAATACATTAATTAAGGATCTATCATTTGATTCACCTATAGATTATATTAGTGTACCTAATGATAATGCATCCTTTTCATGTCATGATAATTTTACATTTATATGTTTGTGTGCTTTAAATGAATTATTTTATTTCAAATATAAGGATGGGAATAGATTAAATATCATTCATTTATATATCAAGTTTATTATAAAGAAAATTTTCCTTCACATGCTCTTTCTCTACATAAGGATAATGTATTCGTTGATGACGATTCATTCTCTTCCCACGTGCAATTAATTCACTATTTATTTCCTAATTATACATTTTATGATCACATTATAAGACTTAAAAAAGAATTTCTACTATCTAATTAGATACATATTACGAAATTATATTGAGTACTAAGTTTATATTATACTCCACTTTCAATGGTTTGATTAGTATTTCTTTATTTACACTTCTTTCATAAAATTTTCCAATTCTTTAATAATGTATTTTTCCATCCTTAATTCATATGAGGATATTACAAACTTATAGACTACCTCTCATATTTTATGTTTCAATCTTAACCTATCTATCAATATGGTTTATGTGTCTTCTACACCTTTTTTCATGTCACCCCTAATTGACATGATTATAATATTTTGAGGTGTATTAATCAAAATTTAGAAAGATTAAAATATGTCAATCTCGATTGAACTATCTCATGTACCTCAAGCTACATCTAAAAAAATGAGCATGACATCATTCATCAAATACAAGGTACTCAAATCAAAATATATTTGTGGAATTCAATGTGTACATCACCTTATTATAGATATATCATGAAAAAATACTTAGAAAAAATATAAGTTTGTTTGATACTATGCCATAATTAGTTGAATATTTGATTTAATCTATTGGCCACCAAAAAAAAAGATATATCATTTGTTGATAAATAAATACCACCTAAGAAAGTCCTTAAGGAAGAATTGACTTGAAAATTCATTATGAATTGTATCAATTTATTCACTAGGTGATATTTACTTAGTAATAGATATATCTTTAACAAATAAACTAAATATTTATTACAAAAATTGTAATTATACAAGTCAAATATATAATAGTTGGACCTTATCATTGAATGATTTGAAAAAATGCCTAAAACTTACCTTACCATTATCATTATTTTAATTCAATCCAACCTACACAAGTTAGACACATTATTCCATGTGATACCTAGAAAAATGGCATAACATTTTTCTTATATGTTCATGGTTACATGGAACATGTGTAATAAATTCCCTCTATGATACTGTAGTGATGTGAATTTTCACCCCTAGGAAAATTCCACATTTACGCTATCCCCTACCTTAGAAAATTAATTTTAATAATGCAATCCCTGTTTCTATCACCTTTCCCTATCCACTTGGCAACTGTTTTGTGTGTCGGTGAGGTATATTATATCGGAGATGCTAGCACAATGCATGGATGTATGCATGAAATGCTTTCATCTTGAAAGGATTCCCTCCTTTGGAATCTACATAGGTGTTACACTCCTCCATTGGATGTGAAGTGTAACACTTGTTGCTCCATTGAATGACTCTGAATGACTCTTTTCTCTTCATTTTCACCTTTCAAATGGCTATCCCATTCATTCTTTCATGCTTCTTGATCATCTTCACACTTTGGGAAACTATCTTCACTCTTCTCACTCACTTTCAACATTTTCAAGCTCCACCACCTCCATTCAAAATGCAAGTTAGTGTTTTGTTGGTTCACTCTTTTTTTGTTGCAATAACATTGGTCTTTGAGGGCTTGCACACTCGCTCCTTCCTCCATTTTTTTTGAGAGCACTTAGATGAGAAGGTGATATCCTTCCATTTCCTATTCACTTTGCATTATCATATTTGATATTGTAGCATATTGTTATTTATGTATTGCTTGGTATTTCCATTTCAATAGCTTTATTTATCATATTTCTTCAATTGTTGCTATCTGGATATCCATGGAGGTAGAAACACCAAAGCAAGGGATTGACTAAGGTAGTCCTCTAAACATAGCCCCAACATTTTCCCATCTTCTATGTGCAAGTTCTCCTTGAGGTGAAGATATTGAAGATATCAACTTGTGGGTAGGAAGGTTTGTTTTCCTCAGCCTTCTTTGTCAATTCATATATTACATTAAGTTTAATTGTTCTTCTTTTTATTCTATCATTTTGTAACTTTCTATTTTTATTACTACAATAAACTTCATCAATTAGGTTGTTAGTTTTCTATGATTTTAGACTGTAACTTGCACTTTTTGTCTATATGGATGCCAACACACCATTGAGAAGCCAATGCATCATGTTGGAGTCCATGTCCCATGCTATAGTCCTTTGGTAGCAATTTTTTTGAGTTGTAGTTCAAAATCTAAAAAGCCGCTCACCTAGCTTCCTAAAACATTCAGGCTTGTATAAGGACAACAACAACAACTAGGTTGCTCTTCCTTTTTAGCCCTTAAACTTTGAACTCTTTTGAAACATCCCATTAGCCTAAGGTAGATCAGGGTATCCTATTGTTGTAGACTCCCTATGACCTGGAGTCCTAAGAAATCGGTCCCACCTCTACATTTTAGTGAGCTCGACGTGAACACTATAGTGTCTATTTCCTTGTGTGGGGATTCCTCCTCATGTATCTTGTGTAGGTTGAAAACTTGAGGATTGTGAAACTTTATGAGCTTTATAACTCAATCTACAACTTTCAGGTATGTTGTGTGATGATTATGTGATACTGACACCTAGAGATGGATTTCTTGAAGGTCACTACCTGTTTCACTTCTTAGGAGATGGTCTCGAGGGTAGAGACAAGTTTCTTTGATGAAACCACTCATACCCCTACCCCTTATGTCTCTCCTATAGCCCCATCTTTGAACAATGACGATGCTCTCACTATTTTTGTAGAGCATCTCATTTCTCTAGATAGGAAGTTATTGGATCTCACAAATCATTTGGGGAAAGAAAAAAAATGGCTAGGGCTGCTAAGGTTGTCAATGAGATGAGATATATGGGTAAAAGCACATTTACCTATATCACACTTCTTAAAGGAATTGATCAATAGCAAAAAAATCAAACAAGTCAACCACATAAAAGTTGTATTTATGTTTTGAATTTCACGATTATGTAAACTAATGAAATGTAGAACTTTTGATGAAGCTTATTCCTGTAATTTTTCAAATTTTAAAAAAATTGTTTTCTTTATTTTTTTATCAATTTAAGAATAGATTTTGGAATGCTGAAAATTTCAAAAAAAATTGACGTTCATGGGATGTCAACAAACAAATTTAAAAACACTTCATTTTTCCTTAAATTTTTTTCTCCAAATAGGTAATTTCAATATCTAGTGCATGGAAAAAAAAATTCAAATTTTTATGTATATTTTTCTTGTAATAACGTTTTAAAGTCAAACTTGTTAGAATTTGACAATTTTCATGGGATGTCAACTATTGTCTTATTTTTTAATCATTTTCAAAAAATAAATTATACCCTTTTAAAGAGGACTCTCTCTTCTAGTGCACCATATATTTAAAAATAATAATATTATTCTTTTCTATTTTTTAAATTTCTAATTAGCATCTTTTTTAACTTTAACAACCTACTTACATTATTTTAAAAGTAAAATATATTAAAACTAATCAAAATAAAAATTACATATTCAGATTCACCACTTCAAGCTCTACAAAAGGTTTTTTTTTTTAAACATCATTTTGATTGAAGAAATACTTAGTTGAAGTTGAAAAATTCAAATATTTTTGAAAAAAGTTGAGTTCGCTTCCAACTAGGATGCCACATAGACAATTTTGGTAGAAAGGGTTTCAGACAAAACCCTTTCTATAGAAACATCGCACATAAAATAAGCCAATTTCAAAGTGGCAAAGGGAAAAGATTATTTTTTTGGATTTGTTCGAAACCTATTCAACTAAAACCTTGTGTGCCACATATAGGCCATGTGGTTTTGGTTGAAACTTATTCGACCGAAACTTTTTTTGATCAAAAATGTTTCACTCGGAACTATTTATTTGGTTGAAAGTGTGACAAATCTTTATGCTTTTACCCATATACTAGACAAAGATCAAGTGGGCCTAGAGATCCTTTGAGGCATTATCAACATATTCAAAACATGTGTCCCCTTATACAATCCTGGATTGGGTGTTGCCCGAGGTTGTGGATCTAAAACCTCTGAAATACAGGTAGGAATTTTTATGCCTATTACCTCTATGTAGATGGTTGAATCGAGCCCTTCCATTAACACAACCCCTATGCCCGAGGCACTTTCGACCGTTAAAGTAAATAGAATCCCTCTTAGTTTAAGCACTATCCCTTTTGATTCTAGTGATGGTAACTTTTGGGGCAACATTAGCTTTAGCAGTGGAAGCTTTGGTGGAATGGGGTGTGGTGGCTCTAGTGATTTTGGGTGTTCTGATGGTAGTTCTGGTAGTGATTCCACTGGTCCTATTTCATCATCTAACCCAGTTTTGAATGCTTTAATATAGAATGTGGGCCAGATGTATAATCAACTGGCAAACCTCTCTCAATCCACCTTCCAGCCAATATTTCAGCCTTTCTTCCATCATAGTCCTCTTTCGATAGAAATTCTAAACACTCCCTTCCCCTAGGGAATATATATTCCTAAATTTGAGAAGTATGGTGGTAAGGGAGACCCACAAACACAAATCTCACCATTCAATATGATGTGCACAAACTTATTTCACCATGACACATTGATGGAAAATTTATTTCTTAGATCTCTCAAAGACACAACACTAGAGTGGTACTATTCCTTGCCCGATAACTCCATATTCTCATTTGGTAAGCTTATGAATCAGTTTCTCTAGTAATTCCAAGGAAACAATGGATCGAAGATGGACTTTTCAAATCTCATCCTATGTAAGAAGTGTGAGCACATGAAGATAATTGAATTAATTTCCTAATATCAAGCATTATTCCCACAGATCTCTTACCCTAATCCTTACTCAGATGTGCAGAAGGTTTTCATTGGAAACCTCCAAAGGTCATGGTAGGAGAAGTTTTCTTTGATGAAATAACCTTATTTTGAGCATCTATGTGTGGCCTTGGGGGAATTCCAGAAGATGATTCCCCAATTTGGGGGATCTTCCTCATGTTCTCCTGAGGGTAGGTCCATTGTATCAATTTATAGAAACGGAAAATCTATTGTGAATGTAGTTGTTGCATCTAGTGACAAAGGCCTCAAATGTAACAAATAGTTCACAAGGTTTTCTGAATATTATTCCTCTATATTAAAAAAATTATTGAAGGATAAGATAATAACATTACTAGATCCTAGGCCTCGTATTGATCCCTACCTTGATTAGTAGAAATAAAACACATTCTCCCAATACCATCAAATTAACGAACATGATACTGAGTGATGTATGTGCCCACATCATGAGATACAGGATCACATCAATGATGGTACTATCCGCATCGATGGGAAAAAAATAGAATGTGAATAAATATGTAGAGAAAGCTAACAGTGATTTGCAGATTTACATGAACCCTTTTCTATTACGCTCTAAGAAATTAATTGTTGAGCCTTTAGACCATTTTGAGAAATTCCTTTCAAAGTATGTCAATATGGTCTCATTTACTCGCATTCCCCCATCTTAGCCTATGATTGGTTCACCATATTTAACCTTTAAATTGAAAGATGTGCTTGTGAATGGGAACCCATCTCCTTTGTAGATTCTCGATCAACTCAATAGAAATGTTGTGACTAGGATCCTAGTGGACCTCGCGAGTCATGTGAATGTGATCACAGAGGATACATTGCTTCTAAATTTTCTTCATAAGGAGGAATACAAGAAGACAAAAGGAATCTATGTACCCAAAATGGACTCTTTCTTTCTCCCCTTTCTTCTATCTCTCTTTTGGTCTTGGTAGGTCCCAAGTCCGTGAATACTGTTTTCAACATCATCTTGGAGTTTTATTTGTTTAGAGTGAAACTAGGCATCCCATGGCTAGTTTCCATGAATTTGGTCCCTTTGGTGATCCATAAATTTTTGAATTTATCTCATGAGGGCTCAGTTCACATTGTGCATGACACTGGGTATAAACCTCTAGTGTTGCACGGGGCCTATTCAATAGATCACTTTTCGCTTACCCATATTGGTTTTTTTCTTCTAAGGATCAACCTGTTATGCTACACTTATGCTAAATACAGGAATAGGGGAATAGTGTTTAAAGTGACATATCCTCCTTCCCCCTACACTATTTTGATTAAGGCTTATGTGATCACACAACAATGAATTTCCTCTTCCTCACAAAAGGAGAAGGGGAATTTTTCTCACGCCAATGAGCCTTCTTCTTCCTCTAGATCTACTACTCCATCCACTTCCACCTCTCACCCTACTAGAGCACCATCAGTTTCCACCTCCATGTATCTCATGGGGAGTCTGATGGTGTCTTCCTAGAGGAATGCCAAGCATCAAGTGTTCAACCTTCCTATCTTTTCCTTAGCTTGTTGTCTATGGTAAGGGGAAGTTTCCCTATGGATATTCCTCTATGTCTTGGCCTTCGTGGCCTCCTACTACTCTTTCCCTAGGATGGAAAATAGGAAGATACCTTTCATCAGGGCACTTGAGTTTTCTTCTCCACCGGTTGTTTCCTTTGTTCCTTCATCTCTTTCTTCTCTTTTTTTCCAAGAGTCACTCCCTCTATCAACAACAGCTATGATGGACACTCCCATGGTAGAGTAGGAGCCTTTTTCTCTTATTCAATCCATAGCTTCCACCTCTTATAACCAAATAAAATTCTTTGCACATGAGCGTAAGTGTCAAAGAAAGCCTATGGCTACTGAGTAGGCTACCTTGTAGAAGGAAAAAGAGGAGCCAATAGCTCTTGTTTTGGAATCTCCTAATGTGCCCCCCCTCTTCTACCCCTTTTTCTTAAGTTCACATCACCTTGATCTTACTTCTAGCTCCCTCATGAGCATGGATGACCCTCACCCTAAAAGGGTGAAAGTGCTCATTGCTCCCTTGGTTGAGCCTCATCTCCTGATGTAACTTTTAGACATCTTTCATTTTCCTAAGCCCATGTATATGTTGAATACCTTAGTGGTATCTAGTGTGGTTCTATCTTCTTCCTACTCACCTTCTATGGGGATCTTGCACCCTCTAATGAAGTGTAAGATAGAGGATGAACCTACTTATAATGGGGGTCAAAAGAAGGGATCACCTTCTTTGGGAGAGGGTTCTACTTCGGATTGTACTATCTTAGTGATAGAGGAAGCCCCAACATCCCTTGAGTTTGCCACTGCCCCTGAGTTTCGGTGATGTTGGTAGTGGATTTTGGGAACCTCCTTCTCCACCCACCTAGTTGACACATGGCACCCCTATCAAGTGCATGTTCAACTTGTTGGGCAATGCCCTAGCTCTTTCAATGATCTTTGCAAGATCAATGTCACTTACCTCACAAGATTTGAGTGAAGAAGACCTCTATGGGCCTTTTTTCTTATCTCTTTTCATAGGAGAGTTAGAGGGTGCTCCCCTTGCTATCCCACCCTTGTAGGATCATTCGCCCTCTCCCTATAATGATCTATATTTGGAGAACAATGAACTCCTAGTTGATGAGGACTAGGAGAGCACATCTTCTTTATCCATAGATTATATTTGTGTGTGTGTTTTGTTTCCCCCATGCTTGTTTTATGTGTTCTTAGAGGACCCTTATCACCCTCATAGGTGCTTGGATACAGTTGTGAAATTATTCTATAAACTTCATCTATTTGTTGCATCATTGTTCTAATTTTTGTACCTTTATTTTCAATAATTGAGGACGATGGAAAGTGTTGGAGGCATTTAGATCTCCCTTCCATGTTGACCCAATTTTTTATTTTTTATTTTTCATGTACCCTTCTTCATGATCTAATATAGTAGGGGATTGATGAAATTTGATATGTATATTATATTATGTTTATCTATTTATATCTATGAGTAGTTCTAATCCCAAATTATCAGATCCCCCTATCTCTTGATTTCCTCATCTTTGTTTTTCCTTTATTTTTTATATTTCTCTCTTCTTTGTTTGCTTCTCGATGTTGTAGCACCTATCTATTGTCCCTCGTGTGTGTGACAACATTTCCATGTCTACATCTCATCATGTATTGTGGGCCAAAACATCTCTGCATGTTCTACCTTTCGTTAAGATGCCATGTGCTCCTTCAATTTGTGCACACCACCCTAAGGGGGGCTCCTACCTCTCTAATTTTCAATAAGGTGTATTTGATGGCCAATGAATCCCTTGCTAAAATTCTTGGAATTTTTAAATAATTGCATCCTTCACAAAGGATCCCCTTAGCAATATTTTCTTTTGAAATTGAATTTGTAGCAAAAATAATTAAGAATTCTCCTTTGAGGAGGCCATTCTTCTTTTTTTGGATTCCTTGATGAAAGATAATCTTTCAAAAGGATTCATTGATGACAAGATCATTTGTGAAAATTTCATCACTTTTCAAATAGAGTGTCCCTTGAGTGGACCCCTCTTTCTTTTCAAGGGTTCTTGAGGGACCTCTTTGAAAGCTTCTCCTTCAATTGCTTGTTTTGAGATATAATTGTTTATTTATCTACATGAATTTTTGCTTTCCTAACATGTTTTGTCTATGGATTAACATGTTGTCTTGTAGGACCAAGCACCTGTGAGGTTAAATCAAACTCTATGGATCCTTTCCCATTTGGCCTCCCTCAGGACCAATCACTTGTGGTGCCTCCTTTATAGGACCAAGAACCTATGAAGCTTTTTCATTCTATAAGTTTGAGCACCTATATAACCATTTTTTCATTCTTTGCAAGACCAAGCACTCATGGAATAAATTTTGTAGGACCAAGCACCTATAACACTTTTCTTCAAATCTCCATAGGACCTAGTACTTATGGAGCCATCTCTCTCCTGCATTCAAGTTTTCCAAATTGAGGAATGCTTCCTCAACAGTCTAGGTATATATTCCTCAACTTTCTCTCTACTTTACGGAGCATTTTATAACACGTATTCTCACTAAAGTGGGTAAAAAATGTAGTGGCATTAATTTGCACCCCTATGAAAATTCCACGATTACACCATTCTCTACCTTAGAAAATTAAGTTCAATAATGCAATACGTGTTTCTGCAACCTTTCCCTATTTACTTGGTAGTTGTTTTATGTGTTGGTGGGGGATATTCTATCAAGGATTCTAGCGCAACATGAGGACATCTACATAGTGTGCTACCATCATGACAAGATTCCCCTCTAGAATCGTATGGGAGTTACACTCCTCCATTGGACGTGAAGTGTAATGCTTACTACTCCCTTGACCAACTTTGAATGGCTCTTTTTCCTTCATTTTTCTTCTTCCAAATGGCTATCTCATTCATTGTTTCATGCTTCTTTAAAATCTTCACACTCTGGGCAACTATCTTCTCTCTTCTCACTCACTTTCAGCATTTTCAAGCTCCACCACCTCCATTGAAGCTATGAGTTATTTTTTTTTGGTTCACTCTCTTCATTGTTGTGGTAAAATTGAACTTTGAGGGCTTTCACACTTGCTCCTTCCTCCATTTTCCTTGAGAAAACTTGGTTTAGAAGGTGACATCCTTCCATTTCCTATTCACTTTGCATTATTTTATTTGATATCCTAGCATATTTTTTCTTACATATTGCTTGGTATTGCATTTTCAATAGTTTTCTTTATCATATTTCTTCAATCATTTCTATTTGGTTGTCCACTGAGGTGGAAACACCAAAGTGGGGGATTAACTGAGGCAGTCCTCTAAACACAACCCCAACATTTTCCCATCTTTTGTGTGCAAGTTCTCCTTGAGGTGAAGATCTTGAAGATCTTAACTCATTAAGAAGGTGAAATTTCCTTACCCTTATTTTTCAATTCATAGATTAGATTAAGTTAAAGTATTCTTCTTTCTATTTTATCATTTTGTCACTTTTTTATTTTTGTTACTATAGTAAACTTCATCAGTTAGATCATTAGCTGGTTTTCTATGGTTGCAAATCATACCTTGTACTTTCTAGCCGTATCTATGCCACCACACAACTAGGATGATAGTGTGATGTGTTGAATTCTATGTCCAATGATGTAGTCCTTTGGTAGTAAGCTATTTGAGTTGCAATCTAGACTCCAACAAATTTCTCACCTAACTTCCTGAAATATTTGGGCTTGTATAAGGACAACAACCAGGTTGCTCTTCCTTTTTAGCCTTTAAAATTTGAACTCTTTCAAAAAATTCTATTAGCCTTAGGTAGATTAGGGAACCCTATTATTCTAGACTCTCTTGTGACTTGAAGTCTTGAGCAGTCTATCCCCCTCCTCTATGGATACATAGATGTGTAATTTTTTCATTAAGTTTAGTTTTATCGCATAAATATATATCCAAGATCATATAATTAATTCACACAAATGAATTCACCTAATAATTGTATTACACAAATTGGACCCATATAAACTACATCTCTTTACATGGTAAAAAGTGGGACTCATTATACTTTTCCCTTTGTGGTGTTAGTGAATATCGTATAGATTATAAGCCTTATGGCATCCCATTTTCATGCATGAATCCATCCATCTATGGTAAAATATGTTTAAATATAATGATAAAAATGATACATGTATGTGTGAAAGTGATAAACACACTAATCAACCACCATCACCCAATCCTAAGCCATAATTCAAAAAAACAATGGTCATTAATATAATTTTTTGCAAAAACTAGGATATAAATAAACTAGTAACAAAGAAGAATCAAGTCAAACCAAAAAAGACTAGAAGACATCTTGGATTAGGTTACCGACATGTGGATATGAAACAACAGTTAGAAGAGAATAATTAAAAAATGAAAAAGAACCTCACATTGTGACTAATAATAATCCTATTGAGGATTTTTTTATGTATTATATGTGATATTACTTTGAGATTTCATTTGGAATATTAATTGGTTCATATTTTTTTTGTTTTCTTTACATTAGTAGGCTTAATTTCTTAATTTATATAACATGATTGATATTATTCATACTAAATTTTATACACACATATACATACATATGAGCACTAGAACATATAAATCATATAAAAATATAAACATACACATAAAGTAAAATCTAAAACATGTCATATTATGTAAACATAGGATCACATGTAGAACCAAATAGAAAAAATATAGAATCATATTAAAATATCATAAAGTTTAATAGAAATTTTTTCTATATACATCTAATGTCCAAATGTAAAACATAAAACAACATAATAATACATCCAGGCATTAAGGGGAGGTGCTCCAAATGATCCCTCACATGCATCTCTATAATTAATAGAAAGTGTAGAGAAGGGGGATTCACCATGAGTTCTCTTCACTTAGAGAGCCTCATCGGGTGAACTGCCTAAACTACCTCAAAGAACAGTGATGAGAGTTCCAGAACCAGAAAGAGCAGGTCATAGAGATTCTTTGGACAAACCAACAAGCTCTTGACCAAAGGATGTCAACGTAGAATTTGGATGACAAAGTGGCACGTTGGTGTCCCTGAGGCATGTTGGCATCTCATACAGACCAGGAAGCAAGTTTATCTCATAAAACAACAAAGTGACTACTTCTAAGCCAATTGTTGAGAACTTCTAGAAAGCGATGAGATAAAGCTAAAATAGAAGTGAAGTAGATATGGACAAGGAGAAGGGAAAAGAAATACTTACAACTATACGGGTTATGAATCCTCCATCTTGTGATAATCTTCAATACTTGCATGCAAGAGAGAGAGAGAGAAAGTTTTGGGGCTATATAGGGGTTTGCCTTAGTCAAACCCCCATTTTGGTGTTCCCACCTCCACAGACAGCCAGATAGATAGAAAAGTAGAAATGAAGTGAAGTACACAAAAGCACTACCAAACAGTGTTATGCTACTCAACCAAGTAATAGAGGAGAGGAGTGAAAGCTTACCACCTCTTCCCAAAGCACTCAAGGCTCTTGGAGGAGAAAATGAGAGGAACTCAAGCCTCTTCTGTCATGGTGTTTTATTCCACACTTGCTCTACTGAAGTGATGAAGTGTTGATGTTGCTACTATGAAGTCTAACGTGTTGCTTGGGATTGAAGAGATGGTGAAGGAGCTGCTTAGAGCTTGTGGAGAAAATATAGAGTGAAGAGAGAACTAGAAAGGATGGAGAGGCCCAAAGATCTAAGAGATGAAAAATGGAAGCCAAAATAGTGAATATGAAGGAAAGAGGGGAGAAGCCATATTCGGGTTGGTTAGCCAAAGAGGGTGTTACAATTTGACTCCCAATGGGAATGGTAACACCTCTATAGGCTCCAAATGTAGGAATTTGTTAGGGATGTCTATGTGTCGCGCAGACATTTGTGCACCGCGCAGGTGTCCTAGACAGAAATGCCTCTACCGACACACAAAACAAGCACCAATTGGAATGCAAGCAACGAGCTTAAGTGGAATTAAACCTTCACCTTTGGATTTCCTAAAGTGTTAAGGGACAAAAGAGAATTTGTGTTAGGGGTGCAAATTCATGTTGATACATTTTTCCCCCACTTTAGCGAGCATGAATAATGACGAGTGCTTCGGTAAAGTAGAGTGAATAAGTAATAGGATTAGAAATGTATACCTAAACTGTCAAGGAAGCATAACGCAATCTGGGGAACTTGAAAGTGTAGGACAAGCAAAGGACTTCATAACTCTATGGAACTATGAAGCTAAAGAAAGAAAGCACCTTAGAGACCCGCATACCTGAAATGAAGTTATCCTCTAAGAACTATCACATGAAGGAAACCAAGAAAGCTCCTTACAGACCCGCAGACCTACAAGGAAGTTATCCTCCAAGAACTCTCACATGAAGGAAACCAAGAAAGCACCTCATAGACCCCCAGACTTGCAAGGAAGGTATCCTCCAAGAGCTATCACATGAAGGAAATCAGGAAAGTGCCTCACAGACCTGTAGACTTGCAAGGAAGGTATCCTCCAAGAACTTTCACATGAAGGAAACCAGGAAAGTGCATCACAGACCCACAGACCTACAAGGGAGGTATCCTCCAAGAAATCTCACATCAAGGAAACCAAGAAAGAACCTTACAGACCCATAGACCTGCAAACAAGGTATCCTCCAAGAACTCTCACATGAAGGAGATCTAGCAAAGGGGACTCCACAAAAAAAAAGATAGTGACATATTTACCCATAGATAGAACATGTTAGGAAGCGGTCGCACAAGCCTATGAATGGATAGTCACGTAGACCATCGCTAAGTTGTAAGACTTTCAAAGGGGTCCCTCGAGAACCCGTCAAAAGGAAGGAGGTTCCACTCAAGGGATGCATTGTTTGAAAAGTGAATTCTAGTCAGGTTGCCCCCAAGCTAGATGCAAATATAGGAAGTAGGTCTAGCTAAGCTACCCCTAGGCTAGACGCCATCGAATTCATTTGAGAGAAAAGATTTCAAAGAGGTGCCTCAGGAACCCTTCAAAAAGGAAGAGGGTCCACTCGAGGGATGCTTTAGTTGAAAGATAGAGAGAAGAGAGGGGGGTCCTTCAGAAGGACGCACATCTCCAAAACAAGTTATCACTACCCCCAACACATAAGGGAGGAGAACCATGCTAGATAGTTAGAATAGGATAAAGGTAATCCTCGATATCACTTGTCATTTGAAAGAAGAGATAGGTTCATCAGTAGACACCTAAATCAAGAAGTTGTTGTACCTTATCCTTCAAGGCCTTATATTCGCTAGTGGAATGGCCAGGCACTTGATGGTATGCATAGAAAGAATTTTTTTCATGATCATGATTATGAGATTTCTTGCATGTAGGAGGAGGAAGAGTAATTAAGCGAGCTTTTAGAAGCCACAACAAAATATGCTCTTTCTCAGATAGAGGATTAGGAGTAGGAAGTAACCCTTTCTCTTGTGGAGAAAGGTTTGACTGGTCACAAGAAGAAGATACGAAGATAGAAGATAGAGGAGGATAGAGAAATCTACGAGAATGAGGTTGAGCGGAAATCACATCAACATTCAACCATGGTTTTTGCTTAGATTTTTCATTCGAGCAACCAAGCCCTAGATTATGCTTACGAGGTTTGAATTCTACAAGGACCTGAAATCCTTCTTCATTACACCCACAACCTTTATGCTCATAGCGATATTTAGATGCAAGCTTAAATTCAGGGCCATAACATGTTTTCAAGTTGTGAGAAGAAGAAGGATCCTCATAGAGAGCCTTATTCCAGTAGGGGGGAACATACTCTTCTGCAGGATCATCATCATCCTTCTTGATAGGACTTTCAGCATTATCCTCTTTAGCAGAGGCATAATTATCCTCCTCAGAAGGAGGATCAACACTAATAACATTACAATTCACATTCACACTATCCCATGATGCAAAAGATTGATCATCTTTGATAGCGGGTGTGAATGATGTTATCGAAGGGTCTAAGAGGATCGGGTCAGCTTTAAATTCCTGAATGAAGGAACCTGTAAATTCTACAAGACCCTAATCATCATCAAGAAACACATTCCTTTGAGAAGAGGTAGAAGGAACAGACTTGAGGTTTGTCGCTTGAAAAGGATCTTCTTTAGGGATGTCTATCTCAAGAGTATCCTTAGCAGTAGGTACTTTTGGAGTAAACATCAAAACTTTGGAAGATACTGAAGGGATAAGAGTAGGCACAACTAAATCATGACGAGCAGTTGTCATCTAACATAAGCACTTAGCATCAGGGTTAGCCTTGACTATGACTACTTTATTATTACAAATTAACTTAATATATTTATACAAGGTAGATGGGACTACGCACATAGCATGAATCCACGGTCTACCAAGAAGAAGGTTATAAGGTAACTTCTCTGACATAACATATACTAGAGTGAGTACGATAATGGGTCCAAGCTATAAAGGTAATACAATCGTACCTAGACCTTGTCTCCTAACATTATCAAACCCATGAATGTCAATAGAAAAAGCATTAATAGAAGATGGGTCAATATTAATCTTAGGTAGTAGATGAATGCTACGTACATTGAGCACCGAATCGGCATCAACAAGAGTACGTCTAATACCAATCTTATTAATGTTGACTATAATCATTAGAGGATCTTCTTGCTTCTGTACTTTCAAAGGTGGGAGTTCCTGGTGATAGAATGTAATATTTTGTGAATCCACATGAATATATGCTAGCAACGCATCAGCATCTTCCGACCTAGTCGAAGAAGGAAAGAGGATCTTTTGCAAGGCTTCCTCAAGCATACCTTGATAAACCAAAGCAGACTAAAGCAAGTCCCATAGTGAGATCTTAGCTGGAGTAACCTAAGGTTGCTCGACAAGATCATGATCATCGGGTGCTTTAGTACTAGGTTTAGGTGCTTGAAAAAGGCTTAGTTGTTTATTCATTCTAGTATCATAGGTACGGGCTACTGCTCTATAAGAGGGAGCCTCAGAAGGATCAAGGGAATCACTATCAAATGGAACAACACCAATAGAACAAACCCTTTCAGGAGAAGCACTAATTGGAGTCATGTAAATGACTGGTCTCTTAGGCCTTTGAAGGGTAGTAGAGACATATATTGCATTTACAAAATCGTCACAACTAGTAGAAAAATTATTTGAGTACATACTCTCAACATCGATCCAAACAAGATCAAATGTGGCAGGAGATTCATCATGCACCAATGCATCATCTCTAGAGGAGAGTGCATTGGAATAGATAAGAAATTCATCATTCATAAATGCATCATCTCTAGGGGACAGTGCATCAGAATGAATAGAAGACTCATCATTCACAAATGCAACATCTTTAGAAGAGAGCACATTGGAATGAATAAAAGGTAGAGTAACATTTAGAAATGTATCAATGATTTCATCTTCTTACAACAAGATATCCTCTGAAGCAAGAGGACTTTCATGAGAAGAATCAAAGATACAAAGTGACATGGGCAAAGCCAAGTCACCGTCACATGCATGGAATGGAATATCATTAAATTTTTGAACAAAACTTGATACAAAAATAATAAAAGAAGATATTAAACTCATTATTATTATTTTTAGGTGATTTTCTATGTTCTAGTATTTTGCATTTTCAGAGGTCTTCAGAGTGGAATTTGAGGTTGGAACTTGCATCGGTCCCTAAAATTTGATTGCCAAAGGCATTGATATTTTAGAGACTAAACTAGTTCTCTAGGAGACCTTTACAATGGTGCAAACGGTTCTAAAATCCGAGCACCGAGTCAAAAGTTATGACCCCACCAAGTAGGGGTAAATATATTCTTAGTTTTTCAAAGAACATTGTTCTTCACATCAGGTTCACCAAAATGTAGAGAAGGGAGATTCACTACTCATGAGTTTTCTTCACTTAGAGCCGCATAGGGTGAACTAGCCTAAACTACCTCAAAGGACAACGACAACAGTTATAGAACTAGAAAGAGTAGGTCACATAGATTCTTTGGACAAACCGGCAAGCTCTCAACCAAAGGACATCAGTGCATAATGTAGATGAAAGTGTGGCACACTGGCATCCCTGAGGCGTGTTGGCATCTTGTATGGACTAGGAAATAGGTTTATCTCAAATAATAACAAAGTGACTACTTCTAAGCCGATTGCTGAGAACTTCTAGAAAGCGATGAGGTAACAGAATGTGATAAAGCTGAAATAGAAGTGAAGTAGATAAGGACAGTGAGAAGAAGGGAAAATAAATACTTACAACCATGTGGATGATGAAGCCTCCAGCTCATGAGCATCTTCAATGAATGTACACAAGAGAGAGATAAAGTGTTGGGGTTTTATAGGGGTTTGCCTCAGTCAAACCCCCTGTTTTAGTGTTCCCACCTTGATGGATAGCGAGATAGATAGAAAAGTAGAAATGAAGTGAAATACACAAAAGCACTACCAAACAGTGTTACGCTACTCAACCAAGTAATAGAAGAGAGGAGTGAAATATTACCACCTCTTCCCAAAGTGCTCAAGGCTCATGGGGGAGAAAATGAGAGGAACTCAAGCCTCTGTTGCCATGGTGTTTCATTCCACACTTGCTCTACTAAAGTGATGAAGTGTTGATGTTGTTGTTGTCAAGTGTAACGTGTTGCTTGGGATTGAAGAGATGGTGAAGGAGTTGCTTAGAGCTTGTGGGGAGATTGTGGAGAAAATGTAGAGTGAAGAGAGAGCTAGAAAGGATGGAGAGGTCTAAAGATCTAAGAGATGCAAAATGGAAGCCAGAATAGTAAATATGAAGGAAAGAGGGGAGAAAATGGCCATATTCGGGCCGGCCAGCCAAAGAGGGCATTACAAGTTGTCTCCCCATGGGAATGGTAATGCCTCTGTAGGCTCCAGATGTGAGAATATACTAGGGACATCTATGCATTGTGTGGATGTCTGCGCACTATGCAAGCATCCTAGATAGAAACACCTCTACTAACACACAAAACAAGTGCCAAGTGGAATGCAAACAGCGGGCTTAAGTGGAATTAAACCTCCGCCTTTGGATTTCCTAAAGTGTTAAGGGACAAAAGGGAATTTGTGTTAGGGGTGAAAATTCATGTTGATACAAAAAGAGACCTATTCCTTTAACTACATTGAGACCAAGAAATTTATTATAATACCAAACCCATCTTAAATAGATCAACTCAGACTCTTCGCATAAGATACCAATATCTATCTACTATTTCTACATGGCCACCTACACACTATCTAGCTAACAAGGACAATTGTAAAACAAAATTGCATGATGCTATAGTCATGACCCTTTATGAATCTCATTGAGTGAGATCTTGATATAATATTTACCTTTCCATATAAATGAAATATCAAAGCCTCCACTTCTCCTAAATTACATCTTGTTTTACCTCCAGTATTTTTATTTTATGTAACAATAAGATACACTTAGCAAAGGAATCCCAATATGTGATGGTAACATAACTCATGGGATTAAAAATTTAATTATACTACCCAACATGTGTTTAATCATAAATAATATGATTCTCGAGAATGAATAGTACACATTGAGAAAAATGATCAATTATGTGTCAGATAATTACAATCCACTCAACCACAATCCTTGTAATACTACAACTCCCATTAGTAGCATATAGAGAACAATAATAAAAATAATAATTTAAAATATAACATCATTATTCACAACTAGATCACTAGCTCACCAATCCACATTAATTGATACTTGATCTAGGGTAATGATATATGGAATTCTAGGTATAGATTGTTGGAAATGTGTCTTAGGTTTTCATTGATGTCACCATGTTGGTCTGGTACCCTATATCGGTGTGTAGAACCAGTTTATCCCATATGATATTTGATTCGGTAATTCTGGTATTTTTGGTCCACATATGCTCTCTGGTATGCAGTATGATCTAAGGTTTTGGAAAAAGGTTTATAATGGTTGGAAGCATGTATGTATGCATTCTCAGATGTTTGGGGGATACGTTGGCATTGGTTTCTGTATTTGCATTTCGGTATTAATTTTTGACCAACCTAATATCTAGTCAATTGGATTGTGAATTACATGTGAAGACCTAGCCTTGGTCCCAAGCGACTTCATGATGGTTTGACATGATTGAATTATCTTTCGATGTCAACCTAACTATTACATACAAGTATATATACAAGATGTTTAGAAGATTCGAAGAGAGAGGAAACAAAGAGAGATGTGCAAGATTTTATGATGTGTGATGTGAATGTGAGAAAGAGAAGAAGTATAAATGTGTGAATTGGAGATCAGTCTATGAGAAAACACTCTGAGCATATAGGGAACTGAATTGAAACTAGAGGTGTATCTTCATCAGTTCATCTTTGGCGATTAGCTAAATTTTGTTTATATATTTATGTAGGCAGTGATCCTCCTTTTTGGATAGCAAGTCCATTGTAAATAGTGAGCTTTTGTATCTGACAATGAGCTAGTCCTTTTGATATAACTATACATTATGAGCTAATCCTCCCTGTGGTTTTTCCCTCATTGGATTTTCCACATAAAATATGGTGTTTCAGTGATATGAATTTCATATTGTGTTATTGCTATTTTATGTTCTATAATGAAATAAATTAATGGTAATTTTTCAATAAGAGTTAGTGGATACTATTCACCCCTTAGTATCCAATTTATTCAACAATTGGTATCAGAGAATTTGGTTTCTCTGAATAATTTTATCAGCTTGAGGGAGATCCTACAAATTGAAAAATGGATAAATAAGAGCTTTGGACTGCCCTTGAAGATCTTAACAAGGTTGGAATCAAGAATAAAGATTTGAAGGAGAATCTTGATGAAGCTAATGAGTGTGTCTGTAAATTGAAAGAGTAGTTAAAGAAATTTAAAGAAAGATACAGAGAAGTGAGTGAAGAATTGAAGCTAGCAAATGATGAGAATATTGGACTAAAGTTGAAGATAGATGAAAAGGTGAAACTTGAAGAATGTTTAAAGACAATGATACAGAGAAAGGATGATATTTGATCTAGACTTGAATAGGAAGTGATGAATCTAAAAGAAGATCTTGAGAAAGAAGAAATGTGTGAAGATAACTTTAAGACAAGCTCCACTAAGCTTGATGAATTAATAGCTGGACAAAAATCCACTAAGAAAAAAAGTGGCTTAGGAAATGAAGCTAATGGAAAAATGCAAAATTCAAATCCAATAAATAATCAAAAGACTCAGGATAAAGGAAAGAAGAAACTAAATTATGGAAGGAAACCACCTATAAGACAACCAAATGCACAAAGGTACTCATCTTTCAGGGATGTATATTTTTTATGTAATAAATTTGGTCATAAGGCAACTGCGTGTAGGAGTAGGTTGAATCAATTTTTTGGTCCCTTCTTTGAACAATATTATACATGCAAGAAGATAGGACATCAAGGTATTGAATGCAGATCACAAGTTAGGATGGTTAGTAGAGTGATGATGAATAGATTTGATAGAGGAAGGATAAATCAATATTTTGATGGCTATTGTTATACCTATAAAAAATATGGACATAAAGCCAATCAATGCAGAGAAGGGATGAATGGAAATCAAACTGGACAGAAAAAAATTGTTTGTTATCATTGCAAGAAATTGAGAAATATTTTGAAAGATTGTAGAAGTAAAAAAGGAAAGCAATCTCCTCTAGTGAAGAATGATAAACTGATCGAAAAAAATGACAAAGAAGAGGTTAAGTAGAATTGAAGCAATAGAATATGAGGTAAACAATATTGGGAAGAACTTTGACATCTTTGCAAACAAATATGGGAAACAAAGATGGAGAATTGGTGAGTTGCAAGCTGAAATGATTATTATGTAGAGAAAGAGGGATGATGTTGTGAAGAACTTCTAGCTTCTAAAGGAGATTGTTGAGGTCCAGATAGAACATCTTGCTATAATACTCTTTGATGTTGAAGACTATGAAAAACAATGTTCATCATCAGATTGGTCTTCCTCATTCACATTGTTGGCTGTGTTGGAAAGTGTGTCTACAAGAATGGATTTTGCTATTCTGGAATGGAAGAAATTGCTTCCGGTGATCAAAGAAAGGTACAAAAAGGTATTTGAAGTAAAAACAGTTTTTCTAGTTTGAAGAATTGGATATTTTGAAGTTTTTGAAATTTTGAATGTCACCATGTCATTTTTTTTCCCTTTTTTTGGTTCCCTTTGCCATTGATTTCAAACGGGGAGAGATATGGAGTTTTGGGGAGAGATATGGATAAAGGGAGATGAAGTTTTTTTGGGGGAGAGATATGAATTTTTGAATTGGATTTGTTTATGTTGTCATCAATGACAAAGGGGGTGATTGTTGGAAGTGTGTCTCAGGTTGTCATTGATGTCACCATGTTGGTCTGGTACCCTATACTGGTGTGTAGAACCAGTTTATCCCATCCAATATTTGATTCGGTAATTCTAGTATTTTTGGTCCACATATGCTCTCTAGTATTCAATATGATGTAAAGTTTTGGGAAAAGGTTTATAATGGTTGGAAGCATGTATGTATGCATTCTCAAATATTTGGGGGATGCGTTGGCATCAGATTTTGTATTTCCATTTCGGTATTAAGTTTTGGATGACCTAATATCTACTTGATTGGATTATGAATTACATGTGAAGACCTAGCCTTGGTCCCAACCGACTTTGTGATGGTTTGACAAGATTAAATTATATTTTGATGCTGACCTAACTATTGCATACGGGTATATATACAAGATTTTTAGAAGATCCAAAGAGAGAGGAAACAAAGAGAGATGTGTAATTTTTATGATGTGTGATGCGAATGTGAAAAAAAGAAGTATAAGTGTGTGAATTGGAGATCAATCTGTGAGAGAACACTCTAAACATATAGGGAACTCAATCAAGACTTGAGGTGTATCATCATCAATTCAACTTTGGCGGTTAGCCAAATTTTGTTTATACATTTTTATAGGTAGTGAGCCTCCTCTTTGGACAACAAGTCCTCTGTAAGTAGTGATCTTTTGTAGCTAGTAGTGAGCCCGTCCTTTTGATATAACCATATATTGTGAGCTAATCCTCACCATGGTCTTTTCCTCATTGGGTTTTCCACGTAAAATTTGGTGTTTCAATGTTATGAATGTCATGTTGTGTTATTGCTCTTTTCTATTCTACAATGAAATAAATTAATGGTAATTGTTCAATAAGAGTTAGTGGATATTGATTCACCCCTCCTCTCAATATCTGATTTATTCAACATAGATTAGATCCACCTATAGTAGATGTAGTCATGTGTAAATTTATAAAATATAGAGAGGATGCCCCTTTTCTTGCTTGCCATATTGTATAGTCAACAGAGATTCCTAAATCATCTACATTAGATACTTACACTTAGGGATCTAATTCATCATCACTTACATCCACTTGATCTAATATTATGGGCCTAATGGTAACCCTCTTCCCTCATTAAAATGGTTAAATTTGATGCCTCATATATAACACCAACTCTAGTGGTATAGTTTTTTTGAGGCCAAACTAGTGTATCACGCACTCTCATAATCAAACAATACCTTAATTGTTTTATGTCTATCAAATCTTTGCCTAGACTAATTAATACAACTCATCCAGAATATATCATCCACATCCATGGTCAACTATATGTATGACCTCCACGTCACATCTACAAGACCTAATCTATCGAACACTTATATCTAGACTCTAAGGGGGCTCCCTTCTCTCCATCTACATATATTGTTGGCATCCCATTAGGAAACCATGTTATATGTTGTAAGACTATAGAAAATGGTAAACCCATAGGATATGGTACTCAAATATTCCTACACACCCAACATTATAATGAATAGGATCCACATAGTTTTATCAACTCCTAATCCACAAATATATACGAATATTCATATAACTAGGCTAGAAGATAACAAACCTAATTAAACATTATCTATTACTCATATACATCTTGACAATACTAAATCAAGGAAGAATAAATTAATGATAATTCACCATGTCATAAGATAAACAAGACAACAATCAACAAAATCCACTTATTTCCTTTAGGTATGGTGCTTAAAACAATCTTAGTAAATATTATTCCACCTTGAGAATAGCCTACATGACCTATGAACCACAAATAGAGCTTGTGGTGATATTGCAATATGGTTATACAAGCCTTCATCATCCTCCATTTGACTAGAGTATGAAAAATAAACTAAACATCCTACATTCTCACAATCATCTCACCCATAGGTAAGTAAAATTTAGTAGTCTCAAATTCCCACCTCTTGGTGAGAAGTGTGAGCATCTAATTATCAAAATATGGAATGGAAAATGCAAACATTTATGTAAGGCCCATATTTTGTAATAATTATCACTCCTTGTCAATGAAATCCAAAGTATGCAAACTCACTACCTAGAAAATTTGTGGATGTTTATGGAACTAAAGATTAAATTACCGACAAAAATACAAAAACAAGAATGATATCAAAACACATCTAAATGCAAAAACCCAATTAAAATGGATTAATTCTATGCAAAACTCACTATATGTAGGCTAAGGTCAAATCCATAGGTTAGGTTAGCCCAAAAATTTAAACCCACACTTGGTAAGGTGAGTCTATGGGAACTTCAAAAACCCCAAAATATTCTATTTTAGATTTTATAAATTATAAAAAAATCATAAAAAAAAATTAAAAAATGAGAAAAGCTATGGTTGAAATATGACTCGTGATGTTTATGAACACACTGAATTTTAACCCAAATATCTAGTGTTTATATGGTTTATATTTTATGATTTTTTTGATTTATTATATTATTCTCTATTGTTTCATTGATGTAATTCTATTGTATGTTAAATTATATTGTAATTGGATTAAATATCTATTTTTTCAATATTTGTATTACGTTTCTTACCCTATAATTTTAACATTTAGTAGTAGAGCTTCAATTAGATTGTAGAAGGGGATGTCTTATAATTTTGATGGGTTTTTTTTGTCACTAGGGGAGTGTTATTTTAGTGAATTTAATACTTGAGTCTAACTAAAGAATTCATGGAAAGCACATCATGATAGATTGAAAATATAAATTGCTTTATATCTGAGTTATGGCCACTAAAAATGGAGGATCTCTTAGAAGAGAGGGATTAATGGAGAGCTATAACATTGAGGGAAATGCTTACAAATGATTGATTTATATTGGACAAAGATGGAAAAAAATCATCAAGAAAAATGCAATTATCTCTCTATCCAATACTTTTGAATATCTTTAAGGAGGTCACAAAATATTCTATGGAGAAGGATTGGTGATATTTACGAAACAAAGAGTTTGTTAAGTTCAAACTTTATTTTAAAAATATTTTTTTATTCATTAACATGAAGGAAGGAGATTGTAGTTGTAAATTTAAATGCATTTTATATTGTTTTGAGTTAATGAGGAAATATTTTATTTATTTGTTAAAGGGTAAAATATATTTTTAAAGGGGGTGGAGGGCCTAGATTGATTGGCTAAAGAATCTTATTGCAATCTAGAGGTCATGAGGTCTAGTCTCCCCTCCATCCTTGTGGTACCAGAGGGCATGTCACACTAGTGTCAATAGTCACATGATTTTTTTTTACCAGGCGCACTACAGTTTATAGGGGGCTACCCAATTCCTATAGTATATATATACACACTGATATATATTATTAGTGTATATATATCAATGTATATATCGATATATATATACATATATATACATTTATATATATTATCTATGTATGTATATATGTATGTATGTATGTACTGAAAGGATCTAGAACATTTTTAGCAAGTAAAAGGGCATCAACCAAAAAGTAGTGAAAATATAGAAAGGATCCCTAGAATGACAAAGACACCATCTTAAAGATAAAAATTTGGAAAAGCATAACAAAAAAAAGAAAAGGACAACCATCCAGGAAGCCACTACATATTATAAAAAATCTCTACCACTTTTATCTTCTTTTGATAAATGTTGGCATGTATGTTGATAAACTCTTCTAGGTCCCTTTTATCATTATTGTGATTTTTTAGTACTTCTTTTGGTATGGGTACTAGGACCAATGAAAAAAGATTTATTTTTAGTTCAATTTTGATGGATCTCAAAATCATGATAGGTCTTCTTGTTTTTTTCATTAGCATCTTAATTCCCAATGCATTAATATTAATAGTGTTCTTTCTTATTTCCACAACTTTGCAAGGTTTACCCTTGTATGTTGAAGATCTATTTCTAATATTAAAATTGTTTCTGTAGTGTAGGAAATTGTATACCTTTACAATTTCACACTATGTTTGGGTTTCTTAATTCATTGGACTTAATTAAGCTTCTAATTTTCCAAATTATGCATTCCAAAGCCTTATTATTACCATTTTTTCAAAAGGGAATCAACATTTAATAATGTAATTAGTAATTAAATCGCATTGGAGCATGTGTGTCCTAGACTTATAGGATAGGACCCATTCGCCCAAGGGAGAATGGGTCTCCTTTAAGTCCTAAGGCCCCTTTTTAAATATATTTTTAGCGGTATTTTAATTATTCAAATTCGATTTGCAATTTTCAGATTTTGGAATCTATTTTTTGAGAAATTAGATAAACACCTATAAATACATAGTCTTTTTTATCATTTGAAATCAATCTAATAAGAGGTGAAATTTCAAGAGAAAATATTATTGTCAAGAGAATTCAAGAGAAGCATTATTAGTCATTTATAGCAGCAATCAAGATCCTATCATCATGTCAAAGTTCATAAATGTTCATTTCATCTTTTGAAGATAACATTGTGAGGTAAGTTTTCAAGCATTCGAGCATCAAATAAAGAAACCTATCAAGCCAATTCAACAAGATCCAAATCATTTATAATTAAAAATCTATATCATATATGTTGTAGCACTCTAAAATGGGCCACATCTTTTGAGAAAGGGATTAATACCCTCGTTAATAAAAATATGGTGGACGGTTCTTTTGATGGGTGTTTTTGCACCTTCTCAACACAAACAACATACAAGTATGCTATCTCTCTTGAAAGGGTAAAATCTACAACTAAGTTCCAGAAAATCACACCAAGGTCTCTCGAGTGTCTAGTCATGACAATGCTTGGAATAGTTCAATTGGTTGATGTGATTTGCTAGTAATCACAAAGTGAATTTATGGTCAGCTAAGTATGGAGGTAATTGGGTCTACAAAAGGAATTTATGAGTTCTAGAAATGGATGCACAGTTGTTGCAAGTTTAGGAAAATGAGCTAAAACTCCTCTTCACTCATCAAATATGGCTTTGTAGTGATGATAGAACTTTGTTCTAACTCTAGTTTTCAAAGAAAAGTCAAAAGGGAAAAGGGATAAGAAGTTTCCTAAACATGCAACTAATGTTGAAAAATAACAATGGAAGATGCTACAGTGGACAACCTACAGTCTCATAAAACTAGTGCAATCTTCTAAGGTCTACATATTTTCAAACCATTCACTCACCATTAAGCATGAACAATAGATGAACTTAAGTGCAGAAATGTAAACAATTCTCAAACTAAATTTACACTATTTTTCATCATTAACAAATAGTAAAAAGTGTGAGCAAGGTAGAAATCAACACCATAACATTCTTCACCATTAAATTTTAGCATGAACTAACTACTGAAAGTAACTTGAAACTAGAACAACAAAACTAAAATCTAATATTGGGAGAATGAATCATACACACATGTGAAGAAACACAAGAATCCATCAAAATAATGTTACTCTCATTAAATTTTTGCAGCATGCCTTTACACAACAACTCAACTCTCTCTTTGAAAATAAGAAGAGACCCCTATTTATAGTTTTCCAAAAGTGAAATGAATGGACAAGATTAATTCTCATTGTGTGGCTCAGATTCATTTTACATTAGGGTTTCACCTACCCCCAAATATATGACACTATAAAAATGCATCGTTGTCTTTTCCCTATTTTTTCATCTAGTGGCCTTGGCATTGTAGTAATTTTGTCTTCTAATGACTACCATCCCTTTGCAGCTATACTATCAAATATTCATCATCTATGACTATCTTTCCTACATTATTCTAGAGAGTAGCATACTTTATGAATTTTTTGATCAGATCTTGGAGCTTGTCCTATTCCATTATATTAGACTGGATGATCTGGAAGGATATCTTCTTAAGTCTCTCAATAATCTGCTCCCAGCTCTTGGTGCATTTTGTGGTTGCCTTGATGACTTTTTTAGATTGTCTGAAAGCCCTAGTAGAAAATTTCATTAAGTCTGGTGACAATGTATCTATAGCTCCTTGCACCATCTTCTTATGGAAGAATGGCCTAATCTTCTCTGGATCTATCTCTAGAGCAAGCATCTCATAAGTTGCCATCATTTTCAGATAGTCTTCACTATCACTGTGGATTTCTACAACCCATTCAAGATCAAGCTCCAACTCATTCAAATCCCTCTTTAGAACATCCTTTCTATAATATAAGCTCATTTTCCATGTTTCCACTAGCCAATGATCATCCTTTATGAGCTCCAACTCCTTTTCCCATATTACTCGGGAGAGTTTGAGGATGATCTTGAGGTTAGGGTATGTGATCCTATATAGCTCAAAGAACCTATTGCATGTCCTTATCATTTCATTTATCTACTTCTACAACCCTCAGAACTTATTGAATGCTCGGATAGTGTAGTGAATACCCATGTCACCATTGTATCTCATGTGGTTGAACTAATCCACTATGGACTTGGCCTAGTTCTTCATATTTTCCATTCCATTGAGCTCCTCTTGGGAGAGGAGAGTAGGCTCATATGATGTTGTGGGGATTTCTTCTTCCATGGACATCCATTGTTTAATGTGAGTGGTGAGATCTGCTACCTGTTCTTTGAGTTATTCTTTTGTGGATTGTCCTTGCCCATTTGTTGCATAATGGTGGCCACAAATCCTTGAGATTCATCTATCTCTTTTTCTCTATTCGCCGTGCCTAGATTGATCATTGATATTTTGAAACTTTGACCTTGCATGATGCATGTATCTTTGTCTATTATAGGGCTAACAATTTGCACCATCTAGGATCTAGAAGCATCCATTGTGATATGAGAACAAACCCTGGGATTCTTCTCTTTTCTTGTCTTTTTTTGTGCCCTAGCTAGTATTTCCTCAAGTCTAGCCTTTGGATCAATAGACACAAGATTTTTATTTTGTAGTTGTCATTCTAGCCAATCAAGCACCTTGGTTTGTTCTTTGGGTGATTGATGATCACCTTTCTCTCCTTGTTCATTCTGAAGTTGCTCCTCTTCACTACTAGGAGCCTCTTGATCATTCTTTTCTTCTTTGTCTAAGTCTTTTGTTTGCATGGTCTTCCATTTTTCTGACTCGGTGGAGGCTATATTCTCCTCAATGATGTACTCTTCCTGGGATGAATTCTCTTCTTCGCACTCATCCTGGTGCTCAATATCGAGGCTCTTCCAAAACACATCTTCTTCTTCCTTCTTTTTTTCTTCCTCCTTTTCTGGAGGTGCTTCTTTCTTGTAGACAAGGCCCTTGTCTTGGCTAGTTAGTGGAGGCTCTTTGAGTATCTCCACATCAACATCAATGCTATCTTTCTCCTCAAATCAGTGCCCCTTAGGATCAACCTCTTTTCCTACATCCTTTGGTTGCTAGGGCAACTCTTCATCCAATTTTTGGTCTGATGTTTCTATTATATACCACTCATTGAGAGCTTCAATTTATTCTTCTAAAGAAGGTGGCATCTCCTCATCAGATGCCACTTTATCCAAATTTATGTTTAGCCCACCTTCTAGGTGCTCAAAATAATCATCTCGATCAAAGTCCTTAGGCTCCTCAACTGCATCTTTTGTAGCCTCTCTTTGTTTCTCTACATGGTGTTTCTCCATCTCTTCCGAGATCTGCATTGTAGCTTCTATCTTTGGTGGCTCTATAGGTGGTAGAGGAAGAGATAAGATAGAATCAATTTAGATCATTAGATCCTGAACCGTAGGTTCAAGGATTACCCTAGAAAGGCTTGGGGCACATTTTTCCTATACATCACAAAAGCATGCAGCAAAGTAAGAGGCGGTATAGTGATAGTGGACATTACAAGTGGTGGAGTAGAGAAATTAGGTAGTGGAGGAGGGAGTGAAGAGGATGATAGTGGGGATGTAGTGGAGTACGAGGAGTCAAGTATCATCACTGGAGTAGTCAACGAGGTGGAGGTGAGGTGGACTGAGTTGTCCGCGGTAGCTGGAGATGAGATAGGCAAAGCCTAAGAAGTGGTTGGTGTAGGATTCACAATGGTAGTAATGGTAGCAGGAATGGAAGTGGTAGGTGGTGAATGTGTCTACTCGGCTTCTTCTTATGCATGTTGGGGATCATCCTCCTAGATGGTGGGCATCTCAAGTATGAATTCCCTTGCTTTCTTTTCTTTCTTAGATGACTCCCCTCAATGGATTTCTGGAATACACCTTTTGTTTTGGTTGATGCTTAGGTGCATCCTTCATTTTATTTGAACTTATCATCAATGGGGATTTGGGAGCCTCCTTTGATGAGGTAGAAACTGCTCCACTGTCTATTTCACTTTCCAGCTCATCCTCGAGCTCACCATATGTTAATTTAGCACCTTGCACCTTGAGTTAGCCAATCTGGGCATCTATCCACTACCTCATTCTGCTTTCAATGGGTTGTGTCGATATATCAAGGTCAGTGAACTCTTCCTCACTCCAATCTATCATAGGAAAGAGAAATTTAGCCACAATAGTGTATTTATCATCCATAATATTATTGTCTTCCTCCACTATCTAGTCAGACACAGGGAATAAATTTACCAACTTCACAAATCGGGTCATCATCCTCATGTAGTGCCTCATTCACACTTCTTTATCATTCGCATAGTTGGCCTAGAAGTCTTCGATTTGAGGTCAATGGGCATATTTTATTTTGAGCCATTTCTTCAACTTACCATAAGGTTACATCCTCGCCCAGTCAGTGTGGAGATCCAAGTGGTATTCTACCAATTATTTCTCTAAATAATCTGCACATTGGGTAGTGGGACAAGAATACATTCCCAACCCAAAGTTCAAGGGATATGGAATCCTAGATCTATGCTTGTTACTTAACAATGTGTTGGAATTTTGAAATTGTTAAGAAACCTCTACCAGGACCATTCGGTCGTTGGCATAGCACGTTAACTGGTAGAGTTTCCCTGAGAATTCTTTTGTTTTGATATATGTAAACTTTGGGAGATGTATGAATAAATACCCAAACCATTGAATGAAGGCCCTAGAACTATGTGATACCCTTCTTTCAAAGTCTCCTCCCAGGACCCTGATGATGTGCCCCATGAAGGTATCATTTATCCTTGTATATTCTTTCTTAAAGTTCATGTACTATAATTGAGGGTAACAATCATTTACCTTAAATTATCCCTTATTTGTGCCAAGATGTCAGCATTGAAGAGTCCCTTATACAAAAATTTCTCTACCAAGAGGTATACCAAGTATGAAGTCATGTAAATTTTAGAACTCTTATTTACTTCAATGAGTTGGTTGTGTATGTTATCATTGATCATCCTAGCCTAATGGAACTTGGTCTTGCCCTGGATGATCTCCTCAATAAAGTAAAACATCCACTCTTCAAAGAAAGTAGCAGTCAGTAGACCCATTACCCTACTCAATAGGGTGACCAAATCATGGCATTCCTCGAAGAATTCACTTCTAAACATATCTTGAGGTACTTCAAAAAATTTGTCCCTCTTTTCTTTCAGCCAATATTGGTTGATTAACCTCTTGCATCCTAGAGGGTCCTATTTCCACATGTTCTTAGCAAATCCCTTCTCTGTTTCCTCCATTACATCAAATGTGGGGATGTGGAACATTCGACCGATAGATTTGGTAGATAATTCAGCCAATACCCTTCCATCATGATCAATAATCTTTCCATTAGAGTGGTAGCACTATTGACAGACCATGACCAATTTTGGGGAAATCAGCGTGGGAGGGAAGCTGACCACCATGGCGAGGCCACTTGCCCTAATCTTTCATGTGTTTTCTATTGTAGGGTTAATCATTACCATTTTTTTGAACTCATCTATGTCCATGTGTCCAAGATTTGTGTCTGACATTGAATCCAAAGTGGAAGATATCTTGGAGGTACACTCCACTCTATGAAACTGATATTTCATTTGGTCTTTTTCCTCTTTTTCCCTCAGCACATGTGCAAACTTCTTCCCTTTATCAGCTTCCTCAATAGACCTCCCCAATGGACCCACAGTATGTTCCATAAATCCTACATGCAAAGATGCAGTAAGTGCATTCATATATAAATCAAGGTAAGTGTTAGTCAAATCCTGCAAACGAGCATTAGATCCATTCATAAACTATCACAATATCATGAGATTCATCATTAATCCTTGTTTAAAGCTTACTTGGATCATTTAGGCCAATGTAGGCCCAGGGATGTGGGTTTCCCTGGGCTGGAATCTATTGGAATGAAGGCAGTGGAAAAATGACCTTGAGGCCACAGAGACGTACAGACGGAATTCCACAACCAAAGTTTTGCATGGTGAATTTGGTAGTCAAAGTCCTTATGAGGTGGTCTAGTATGGGTGGAAGTTGGTTGAAGGACACTCAAAGTCACTTGATTAAGCCTTGACACAATTGCGGGTCTGAAGCATGAGGGAACAGGAAGGTTGAAGGACACTTGGGAGCCTTCACCATTAAGCAACAAAATTCAAGGGATAATGACTTGTAGGCCCATAAGTCCGCATTGTGGGACCCATGGGCACCTTGAGCATTGGGCATCATTTCCTGAAATTTAAGCTTTTTAGGAGATGTGAGAGAGATCTTTCAAGTTGCTATCATATGCTTGTCATTAAGAACGACATCAGAAGGATGGTGATCTATAGGCGGCGGTCTACATGAGTGGACCCACAATGGGCTCAAGGACATCGCTTATGCATTAACTATTTTTGAGATTTTGTGAGGCGAGGAGTCCTCTATGGAGCCCACTATGTGGGAAGATATGGGTGTTGGGACATTAGGGAATGGCAATAGGATGACGACCACCTACATACAAGGGTCGAAAGTCACTTTGACTTAGCATTTTTCATGTTTTGAGGACAAGATGACAATGGAGGGATCAAAGTCCATAATGCAGATCGACTAGGTGACCCAATCATTAGGTGACAGTGATCGGACGAGGGCGAGCCACATAAGGCAGCCCATATGTCCGCTTTGACATAGCCAAATTTTAGGTGATGGGGCTTGGTCCATTTAACGAAAGTGAGGGATGGGGGTCACACATCACAAGAAGGTGCTAGGGATTTCCCATAAGCCAATGGTGTTGGGGTGACATCAAATCGCATGCGGGATTTTGTATGGGAATCATGTGCAAAGTTGGTAACTTAATCACTTTCAGGGTTTCAAACATAGACATAAATGATAGAGATGTGACCCACAAGGATTTATTTTCTACGTGAAGAACAACAATGGGGAATCAAGAAGCCACATGAGATTTAGAGGCATAGTTTGGGAAATTTCGAGGGTTTCTGAGTGCTCGTAGTAACTTATAGGCATGGGGCCGACTCCATAAAAGTCTCTTTAGACTATTGGGCCGAACTGATATTTCATTCAAAAAAATTTAATCAATTTTCAAAGTCCTCATTACCTAAGAATTCCATCAATCAATAGAAAATGATAAGTTCTTACCTTTAAATCATAGGTGAATGCAAGGAGAATCTGATTTTGAAACTTGCTACAAGATCGCGTGTGGGATAGAGATCCTGGTTCACCATTTGTCTCTTAGAAATTTAAATTATAATGGTGAAAATGATAGGTCGGTGCCTCTATTTATAGGAAGAATTTCATTAATGGTGTGCAATTAATTCTAGGTATGGCAGTGGCTAAGATTGGTGGGGCTGTGGAGATCTGATATGGCATTGTTGTTAGACGATGAATGAGGATACAAGACCCACAATGTGTGTGGAGGAAATGGGTTAGTCATTGTCCAATAATAGAGAGAGAGAAACATTCCACAAGGGGAAACCCACATTGGTGGACCCGCAAAACTAGGAAGATGCAGGGGTGAAGGACTCAGGAAAACCCACAAGTCCAAACCCACAAAGGCAAATGACAACAAATTTTGGTCAAAGGGGAATTGGAGACTTTAATGCACCCAACAATTTTAAGCTTAGAATTAGGGGCACACAAAATGAGTCAAAGGAAAAAATGACCCGACGAAAGCCAAAAGGAAAGAAGGGTTCCACAGTCCGAATGGGGCATGTGTGCAACATGCCCAACAGGTTCCTCTAGTTATTTTTTGTATTTTTATTTTTTTGAAGATAATATGTTCAAGGAAAATAAAGTAAAGTTAAATTCTAGTAGTACTAAATAAAATAGGTTTTTAGAGGTTATTCATAGTGATATTTTTCATCATGTGAATATTATTTCAATTGGAAAATATTAATATTATATTTTCTTTATCAATGACTACTCACATTATACTTATATTTGTTTTCTAAGAAACATATCTAAAGCTTTTAGATTTTTAAATATTTTAAGTTCTTTTTAAAAATCATATGGATTATAACATAAAATTATTAAGTTTAGATAATAAGAGGGAATAGCTTTCTAGTGATAATGAAAAATTATATTATAAGTTTCTTGATATGCACAAGTTTATTGATATATAGGGCTTTATTGATTTAGATTGTGTTAGTAATTTATATAAGAGGTACACAAGAAATTATGTGTTTAATTTTTTTGGGAGAGATATCAATTGGATGAGTAAGAAAAAAATTATATTTGTGTTGTGCATTATAGAAGTAGGCCACATAGCTACAACACATGCCTATACAGTTTGGTTGTAGATATTATGCTCAATAATTGATTTTGAGTCCAATCAAGTTAAGATTGAATGAGACAATCAAAACTCCATTTATTTAGTAAAAAAATTGATGTATGATTCTCATATGAATATCTTTTATTTTTAGTATCATTTTATCGATGAGATGGTTGAGGATGGAAAAGGAATTATACAAAAGGATGATACCTTGGTTAATGTTGTAGGTTCTCTCACTAAGGTAGTGATCACAAAGAAATTTAGTTGGTGAAAAGAGACCATGGGCATTGATTCTTCTAGAAATTGATTTATTTTTTGTTTCTTATTATGTATTTCAATGTAAAGGTCAAGTGGGAGAATGTTTGAGTTAGGTGCAACATTCACTGTGCAAGTCCTAAATCTTGTAAATTATATTTTAATTATGTACAAATAAATAATGTATGAATTATTGATTTGTTTGAGTGGCTAAATGGGATGTTCGTGTATGGGTGGAAAAATTATTTGTTTTTATTCTCTAGAATACTTTAGATATTGTATTGAAAATTTTTAAATTGAGAGTTATAAAGAATCTTTCAAATTTGGTGGATATGATGAAAACACTAAATACCCTCGTAGAGTTCCTAAGATTGGAATCTTGGTTAATTTGAGTATTATAATGAAATCTAGTATTTATGATACATAAGAGACATGTAAGAAGAGTTACATACAATTCTAAGATGTTTGACATTGACCATAGGGGCAATGATTTTTCCATGGTTCATGTTTTTAACTCATGGTTTTGGATACCACTTGATGGTTTCTTATTTTCGATTTTTTATTTGTTCAAAAGGCATGCGATAGTGGATTTTAATGTTATTTGAGAGTAATATTTTTCTATAAAATCACTATCAAAGAGATAATTGGATGGTATTATTATACTACATTTTTTGGAATAGTACAAGCTTGGGTCTGTTTGGGGTGGAGTTTCTTTCTGCAAAATTTTCTCCACTTATATCTAGTGATTTTATAATTATTATAAATTTTTATGCCTATTCTTAATTTTTTATTGGTATAATTTTATTAGATTAATCATGTTGTAATCAAATTAAATCTCTATTGTTGTAATATTCTCATAATGGCATTTTCTCTTCTAGTTTAATAATATTCATTTATAATTATTAATCTGTATTATTACATGGTGACATGATTAGTTCACATGAATTTAATTTTCATGTATTCATTTTCCCTTTCTTATAATTCCTTATATCTTAAATATGTGACAATTTGTAGGGGAACCTTATGTTGCTAACACTATTACATTGAGTTTTGTAGATAGTTACTTTTTAGACAGGTAATATTCGCCTATAAAAAGTACATTTAGGAAGTGTTTTCATACAAAATACAAGAAAGTAAGATGAAGTTTCAAGTGTTACAAGCATGTTGCTTCACATTTGATGGTGCTATGATAAAAATAAATAAAGGAATTTGAAGAACTCATAACTACATGTGGTAAATAATCTTACTAGAAACATGAATGGCAATTCAAGAACACTTTTGAAAATTTTGAAGTTCATTTAGCATAATACTTGAGAATGATGAAGTTATAAGATATGACACCATATAGCACAAGAAATCAATATTTATGTTATTTTTGTATGCTTTATCACAAGTATGAAGATAATAGTGGTTCCTATACATGAAATATGAAATCATCAATAAATTTTAGTGTAACTATTGATTCATAGTGTACAATAGTGAATATGTGCATAGGATTATTAGTCATGCACAACTATTGGCCCCATGATTTTCACTACATCAAAAGCTCGACCTATTAATGACATATACAACCACTAGAGTTAACAGATCCATGGGAGGTGGTTAAGACATGCCATGAATCCTAAGGCGAGCATTGACCATCTACCAAAAATCTCCCCCTCGGCATTAACCAAGGGGATTCAAACCTGACACCTTTGGCTCTAATACCAATTGTTGTCCCCATGATTTTCATTGCACCAAAATTTTGACCTCTTAATTTCTGATACAATCGCCAAAGTTAATGGATCCACAATAGGCAGTTAAGCCATGTCATGAATCCCTAGGGGAGAATTGACCTTCTGCCAACAATCAACAAGATGTATAATGATATGTGTGGTATATATGTCACAATATGATTAGGTATATTTGAATGACTCATGGTTTTCTACATGTTGGTTAGATAGATAATTGGAATTCCATGTGTACATCTATATGTATCATCTCATGTGAAGATGAAAAATTTGGATGGATGTAGAGACTTAATAGGGTAGTATTCGGTTGAAAATTGTTGGTTTTATACATTAGAGTGATTGTGGAAGAGTATGTTGTAGATTAATTTTGTAAAAAGAAACATTTTTGCATTGAATATTTAATTTTAAATAATATAATTGTAAACATCTTTTAGCAATGATTTTTATCCCAAAATGGTTTCCCACATAAATATCTAAGTCTAGTGTAATATTTTTTATTTATTTTGTTCCTTTTACTTTTGTTTCATGTTTTTAGAAAAAAATTGTAAATGTTTTTGACTATTTTTAAGGCACATAATTTTATGTTTCTTTAATCCTAGTCAATTGGTTGTTTAAAATAAGGGTGTATATCCCCAATAATTGGCATTAAATTGTAGGTAGTTATTTGGAGAGTTACTATGTTGTTTGGATTCCAAACCTTAGTTTTTTTAGTGGTAAACCCTAAAATATTCAATTAGTTGCAATTCATGTATAATTGGTCATAAAGGAATTTGAAATATTTTTTGAGAAATAAAAATAGTACTAAGTATATAGATAGTATTTTGAACTCAAAGATTGAATGGTTCAATGGTTATAAATTTGAACAATGAAATTCAAATATGTATGATCTTCTAATAGGAATAATTATACTATGATAACTTCTTCAACCAAAGCCCTAGGTGTGTCTAATGAAGATTGAATATAATTGGATAAGAAAGCTAGAAGTACTATTTGGTTATATATATCATTTTTTTTGAATGAATGTGTCTAAGGAATATACTAAAAATTCATCAATCTAAGAGTTATATTCAATAAAATTATATTGATAAAATATTTATATTCTCTAAAAAAATATATGAGACTCAATAATTGATCACTTGAATACTTTAAAAATATTTTTAAGTTAGCTTGTGTTCATAGGAGTCAAAATGTATGAAGAGGATAAGTGTATTGTATTAATTTTTTCTCTACTTAATTTGTGGGAAATTTTGATATTTCCTATTAGTAGTAATGTTGTGCCACTAAAAATACATAATGTAATAGGCATTTTGTTAAGTTAGGAAATTATAAAGAAGCCCATTGATACAACTTGATTTGATGACCTAGTTATTGGAGGTGGGTATAAGGAGAATAATGGAGGTAAGAATTACAAGTGTAAGGTTAGCTCTAAATCTCCATGGAAATCTAAAGTAAAATGATGGAATTGTCACCAAAAAGATCACATGTACAAGGATTGTATTAATCTAATAAATCCTTTGACAATGATGAATATAATAGTGATGTTTTTTTTTCTTTTATCATTTGTGATGACTCTTGGTTGATTGAGGTAGGTGCATATTATCATGTGACACCTCGTAGAAAGTGGTACTCTAAATACAAAAGTACAATGAAGGTAATTTTTTTCTTGATTATAACAACTCATTTAAGATATTTTCTCAAGGAAAGGTAAATGTTTCCTTCATAGATGATAGAGTAATGATATTTTTATATGTTATACATATTAAAGGTTTATATAGAAACCTTATTTCCATGTCCAAAATGACTAAGTCAAGGATACATGCTACTTGTGATGGAAAAGGTTGCAATATAGAAAGAGGCAACTTGGTGCTTGTGAAGGGAGTGTAGCATGGTAATTTATATAGGTTGGATGCATCAACATTATTTACGTGTACTAATGTGACTATATTTTAATTAGGGTTATTGAGGAATCTTGAAATGGGTCACCTAAGTGAAAAATATTTGAAAACCTTGTTCAATAAAAAATATGTTGGATGCAATTATTATTTTTTTTGTTGGAATTTGTAAGAAAGGTAAGGTAGTAGAACAATTTACTACACTAATATTGTGAGGAGGTTTATGCAATTTCTTTTTATATTTTAACAAATATACATAATCTAAACATAAAAATATATATACACCATTCATACCATAACATAATGATAACATGGAAAAACTATTTCGAGAAAAAAAACCCATACTCCAAAAAAAACCCAATATATTATTTAGAAGTTTAAAAGATTATAATATATTTGTAAGGAAAGATCTCACAAGATTATCCCCAACTAGAGATCCAAAGGAAACTCAACATCTATGCAACTCTCATAAACAACCTCCATCTCAAGCACCTAATACATAGGAGATACCATACATAAAACCATCAAATGATATTTATAAAATCATGAGATAAAACCACCCAAATAAGTGGCACCTAACTTATGTCCGATAAAATACTCCATATGATATTTCGAAAAACACATCAAAATGTGTAACCCACCTTATAACTATTTTATGTGTTCAACATGTTTTCACATTTTCCAATTCAAGAGACCCAACTTTCAGAGGCCATAACTTTGGATCAAGGAGGTTGATTGAAGAACTATTTGAACCTTTGGAAATATCATGAAGTTATCTATCATGATGTAACACATTTCACCAATTATGACCACTTTTGGGCCCAAAAAAACCTCTAAGTTCCTCAATTTTGAATTTGAAACTTTTAAAATATAAACTTTAATATCTTGAAATCAACACATGATCTTAGGTTGAAACTTTTATAGCATGTTTATTTGGAAATTCAATAGCTTTGAGAAAAAACTTAGACTCACCCATGCTCAAATATAAACTTATTGTATATAGGAACATTTTGTAATTGCAAGGTTGAAATACATTTTCCCTAACATTTTCCCCACTTTTTGAACACCTATCTAGAGCAAAGGGAGTAACAACGCCAGATTTAATCACTAGGGGTCGAGAGGCCCATGCGATTTGAACACCATCTAAACTTCCCTATAGTCATAGGTTTAGTTAAAGAATCTACAAAATTTATCAATTCTCTGCCTTAGTTAGATTCACATTTTCATCCTCGATTATATCTTTGAAAAAATTATACTATACATCAATGTGCACTTGGTTTTAACATGAAAGTTCAAGTTATTAGCTAGGCAGGTCATCCTCTGAGTGTCACAATAAACTATCGTTGCATCTAGTTTTACTCCAATATCTGAACATAATATATTAAACCAAATGAATTATTTAAAAGTTCAATTAGCTTTTATATAGTCATCTTCAGTAGTAGAAAAATCAACAACCTATCACTTACTCATCCAACTGATTGCACTACCAAATATAGTAAAATGTAAGCACCGATGGATGATTTTTTATTAACATTGCATGCTAGTATGAATCCACATAATCATGAATATCAAGGGAATTCCCGTCTCCTATAAAATTACCATGATAACACAAGGAATACTCTAAGGTACCCCACAAATATAAGAAGACTATTTTAATTACATCCTAATGAAATATACAAATATTAGACATATATTTGGGAAAACGATCCACTACTTTGGTAATGTATGGTCTAGTGTAGACCATTGTATACATCAAAATTTTGAGTTCACTCTAGTAAGGAATTTTTCTCATGTATTCCATCTTTGATCAGTATGTTGGACAATATGAACTAGATAACTTCATTTCAAATTTAAGAGGAACACACAATGGTCTACAATATTGTATGTTAAAAATGTATATAACTAAATGAACATAATTACTCTACCCAAGCCATAGTTTTAGGTTCACTCTATCTCTTCAAAATCTCATCCCAAGAATCTGTTTATTTGCACCAAGATCTTTACTTTCAAATTTAGCTGCAAGTTGAGAGTTTATTTATGAAATCATTCATTTCTCTTTACCAATAAATAATATATCATCTCATATAATTAAATAAATAGGAAACAATCACCATTAGATTTATTATAAACACAATAATCTAATTTAGAATTCTCAAATCTTAGACTCAACACATATGTATCAAAGTTTTGGTACATATCCTAGGACTCTATTTGAGGACATACACATATTTCTTCAATTTACAAACCAAATTAGTTTTACCTTTCATTACTTAGTTCTTCGGTTTTGTCACATATTTATATCCTCATCCAAATCACCATGGAATAAATTCATTTTCATATCTATTTTCTCAACATCTTGATCATAAGAAGAAGAAATAGAAATAAAGAATATAATGGATGTCATTTTTGCAACAAGAGAAAACATATCATTGTAATCAACATCCTCAACTTGAGAGTAACTTTTTTCAACCAACCGTGCTTTGTACTTCTCAATACCACTATCTAAACCATTTTTTTAACATCCATTTGCAGCCAATAATTTTAATCCTTTAGGAAACTATATTACATCCTATGTATCATTCCTTTTCAAAGCTACCATTTCTTCATCCATAGCAATATTTTATGATTTTCCATCATTCATACTGTTACCCAATTTTTACTTACAGCTCAAATCAAGTTTAGCTTATTGGTTAGGTTTTAGCAAAAACAAAGTGTGCTGCATTTCATTTTAGTCTTCCCTATATTGCATTCAGGTGTATAAACATAAGAATCAAGAAGCTTTTATTTTTAGTAATGGATTATTGTATTTATACAAATGTATACAATATTGAATATATTTATACGAAATTGCTGAAAGGAAGTCTTTATTGATTCAAAGTTAAAGTCTATCTCACACAAGCCATTAGATATAGCTTGTCTCATATGCATAAAATGCAATATATACAAGAATGGATTGAAAGGAAATGAAAGATGCATATATAGGGAGGGAGGTTGGTTATTGCCTGCTGACTAGTTTGGGTCTCCTATCTTACGTGATCCTCAGCTCCAGTTTGCTTGTTTTGTGTCCTCTGTAGCTCTCAGTCTTCATATCCTGCATCTGAAAGAATTTCAATGGTTAGAGAAAATCTCTAAACAATAAACAATCTCCAATCCTACATACATATCCACCCACTAATGTATAGACTATCTTTTACTTGCATTAGACAAGCTATAAGTCACTCCTGTCAAGCGAAGAGAGAAAAAGAAATGATCATACATCTGGAAAATATTTTATTTCTAATTTGTTTGTTTCATGTGCAGCTATAGGCGCAGGTATGGTTTGAATCAAAATGAGTGGGGTAGAACGAGGCTCCCACAGGGGTTGAGCCCAGCTCATATTCAAATGTGCAACCAAATTTATATTAAGTGAACGAAGATATGTTATATCATTTCACATCAACAGCTACAGTAAGAGTGTAATGTATTTCCAATCATAAGCATTTTGTGACAAGCTCATGGTGCAGCAGTAAACTTCATAAGAGTCATAAACACAACAGTGCAATGTATACACAAGAATGATCATAAAGGCAACATGGAAATCTAGGGTTGGATTAAATGAATGGCAATCACAAATTCTTAATCAATGAATACCATATTTTTTCTAAGTAAAATGCAAGGTGAAGGCAGTAAACTAGAAGTTAAGTAAACAAAGTTTATTTATACTCATCTCAAAAAAATGAAGGGAAAATCCAGAATGTAGGGGGGCATATTTACTTAGTTTTTATTAGTTTTCATGGTACCCACATTGGGTTTTGGTCATACCCAAATACAAATCTTTACATAGATGTTGATGTTGCTATGTCTTTCTAAATACCCATATGGGTCTAAGCTGAAAATGCAATTTTCTTCCATTTTCTGGTTTACCCACTTTGGGGTTTTACAAGCAAAAGGGAAAAATGCCCAAGAGAACCCATGGCAGCTAGACAAAAAAACCAAGTCACAAAGAAGCATAAAAGATCAGAGAAATGTGAGACTATGGCTTGTAGAAGACTCTCAAAATCTTGCAAACAGAAATAATTTTTCTAGATTCAAACCACAAAAACGTACCTACAGGCTTTCACAAACTGTAGAACCAAAAAATGGCGTAAAAGACAACACTTTCAGCTTAGGAAAATAGTGACTGAGGTTTACTAATGGCGGTCTCCTCGAATGAAAGTTTTGGAAAATAATGTGCATTTGTGCTTCTCATGTATTTCCAAGGAAAAATCTCGAACCAACATGATTCATGGCAGCCAAACATGAGCAAACAATGCAAAAGGGCATTCCTTTCCCTACCATGAAAGTACACAAAGGCTGCGCCCAAGCCACAAGAAAAACATGGAGTCTGAATTAAGATTTAAAGCACATAAGAACATAAACATATTTCCTTTGTCAAATTATGGTACATAGCCCATGGCCTTGAGGGAAAATGCTGAGTGTTGTATGAAAATGACTGTGGGAATTAAGGAAAAGGTTCAGAAAAGAAGATTTTGTTCATCTTTATGCAAAGAAAGGCTCGGTTTCAAGCTCTTTTATCTACAGAACATGATAGAAGTTCAAAAATACCTTTCAGAATGTTATCCAAGCTATCGAAGCCTTTCTTTTGTTGAAGAACTTGCCAGAGATGTCATTTTTCTAGTCCAGATCAAACTTTCATGGTGGCGGCTTGTACTTCATTCAGAAGCTTCAAATGGTAATGTGAAAAAATGAATGGTCCATTGCTTTTGAGATTAGGGTTGAAACCCTATTTGTTCCATCGATTAGAGTAAAGTGATTTTTAATCACTTTATTTATCAAAATGTTAAACAATTTATATTTGCCATGATTTTGAATTTGCCTTATGCATTATATGTGCTACACCAAAAAACTCTTAACTTGTGTTTTCATCAATTTTTGCATATGGAGGTCGAACTATACTTGTTTATTTCTTTTTGCATTTGATTTAAATGTAAAGCACATTAACTTTTATGATTTTATTATAAATCATAAAGTTATGTGACTATTATAATGCAAAGTAAGATAAATACCTTTTATGCTTTTGCAAGTATGTTGGAGGGTATATAGGGAGGTTATACTTGAAAGTCAGAACATGAGGAGAGTATGTAGGCATGTTGACTTAGTTTTGAAACATTGGGAGGGTATCTAGGGATTTTTAGAGAGGATTTAGGGTTCAAATTTGTCTTCTCTCAAGTAGTTTGGATGCTTCCATTTTCAATTGGAGTGCTTTTGAGGTTATTTTGCTGAGTTATAGGGTGGTTAATAACTTGGGAAGACTTTTTCCATGTTTTTGGCTTCTGTTGGAGAGTGGAGTGTGCTATTCTATAGGCTATTTTTTTGGATCCGACCCATGGAGGTTGAGGGTTGTGCTTATGAGTTTTAGAAACTCATTTTGAGTTAGTTCTACTGCATGATATGAGAAACTTTTTTTGGAGTTCTAGTACCAATGTTTTACTCTTTTTGCAGTTGTAACTCATGATATTTTGAGAAGATCCTTGCAGTCATTCTGATAATACAAGAGCTTTTGGGACCTACTTTTGGAGTTCATTTCCGTATGCTTTTGTTTTCAATTTGATGTTTCATGCTGAGATTTTTATTAATCCTACATGTTATGTCTTGGAACTATGTCTTGAGTGAATATTTTGTAGTTGAATAGGTTATAGATTGTGAAAATTTATCTAGTTCAAGCTTGGTTGTAGATTGTGAAAAACTTTCTCTTTTATTACTAATTCGAAGCTTTGAACTAGTTTATTACCTATCTATGAAATATTTTTATGCAGTTGCTTACTTGCCAAAGTTTTTTTTTAGTATGCTCGGTTTTATTAGCTTCACTCTTGTGTGTTGTTGAATCAAGATATCCTTATAATTTTGGTGTATCACCTTAGAAATTTCAAATACCCAGTTATTTTATTGTTCAAGTTTCCTTCCTATCCCTTTACCTTTCAAAAAAATTCAAGTTTTAAGTACTTTCAGGTGATTATCCAAATAGGAGTCAGCATAGAACCTGGAGGTTTCACTTCATTCCAAGTGTCCCACATAGAAGTGAATCCCATGCTTTACCAAAAGTGTTGAAGCTTGTCAAAATTTAGTATCGAGAGAAAATTTTGGTAACTAACACATACATAATGCATCTTCTACAAATATGGGTTCATCCATATTAGTATTCAAAGAAAATTATACTTCCAGTCATCAGTTGAATACCTTTCATGTGATTTTCTATGCCTTGTATACCTTTAAACAAGTTTAGTTAGAAATTATCCATCCTCTTCTAAATATTCAAAGCTAGATGAGTTATGTTCAACTTCTTTTCTATCTAAGAGACTTGATTCAAAATTATTAAGAATAGAAGGTATTTAAATCACATCTTTCTATTCACTTTGTTATAGTTTCAATGTGATATAAGAATGATTAATTTCTCTAAAAAATCACACTTCAACTACATGTTACCTTTTGTACAACAAGATCCAAAACCTTGTATCCTTTCACACCATAATTCAACCTGTTGAAGATACATTTCATATCCATATTATACATTTTTTTTACTTCTCCTTTAGCACATGTGCATATACCTCACAACCAGAAACTCTAAAGTGTCTCAATGAAGGCTTGTTACATAACCATGCCTCCATAAGTGTTTTATCAACAAGAGCCAATAGAAGAGACATATTAATCAAGTATCAATTAGTGGCAACAACTTCAACCAAACAAAAAAATTTCTAGATCAACAACACTAAGAATGCTCCTAACTTTCTCCATCAATTTCTTGTGCATTCCTTCTACAACTTCATTCTACTATGGAAAATACATAGATATTTATATTGTCTCTAAATGCCACCATCTTTAAATAATCTATCAAAATCATTAGAGAAACCTTCACCATGATTTTCAATCTTCAAAAAAAAAAAAAAAAATCTATTCTGCAACTCAACCATTTCTTTAAATTATTTAAATTGATTGAAAACATATTTAATCTTTAAAAAATATGCATATTTCCTTTTGTTATAATTATTAATAAATGAAACATAATATGCAGATTTTCCAATGGAAGGAATTTATATAGGAACAAACACATTAGAATGAATAAGATCTAATACATCACAAGATTTATGAGAACTCAAGTAAAAATAGATGTGGTTTTGTTTACCATAAATACAATGCTCACAAAAATTAAAATCAACATTACAATTAGTCAAACCTCAAAAAAGGTTTTTATTTTTTAAGGTCCTTAGACCCTTTTCTCCATTGTGGCCAAGTCTTTGGTGCCATACCATAAAATTCACTATATATAATTTTTATTCAAAATAAAGAGCACCATTGGATTCTCATAAGCCATGACCATTCATTGAAGATGAGACCCTCACCTTTTTCAATGAAGTAGAGACAAACTTTCTTTCCATAGAAGTATTATTGCATTCAACAATATATGTGTCAAGTTTATATAATGTGCCAAATTTTACATCTTTAGTGATCACCATAACACCTCTAACCATCTTACATCTTGCATCAGAAAGGACTATCTACACACCCATATCTATTAGTTTTATCATAGATAATAAATTTTATGTTAATCCAAGGATATGTAATACACCATTAATACTTTTTATTATAGTATCAAGAAACCTAATTCTAGCTTTACCATGGCTAATAATTAAATAATAATATTACCCAAGTACAACTTACCTCCATCAAATACATCATATTTAGAAAACCATTCTCTATTAGAGGTCATATTGAAATATGCACCTAAGTCAATTCATCATACATAATTACTTGCATGAGTAGCCAAAGTTTTAATGAACACATCACCATCTTCCTTCTTGGACTTAGAATTAAATCAAGTTTTTTTCTTCTTTACACTCCTTATGATTTTTTTGGGATTACCACAATTCTAAAAAATAGCTATAGACTTTCTAGGATATTTGGATCTCTCCTTGGACTTGGATTTATTAAAATTGCTCACTCTTCTTACATTTTTCCTTAGGGCCTCCTTGATACTAATGGATACCTTCTTTCACATCTCTTCAAAAATCAAAGAACTCACAATATCTCCAACTTTCAAGACAATAGGAGTACTCCCAATAGCTATAATGTGACAATCCCATGAATTCAGAAAAGAACAAAGCAAGATCTAGAATATCTCCTCCTTGTTGGGGATACGGAGTCGGTTTTGTCATCATAGATCAACATCTAAGACAATAGTGCCTTAGTGATTTTCATTTAAATCACAACAAAGACACAACAACTATGCCATAAAGTGGAAGTAGGCACAGTTGATCCCCCATTGATCCTCTAAGAGAAGTAAATGCATAAATTATAACAGATTCAACACCAGCATAGATTCAAGAACATGAATCAAACAACCATGAAAGAAAAAACTATGAACACAAAGATATATGTGGGGAAAAACTTTTTCAGGTAAAAAAACCGACCTGCAAAACATTTAGCTCGCTTGTATTATTCAGTAACTAAAATGGTTACAATACAAACATAGAGCTATGCTCTTCGAGATATTACATCTTGTTCATCAAGAGAAAGAATATAGGCAACACAAAATAGAATCTTCACATAGTTACAATGTCCTCATGACATATTGTGTAGATTCCATTCAGCTCCTCACAAATGATTGTCTCAACTAGCCTCATAGCTAGCCCAGCCCCTTGGCCTATCAGGTTCACATCTTAATAGATCCGAGAGTCTAAGTGTTCACGGTTGAACCAATTGAACACTCTCAGCCTCTCTCTGTTATTGCTCATCATCTCTATCGATCTGCACACCAAAATATATATACTGTGTGCCAAATTTTTCATCCCATCCTTGCCAGCAATGGTCATCGGGATAATAAATTATCCACCTGCAAGCATTCCATTTATGATAAGGTGCATAGCTTAATCCGCAAGCATTGATCCACACAGCATTAAATCCAATCTCAGACATGTCCGTCAACCTTTCTATAATAATGCAGCTTAGTCGCACATCAGAACATAAATCTTTGACCAACCAGAACATAAGGATCTACCAAATTTCGCCATCTCATTCATCTATCACTATACTGACAGTTGGTCAAACCGGTCCAACTTGGTCAACCAAGTTCCAAGCTCACCCGAGCTCCTACCGCATTACTGTCGATCCCACACGACCTAGCCACGATACAACGGTGAGCTCGCCCAAGCTCACCATGCCATCTACCTCACTACTACTACCTTGTCGAACTCACCTCATGGTATGGCGGTAAGCCATCTCGGCTCGTACCCTGAATCCACCACACTACCACGCCCCTGTCTGAGTCGCCTCGTAGTATGGTGGTGAGCTCACCCGAGTTTACCCTCAGCCATCTCGCGCTACTGTCGAGCTGGTTTGGCCACCTTGCAGTAAGTTGGTAACTTCTTGTGATGACCTCCATCTCCACCGCACTACCACTGACCTTCCAAAGCCTTCTTGCGGTGTGGCGGTAACCACCAGGCCAACCGTTGGCAGTCTTACTGCGGCCACCACAGTGAGAGGACCCACTGCCCGCAATATGGCGGTAACCACCAATCCCACCACTAGCGGTCTCACTGTAGACACCATGGTGAGAGGAACCACCACCTGCGGTATGGCGGTAACCACTGAGTCCAATACTGGTGGTCTCACCGTAGACACCATGGTGAGGGGGACCGCTACTAGCGGTAAGGCAATAACCGACCGAGCCAGGCCACTAGCGGCTTTACCATGCACGGTAAGGCGATAACCGCCAGCACAGGCTATAAGTGGCCTTACCATGCCACTGCGATGAGTGAACTCACCGCACGTGGTAAGGAGGTAACCACCAGATAGACATCACCAAGACCAAGCCAAACCACCACAGTAAAGGCCAAAACATGAAGGAAAACGCCTAAGTCTTCAAGGAAAACCAGAATGTTGAGACAAAAATTTCCCAACACTCCTCTTCCATTTTTACACCAAATTATGCTAATTAAGCCACCAACTTATTGAATGATCCAAGATTATTTTCAATTCATCTAACCTATTCCATTCACAAGGAATGCAGTCTCTTCCTCAATAAAAAATTATTCACTAAATATTTGATATATCTCACCAATTTTCTTTCATAGTTTCTTTGCAAATGAATCTTCATGGGCATTGATTAAAACGAAGACTTCTGAGAATAATCTAATTATACAATTTGTTTTATGGTACATAATAGTCATGTCTCATTCCTTGCAAGAATCAATCAATCAAACAATGAAGTTAAATCATAAGGGAAATTGGAAATATGTTTTTAATTACTATATGTTTTAGTGCATAAAAATTTAAAAGATATATATTTATAAATATGTTTTATATTACATATTAAAATGAAAGTGCATGAATTTGGGAGGCAGGGTCAGTGCCTTGCCACATATCATTTTATGGCAAGTCTAGGTTTCTTCAGGGTTAGTAGGTGTTAACACAAGGACTACCTTGGTGGATCTGAAGTGGCAAAGGAAATTTTGTTCACTAGGTGTTCAATTGGCAAGGTGGGGAGTTTGAAGATTGGTGAAATGATGTTTCATCAATGCATCTTGCTCTTTATGTCATTTTTTCTGGTAGTAATTATGGTAAGTAAAGGCAGATCTACAACTCGATTAGCATGGATACGCCATGCTCTCCCCATTGGAATTTCATGATTCCACCTCATGTACATTTGATGTCGAGTGGTAAGTTAGCATGGAAATTTGGGTGGCATGAATGCTTTTGCACAATGTAGTAAGTTTGCTAAGGTTGGGGAGAATAAGAACCATAAATATCAATGGGTGGCATGGTTTTAGCCAAATTTTGGGATTTTTCTTGGTTTGATCTCACTCTGAGAGGATGGAAGAGAGGTCCAAGTTTATTTTGGAAATGAATGTGGAGATGTTGGTAAGTCTGAGCCTTGATACCCCAATCCATTTGGATAATAAAGCTTGGCATTCCACTTTCAAAGTGATAACTAATCAACATTTAAAGAGGACCATGTTAAGGATAGATTATCATATGGTGGTAGCAGTGAAGACAATTTTGGACAAAGGGAATCTGGCATACTAGGAGACATTTCAGGTTAACACCCATATTGTCTCTTAGTTTTTGGTGTCCATTCTTGATGTTCGAACATCAAAGGTGGAGGTGAAGGCAATAATCTACAAACTCTTCAAGAAAGAGCTTCTGGGTGGGCTAGATGAGACCCTGCAAGAAAAAATCTTGGGACGTGGTGTTTTGACGCCTAGTCATCTCCCTTTGGTAAAGGTTCCCAATGAGGTTCTCAAAATTCATCTTATTGTTTGATTTAAAGGGAATGGCCCTGGTTTGGCACTAGCGAATTGTGGCCTATGGGATAAGCTTCCTCAAGAAGATGTTGATGCTTGAACCTATCAATGGCTTCGACTAGGTGCCTGAGTTTGATCAATTTTCTAAATTGAATGGTTTTCACGTTGCGTTGAGGTTGTTTAGGTTTAATAGTATGTGAATATAACCATCCTAATGGAAGTGTCTCAAGTTTTTTGTTGTTACTATAATATTTTATGGCTCTAGCTGAGAGTCATTTTAGGGGTTTTGGTATGATTTGGTGTTGGTTGAGGGTTGTATGTTGGCTGGTCTTTTGCACTTTATTTTGATAGATGGCTAGGGTTGTGGTCTATTTTCTTTGTCAGGTAGGTTCTAGCAATTTTTCTCTAGAAATGGTATCCTATGGCTCCTGCTATGTAGATGTTATGTAAACATATTTTACAATTAATAAAATTCTCCTTACGCATCAAAAAAATAAAAATGAAAGTGCATGAATCTAATTAAATTTTACATGTCATAAGAAAGTGAAAGAGTGATGTTTTAATGTGTAACAGTTGGCATAAAGAAGGTGGGCCACAAAGGCCACAATGGGGAATCTCCTAAGGATTTTTATTTTGCATGTTGGTGGATGAAATTCTAATTCTAGTATGCATTATTATGTGTGTGCAATCATAATAATAGATAATAAGTATTATTATTTTAATGATTTTTATGGTGTTAGTTCTTTTGAACCTTATTACAGGATGTGTACATACAAAATTGGAAAAGGATAATGGATTTTATTCTAGCTACATGATCAACACCCTCAAAGTAAGAAAAGAGGTTGAGTTCATGAGAGGAGAAAATGTTGAAAGCCTGCACAAGTGGTCAAGGTGGCATGGATGAGGCATGAGAATGGTCTTCAAAGCCATCAAAAAATGCCTTGGATAGCTATTCGACCCATTTATATAGGCACTACCATGGGAATGTCCAAAGTATCCTTGGTCTAGTTGTATTTAAAAATTTTGCACAGGTGTGTATTATGCATGCTAGAACCTTATTCTTATTTGCTTGAATTTTATAACCTTAAGCTAATCTATTTCATTTTGCATAGTGAATGGGTAAATCTTGGGATGAATATTGGAGTTATGAGTTAATTCATGTTGATATAATAATCCACTTGGTCATGTGTAAGAAGTTAGCTATTAGATGTCCTATGTGGGAACCTGATTATTTTGATAGAACTTAGTATCTTTCAAAATGATGACACTGTTTGGGGGTTCCACATTTTACCTACATGCTCATCAAAGCACATCCATTGATGACTTCTCATAAGGTAATCCCTTCTGATATGCTTCAATAGAGGACCATACGCTAAACTTAAGTGATTGTTTATGATGGATTTTGAAAAAATATCTATTTTTAATTCTTCCAGCATATCCTTTTAGCATTTATAATGTTGTAGTTTTTAGCACTAAGTCTAAAACCATTGATGTAGGGGCATCATTCCCCATCAATTTTTGGCTTTGTTTGTTGTTTTTTCAAATTATTTTTCCTTGAATTTCTATGATGGTGGCCCACTTTGATTGGCAGAAATAATCTTTGGAATTTGAAACCATTTTGATTCCCTACCACCTTATGGACAAGTTTGGGGGTTTTAAGTTTATGCTTGTGAAAGGAAGAGAGGAATAGTTAATTGGGAAAGTCGATTATGAAGTGGTAGAGGGAAAATTTGGTGGAAAGTAGTTCTTGGTAGGAAAGAAAGGTCACAAAAACAAGATATGTGTGAAGTAAATTACCTAGAAGAGGGTGCAACAAAGGATATAACAATGTTTTAGAATCACCGATGTTGTATTCAGAACCAAAGAGAGAAGCATTTTAGCATAGTGGCATGCAGATTTGAAGAAAAGGAAATTTGTAGATTAAATAAACTAAGAGAATTTTGTGGTTTGGAGGATATTTTGTTTTGAAAAAATAAAAAAGTAGATAGAGGATGCATGAGGCTAGAGAGAAGGCAACACAAGTAAAGAGTTTGGAGTTAGCATAGAGACAGGGATGGAGAGGTTTGTGCTAAAACAAGGAGAGGGTTGTAGGAATGAAGGTGATTGAAAGTGAGAAAAATAATATAAAGATTGTAAAGTTTTGTTCGATGAAATAAGAAATTAGGAAATTAAATCTTGAATTACCTTTAATCTTTTGTTGTGTATAAATCTAACTTTTAATTTGAGCTTGATGGAAATTTGTGTGATTGTCAATTCAAGTGTGTGAAGAGTATTATTATTGTAATCACGAAAAAAAATTGTGAAGTGTTTGTTGGGACAACAAGGTTTGTTTTTTGTGTTTCATCATTTATGGTATCAAAGCCTAAAATGTGTAGGAAGGGAAAGTCAGTTATGTTCATGGGATTTTAGACAAGTATGTGCGTTAAATTTTTGACAGGTTAAAAAGAAGAACATGTGTACCAAAAGATTGGGCAAAGGAAAAGAAAGAATCCCTAGGTGAGGTACTGAGAAGCCAAGCATAAAGACCAAAAGATGCAATAGTATACCATAAAATAAATCCTTAGGAAGAAAGGTGAAATAAAAATGAATGTGAAGAAGTAGAATTTAGATTGGGATAATGAAATGGAAGAGCTAAGAAGAGATTTAGAGAAGTGTAAGCAATGGCTTGAGAAAAGAAGCCAAGAATATGGTTGGTATTGGCCATTGGAAAATAAGTTGAAGTGGCCTATGTATATGATTTTCAGAAAACTAAGAGGGTGGAATATGGCTACCTTGAATAGAGAATAAGTATTGTGACACAAAGAAGAAGACATGCAAGTAGAGACTAAAGAAAAGATAAAAGAGAAGAAAATGGAGGATGAAAATGAAAATGTTGATCAGGAGTATGCAACAGAATCTATGAAGAAAAAAAATATGATGCAAATGAAGCTAAAGAAACAAAATTATTGACTAATGAGATACCAAGGAAAAGAAGATTAACATACTTTCAGGAGAAGATTGGAAGAAGCTTGAGGAGAACAAATGCAAGGTGAAAAGTAAGAAAGTTGATTTATATGAGTTAAATAATGATTCTTTTGAATATTTGAATGAAATTGTTGAAGGGGAGAGTTTAAAAGAAGAAGATGAAAAGGATATATATGAATGTGAGATGGAGTTTTGGAGGCTGGTAGATGAAGAATACATAAGAAGGAGAAGATACAAAAATAAAAAGGACAACAAATGAAAATAGATTGAACACATGTCAATTATTCTAGAGCGATGTTGGAAGACGTAAAAGAAAAGAATAGAGAAACAATTTCTAGATGGTGACCTCATGTGCAAGAGAACATGTTTCTTTTTCTCTCCTAGGGAGTATGATGTGGGGCTATTGTTCCCCATCAATTTTGGTTTGCAATTCTAGCTATGTTTATTGTTTTTTGGATTTTTTTCCTTGAATTTATGTGATGGTGGCCCACTTTGATTGGCAACAAGAATCTTTGGAAGTTGAAATTTTTTTGATTCCCTCCTCATGGAAAATTTCAAGGGTTTTAAGTTTATTCCTATGAAATGAAGAGAGGAATAGTTAATTGGAAAAGCTGATAATGAAGTGGTAGAGGGAAAATTTGGTGGAAAGTGGTTCCTGGTAGGAAAGAAAGGTCACAAAAGCAAGATATCTGAAGTAAATTTTTTGGAAGAGGGCATGATAAAGGATATAAAAAAATTTTAGACTCACTGATGTTCTATCGACAACCAAAGAGAGAAGCCCTGTAGCATAGTGGTGCACAGATTTGGAGACAAGGAAATTTGCAAATTGAACAAACTAAGGGAAGGTTGCGATTTGGAGGATCTTTTTTGTCAAAAAAATAAAATAGTAGATAAAGGATGTATAAGACTAGAGAGAAGGTGACACAAGTAAAGAGTTTGGAGTTGGCATAGGGACAAGGACAAAGAGGTATGCATTGGAACAAGGAGAGGGCTGCAAGAATGAAGATGATTGAAAGTGAGAAAAACAATATTAATATTGTAAACATGTGTTCCATGAAATATGTAATAAGGAAAATTAATCTTGAATTACCTTTAATATTTTGTTGTGTATAAATTTGAACTTTAATTTGAGCTTGATGGACATTTATGTGATTGTCAATTCAATTGTGTAAAGAGTATTATTATTGTAATCATGAAATTGTGGTGAAGTGTGTGTTGGGACAGCAAGGTTGGTTTTTTTTGTGTTTCATCAAACATGAATAAAGATTCATGGGCATGCACTCCTAACCTATTGGGTTGGTCTTTAGCTTTCAACAACAACACTTACCACACATATCTAAAAGTGTAGCATGTTGGCCTTGTCATTGCACCAAAAGATTGACTTGTCAATGCCCGATACAAGCCAGACTTAAAATACATGGGAGGTAGTTAAACCATGTCACGAATCTTGAGCGTCATGTTGAACAACCAAGGAGACCAAGGGTGCACACCCTACGAAAATCCCTCCATTGCAAGTGAAGGATTCAAACCCATGACCAGCTCTACTACCAATTGTTGGCCTTGTTGTTGCACCAAAAGATCGACCTGTCAATGCCCAATACAAGCTAGAGTTAAGATCCATGGGAGGCGGTTAAACCATGTCATGAATCCCAAGCGCCACACTAAACAACCAACGAGACAAAGGGTGAACACCTTGCAACATAGCACCCACAAAACACTAGGTTTAAGCCTAACATCCCACATGCTCAATTCAGACAAAATATATTACTAAAATCTTGATGATTAGTCCACTTTCTTTCATTACTTAGCACTATTGTAGACCCCCCAATAAGGCATTTATATATCTCTCTTCCTCTGCAAGGAAATCAAGATGGCCAATACTTTTCTCAATCAATAAATGAGACCCTCAGCATCTTCCCGAGTCTTGTATTAAATGTACCTATATTTTGATTGTGGATGTCACTTAACTATGAACTTTGGTTTGATCCTTGTGACTTCCTAATGAGGATGAGATGTGAAGATCTTCTTGCTCTCCATATTTTAACTTTTGCATGCACAGATACCAAGGAATGGATTGTTATTTCTTAAGCCTTATTAGATTGATAGAACTAGTTACTACCAAACTCACATATACATGCATATTTATGTTAGCAGGCAGGGGTGCAACCACACAGTCACTATTGTTATAGGGTGAAAAAATGGACTAAACAAAAAATATTAAAAAACCACATAGAGATGGCAATGAAGAGACTATGACACACATAAAACTATACTTGCATATATTCCTTCTTTGCTTTCAAAATTACAAAAACATGAGTACATTCTCTATTTTACATAGCAAAATAAAACTTAAAACTATTTGGATAGATGTCCAATACAAGGGGTGCTACACTCACTCCTCAAAAATTATAATTGGCTACAATATTGTAGCTGACATTGTCACTATGTTGCATTTGATAAACATTCTTCATATGCACTATTGTCTCCTTACTTTTTGTTGAGCATTCCTCTTGTTGTTGTTGTAGGATTTTTACAATACAAAAAACTGACTAACTCCTATCTAATGGTTGTAAAACATTCCTTTTGTTTGTTTAAAGCTCATGATAATGAGTGCTACAATTAAAAATTCAAACTCACCTACCTTCATTAATGGTGGAAGGCTGCAAGTCAAGTTGTGCAAGATAAAAAATGAGCACTTAGTATTTGAATTCAAAAATACCAACCATATTAAATTATGTAGGTATACGTTGGGGGCAACTTGAGAAAATTCCATCTGATGTGGGGTGTTGACTATAGATTAATTGAATATTCCAACACTCCCCCTTAATTTGAAGTCATTTTTCATTCTATAATTTCCTTTCAGAGTTGATCTCTAAAGCTATCCACAATGCCAAGCCTATCTCTTAGGCGTTCGAAACTTTCTTTTGGGAATTCCTTAGTGAAGATGTCGATTCAAGCCAATACTTAGATTTGCAATAGTGTAGTTCAATCTCACATTTTTCTACCAACTCCCTTATGAAGTGATAATAGATCTCAATTTGTTTTCTTCATCCATGGAAGGTTGGATTCTTCTTCAACATTGTTGAGGACACATTGTCACAATGCATGGTTGTGTTGTATTCTTGTTGTTGTTGTAAATCTGCAAGGATTATTCTCAACCAAATAGCCTACCATGTTGCTTCATTTACTTCTATGTACTCAAATTTTGTTGTTCTAAGAGAGACAATAGGTTGCTTCTTTGATGCCAATGATATTTCACATGATCCCATGTCGGTGCTCTTTCTATCATCCACATTTCCTGCCCAATCACTATTTATGAAACCATCCAACTTAAATTCATTAGATGCACCATACATGATGCCACAACTTGTTGTTCCATTGACATACGTTAAAATACTCTTTCATGCTTGCCAATGTGTTTCCTTAGGTTTCTCCATGGACCTAGATATCAAACTTACTGCATACATCAAATCAGTCCTAGTTGATGTCAAATACATCAAACTTCCAACCATGCTCTTGTAGAGGGTTGGGTTCACATATTTTCTATAGTCCTCTTTCCACAGTTTCAGACCTGTTATTGTTGGTGTGGAGGAAAGTTTGTTGTTATGCATTTTAAATCTCCTTAAAATCTATTTGGCATAGTTATATTGTGAAATAAAAAATCCATGATGTGTTTTTTGAACTTCTATCCCAATAAAATACTTCAAGAAACCTAAATCCATCATCTCAAATTCATTTTTCATCACCTCTTTAAAATCAACAATTTTTTTGTCACTATTACCAATAAAAACTAGATCATCTACATACAAAACAGTAATTAAAATATTACCTTTAGTTGCTTTGATGTAGAGTGTGGGCTCACTATTGATTTTACTAAATCCATTTCTTTAAAAATAAGTTTGTATTCTATAATACCACACCTGAGCTTCTTGTTTCATCCCATAAAGAGCTTTCTAAAGCCTATACAATTTTTCCTCTTGTCCTAAGATTTCATAGCTAGGTGGCTACTCCACATACACTTCCTCCTTCAACACTTTGTTCAAGAAGGATAGCTTTACATCCATCTAAAACACCTTCCACTAATGTTGTGTTGTAATTGCTATGACTATCTACACTATTTCCAACGTTGCAACTGGTGCATAAGTTTCATCATAGTCTATTTCGGGTCGTTGTTTGTATCCTTTGACAACTAGCCTTGCTTTGTGTCTTTCAATTTTTTCTTTAGTTGTACACTTGGTCTTGTTAACCCACTTCACTCCAATCACTTGTTTATCCTTGGTTAAATTGGACAGCTCCCATGTTTGGTTCCTCTCTATAGAATCCAGCTCTTCATCCATGGCCTTCCACCACTTCTCTTCTTTCACCTCTTCCTCAAAGTGTGTTGGATCACTATAGGAGAATAATGCAAAGTCCAAATTTTCATCAAAATCAGCATGTTTTGTGTTGTCATAAATTTCCCTTACACTCTTTATCCTTCATGACATCAATGATACGAGTGTAGAGTCTGAATTAGCTTTTGAGCTACTACTACTTTGATCTATGTAGCTACTATATAGCTGACTATCAGAGCTATTGCTCTACTGAATTCTAGAGCTCTACATTGTTGTCTTTGTTCAAAGTTGTTTCTCTGTTGAACACTTGCAAAGTTACTATTTTGTTGCACATCACCAAAGCTACTATTTTACAATGCTCTATGGTAGTTTCTACTTGAGCTACTACTCTCTTTAGCTCCCCCTAGGTTTCAATCTTTTGGAGCTTCTTCATCCTCAAGGGGTATTGTGATTCAAATACCTGTGGTGTCATCCATCGTTCCATCCCATGCTTTCTTTTCAATGAATAAAACATCCCTATTGATCACAACATTCTTGGTGATGGGATTATATAACTTGTATACTTTTGACTCTTCACTATAGCCTATGAGGATGCATTTTTCACTCTTATCATCTAATTTTTGCCTCTTCTCTTTTGGAACAAATGCATATGCCACTCACCCAAATATTTCTAAGTGTTCAACACTCCATTTTTTGTTTGTCCATGCCTCTTGTGGAATCCTATCATAGACAACCTTTGTGGGGTACCTATTCAATATATAGATTGTTTTTGCTATAGCTTCACCCCAAAAAATGTGTTATATCCCTTTTTCTTTCAACATACTTGTTGCCATATCTTGAATGGTCCTATTCTTCATTTCGCCACTCCATTTTTCTATGAACTATACCTAGTTATGAATTATTTGTGAATGTGTTCATCCCAACAAAAATTTAGAAATTCTTTGGATATGTACTCTCCCCCTCTATCTATTCTAAGGGCTTTGATATAGTGACCACTCTCCTTTTCAACTGTTGCCTTATACCATTTAAATTTCTTAAAGGCTTCTGATTTGTTTTTCAAGAAATAGACCCATTTTTCTCTGTTGTAATCATCTATGAAGGTCATGAAATATGTGTTTCCACCTAATGTGAGGGTTTTCATGGGTCCGCACAAATCTGAGTTCACTAATTCAAGAGGTTGTCTTGCTCTCCTAGAATACCCAGATTGAGATGGCTTTCTATGTTTCTTCCCTAAAATGCAAGCCTCACACTTGCTATCGGGTTCTACAATGTATGCTAAACCCCTAACCATTCCTTTCCTAAACAATAAACTTAAACTAGAAAAGCTTAAGTTCCCATACCTTAAATTCCAAAGTTTGGATGGGTCTTTGATGACTGTTCTAAAATCTGATTATTATTCCACTATTAGTCGTTGTTCCACATCTGTGAGTGTCAAAGAACAATGTTTTTATTGTGTGTTTCTATGTCTGTCATAGATACTATGGGCATCCTAAGAGGAAACGTTATGTTTCTCATCATCTGCATGACTACCATCACTTTCTTGCTGCCTCCTTTGTCAAATATCTTACATTCCCCATTCTCTATTAGGATTTTGTAACCTTTTTGGACCATTTGTCCAATGCTCAATAGATTATGTTTTATGTCAGGGGCATAATAGACATCTTGGATTTGTTTCCTCTCACCATTCTTGGTTTGGATGCTAACTACACCTTTTCCCATGACAAGGACTTTCTCATTATTTCCCATTTTGATTTTAGTTTTAATGTTGCTATCTATGGAGGCAAATAAATTTTTGTTACCACTCATGTGGTTATTGCATTTGTTGTCCAAGTACCATAATTCATCATTGCTACATTCAGTAAGGTTGCAAACTATAAACACATTGGACTATTTCTCATTTTCAACCTTGTTCTCATTTTCTACATTAGCATTTTGAATCCCATGGTCACATTTCTTCTTTCTACTATGATTCCCATCATGCAAACCCCAAAAGACAATAGGAACAAAAAATTATCACACAATTTTTTTTGAAAGTAGAACAATACATAAGATGAATATGAACATATATTACATATAAGGAAATTATATGATTACAACTACCATTACGTCCTTTGGGGTACATGAAACAACATCATGAAATCCTAAACTAATACCATAATGATAAAAAATGAATCAAGATTACATAAAGATAACATACAACCATCCATGATCAAAAAAGATACATATAACATTTTATTAATAGTTCAATAAGAAAATTGTGGAGTATATTTCGACAAATACAACACATCAGATAATGGCTACCACATAAGGTTTACAAAGGTAAAATAATATATTATAGCCCTTTTAGGAGTACATTACATCACTTCAGGAGTACATATGCATCCTATCGAGCAGAGGAAAAGATACATCAAATACAAGAATGTTACCTAATTTAACTTGGTACAATAGAATTGAGGTGGAGTCTTGGATCAATAGCATTGACATGAACTCATACTGGGGACCCAATGAGGTGCATAGCACGTTCCACCCGACCACGTGGACCTAACAGACCACCCCCTCTGCTAGGAGTTGATAAGAAAGTTCCCCATTCATCAACCAAAATAGTCAAATGAACTAATAGCAAGCTAGACTCCACAAAAAGGATAACAACAACATAAGATAGCAACCCATAACATTTCCATCACATAGCCACAAGAAAATAATGAATGGTCCAACAAAGAGAACTGTCGATATTATAGATCAACACTAAATAACCATAAGAGGTGCCAACAACAATAGGATCCCAAAGCCTTCAAATTAAAACCCAATATCAACCAACAATAAATATTAAGGGAACCTTTCATTAACATCAATCAAGTTGTCATGAGGCATGTGTGCAACACTAAAAGATAGAATTTGGAGGCTTCAACAACAACACCAAGAACCAATTGCCTCAACAACATCAAAAATTCAAACAACGCTCTCAGAGGCAACCAAACAAGGGAAAAATAAATGGGTATTGTAGGAGAGTGTCATCGCATGGCCTTACATGGATTATCCAGGCAACCTATCACAAGGTACCACCTCCATCTATGGCTATCCTAGCTGCCTATCTCAAGGCGTTGCTCCATAGGGTGACTCATGTAGGACCTATTACCTTTCATGAGGACAAGGCAGTGATCTTACCAACCAGTTCTTCTCATCCCATCCTTAGTCTATGAAAGCACTAACGGCATGGGTGATGCTCATAATTAATCTTTTTTAGTGTTTAACTACGCAAACCCACTAATTCATTGATTACATTATCACTCTTTCATGGGTTACCCTAACAATCCCTTTGTGCACCAGACCCCCATGAAGAGCCACTCTCCCTATGACACCAAAACTAAATACAAACAAGGGGTGTACCTCAACTCACATAAAACTCAAAGTGTTCATAACTCACAACATACAAGGCAAGATCCATCTGACAAACCCATTCCATATCACTGAAAAACAAGAACAAAGGAGGTACCACCCACCACATCAAAATTCAACACCATGGTACAAGGTAATGCCCACAAGCTCAAAATCCAAAATAGGATCAATGAATCACAATGGTCCATTCGTAGAAAACCAATAAAATTCAAGTTCACTATTGCCTCTGGAAGCCTAAAACGCCAAAATTCCACAAACTCCTACTAAAGGTAATTCAAACATATTAAGTTCCCAACCATCTCAAAATATGACCACAATAAGACAATGCAATGAAGTCTCCTCAATCAAAATTAACACAAAAAGAAGACTTACATCATGGGACCACAAAATTACTATATAAAATCTACAAAAAGACAAGTGGAGGATAAAAGTAGTAATCATGACAAAAATAAAAATCAACCGAGCACATCTCAATTTGAAAACCAATCCAATAATTCAGCATGAACACTCAACCAAAACCTTCATGCTTTCGCTAATCAACTACTTATACAATGAGAGCACTTATTAAAGCATTACAAACAAATAACAAGGCACAAACAACCAATGAAACGTGATTGTGAGTACATTCGTGACTCATAATATATTAAAAGGAAGCTACATAACTAACTTATTCATGAAATCAATAGATCATTTGATACATGATTATAAAAAAGACCATTGTTAAAAGGATAATCCAACTAACATCTTAAATAAACCCTTCATTTATACTTTTATAGTTATTTCTAATTTATCAAGTAAATCATTTATTTAAAGAGACCAAAAGATCCTTTTCTAACATTTAACTACACAAGTCTCTTGATTCAATAAGAGAAAAGAAAACCTAAAATACTGTTAATTATTTAAATTCATTTATCCATATATATATATATATATATATATATATATATATATATATATCTTCTTTATACTCAAATATTTTATTTACTTTAAAAGGTAATTTTAAATTATAATAATAACAATTATCTTTTTATTTCTTCTATATATTATGTTACTAAAAGGATTTACACATCTCTCATTGAGCATTTTAATATTACAAATTTCTCATTAATAATAATCATAATACATGCCTATATCATTTTAACCTTAAAACATTTGATTGTTTAATTTGATGGTTGTTTGCAACCAACAAATTCAGTTAAATACGCAACCCAAAAGGAATTTATCATTAAAAGAATAATAAACTCACCTCAAGTGTATTTATCAACTTTAAATGTCACTTTTCTAAACAGTGGATCAATAGTAATTAACAAATAAACTTATATCTATAAATTAAATTAAATTAAACTAAAATATTCTAAAATAGAAATAACTCTATTTAATTTCTTATCTTTTAAAAGGGAAAGAATTAATGGTTATCCCCACATAATAAAATTTACCATGAAAAAAGATTTATTTTAATTTTTTTTTATTAAGTAAAAATCTACAATCTAAAGGAAATAATGAGAATTTTAAGAGAATATAAAATGGAATAAAAGAAACTAGGGAAGTCACTTACCATTAAAAGAGGCTAAAAGTAAAGAAACTTCCCAAATACACCCTAATCCCTTTACTAATCAATTGTTAGAGTAATAATTTATTACGCTTAATTAATTATATCATGCTAGTTAATTAATTAAGTCACTTATTCCTCTAGTTGCTTAAGCTAAACTTAGGCACATTAATAATTGATTAATTATTAAGTGTGCACACTAGGATTTCATTTAGGGTTTCTTGATCTCCTTCATAAGGATTGATCTCTTTGTAATAACATAGATTCTCATAATGCATTTTACACTTTGAGGTTTGCAGAACATCTTGTTGGTTTTGCATGTCTTTTGCATGTGACAGGTATCCATTTGCATGTAGGTGATCTTGGATTCTAACATGGTATCAGAGCTCCAGACCTGCCGCTGCTTGTTCGTGATCTGAAGATATGGCTTCTCAGTGAGTTTCAAGTGCAAGGGTTTCCACAGGCATCTTTTTTTGCAAGATCAGGGGGTAGCCAAATTTTCGGGACACTATGGGCTCAAATGGACGTCGCCATCGTGTTCGCAGAGCCCCAAAACCTTAGAAATGCCTATCAAATTGTCCATTTTCGAGCAGTTGGTTTCTGAGGCAAAAATTTTTTACCAGGGAGGCCTTACGACCTCCCCAGCATGCATTCCGAGTTTTTTTTCTACCCAAAAATTGAGAAAATGACCTTTCTCGAGTTCTGTGCCGGTGCTCCCAGTTCAGAACGAAAGCCGTTGTCGGCCGGCCACCCAGCGGCCACCCGGGCGCCACCCACGCCCCACCGCCGCCAATGGCTCCGTCGGCCGGACCAACCCCCACAGGCTTTATGCAGCCAGGCCGCAGTCACATGGGGGACCAGGCGCTATGCGCCTAGCCCCCGGCCGGCCTCAAAGCACCCGCGCGGTCGTATGGAGAACCAAGGGCTCCGCCCAACTTCACTCCCCTAAGCCTCCGCCCACGATCATATGGCGACCAGGGGCCCAAATTTTTTTGCAGGGGGGCCGAATTTTTGTGCCGACGGCCAGATGGCCATTAAATTTTTTGCAGTGAAGTGCTGACGTCAGTATGACATCATCGGTCATATGGCAATTTGTCCCCCTAACCCTTATTTGCCTTAAAAGAGCAGTTTTTTTGTTTTTGGCGTAACTTGGGCATACGGTATCAAAATTGGGCAAACGAGATATCACCGGAAAGCTGGTTCCGAGTACTTTCATTTGGTTATTTTTTAGTATTTTCTTGTTTTACTGCATTTATTTCTGGTTGAAGTTAGATGTACATTTTATGCTTCTGAGCTCATAACTTTTTGCCACGATCTCCGATTTTTGCTATCTTTGTGGCATTGGAAAGGTATTGAGGAGCTCTATGTTGCTGTCCATGCACTTTTTTTTGTATCTATCCCAAGTTTTTCGTTAATCCAGATTTGGCCCGATGGGTGTTTTGGAGATTACCTGGATATTTTGGCAGTTGGGAGAGTGCATCTTGCATCTTTGCACTTCGTTTTCAGTGATACATCATTTAATAATCGACTGCTACTTCATAGATTCCAGCATTGTTCCCGTTTGGAGTTTTCAAGTGTTCCGTGTTATATGTATCATGAGAATATGTGTATGTATATATTCTATTATATTTCATTTAATTATTCATTGTCTAATAAAATAATAATAATTGAATCATTATAACATAACTAATTAATTCAATAATTAATTAACGACATTCTTTTAATAATTTAACAATTTAATTTAATACTTTAATTAAATCAATGTTACACTTATGAGCAACGTAACCCAAAACAATACCTGAACGACAATGAACCATCTTAAATAATTGGAACACATTAATTAACCAATTAACTTGAACGACAAAAAGAAACAAGACCTCACAAGTCACAAATGTAACTTAGATTTTTTGGAATTGTGGATGCTAAAGTTGCACAAGATTAAACATCAATTCTAATCTAAATAAAACAACAAAGAATGATAAGTAAGCATGATTAATCTAAACTAATAAAACTAGAATGATCTCACCGAATATGCAAATACTTCCTCGATTTATCTCAATTTCCCTTCTCCATTTTGCTATTTTGTTATTCTTGCCCTTAGATATTTGTGTGTTAGAATGCAAGCATAACTTCATCGAGTGTCTTAGCAAAATATCGAAGATTGTTTCTTCTCACAAGCGTATAATGATTTTGGGAGGAGGAATAATGATTATGACAGGCCATTTTATAGATTTTGTGTTTTCGAACGATCGGCTCAGATTGAAAGAGAGATCGATGGATGAGATTGATGAATGCCATGCAATGTGAGTTTTGTCTCAGATAGAACGTGAGTTAGAACATGAGTTAGGAAAGACTAAAAATAGAACAAGATCTTAATCTTTAGTTCAGAATCTTCGAAAATAGAAGAAATAGACTTTGAATGTCAAAGACAAAGTCAGAACTCGAAGATGAGGAATTCGAATGCATAATTAAATTAATTAATTAATTAAATAAAGATATTTAATTAATAGATGCATACATGCATATGAGTTAGAACTAGTTAATCGGCTAGTTGTGATGGAGAGTCTTCCTGCAGAGATGATCAGCAGTTGAATTTAGAGATAACTAGAGAACTAAAAATAGATCTCAAGTTAGAAGGTGAGTGAATGATTCAAATAATTGAATGACAGAAGAATGTGACGTAAATAAATTAAATGTGAATTAAATGTTAATTTAATTCAACATTCGAAGATAGAAGTTTTAATTAAATAAATAAAGATCATTTATTTAATTTGACTTTTGAAAAGGATTAAATGAATAATTAAATAATAAATATTTAATTATAGTTGAAAAGGGGGTTAAATGAATAATTAAATAAAGATATTTAATTATAGTTGAAAATAATGATAAAGGGGGTAATTAAATAATACATTATTTAATTATGAAAGAGGATTTAATAAGTTAGCGACATAATTAAACAAATATAATTTATTTAATTAATCAAGTTGAATAAAGATTATTAATGACTTAATGAATTAATTAAAAAGGGGTATTTAATTAATAGAGGAAATAAGTATTAGAAAGGGTAATTAAATAATTGACATTATTTAATCATGACCATGGACTATAGAATATTATTTCGATTATGTACTCGCAAGCCTAGACCAATTTTAGGTATCTACAACAAATAAACAACTTACTCACATGTCACGAAGGTTCCAAAAGCAGAGGGGCACTACATCTACACTCACTAGTGTAATGGCCATACTTATGACAATAATAACACTATAGATTAATCTTGTCATACCTCTTATTTGAACTATTGTTCTTCTTCTGGTTTTGGTTTTCTAACTGTGACTTGCTTGGCTCCTCTATGCTATCAGAACCTCCTCTTCCAAAATTTCTTCTACATCTATCTCTTTGACCTTTGCCTCTATTGTTTCTTCCTCTTCCCTGACCTCTTCCATTGGTCTAAGCCTTGAATGCTTGCTCTAGGGAAGTTAAAAATCCATTCAACCATTGCTCATGGGTTTGTAGTGAACCCATCAACTCATCTACAGTCATCTTGGACAAATCTTTTGCCTCTTTGATGGCAATGACTATAGGATCAGATCTAGAGGGTAGACTTCTTAGGATTTTCTTAATAATCCTTTGCTCTTCCATTGTTTCCCCATTGACTCTCAATTGATTTATCAAAGTAGACACTTTGGTGTGAAAGTCTAAAATGGAATCACTATCTTTCATTTGTAGAGTCTCAAAATCTCTTCTTAAGAGTTGTAACTTCACTAATCTCACTTTGTTAGTCCATTTATAGCTATTTTGTAATATTTCTCAAGCTTTCTTTACATAGTCTACTGCTGCAATATGTGGGAAATAGCCTTTGTCAAGGCTATCTCAATCAAATTGAGGGATTTTGCATCCTTTATTCAAGTCTCCTTCAAATGATTCTTTTGTGTATTAGAAAGGGTTGCATAGGTTGTTGGGTTTGTGATATCATTGAACGTATTTGTGACCGAATCTCATAGGTCATTAGCAACCAATATTGTTCTCATTTTCTTAGCCCATATATCATAGTTTTTCCCATCAAAAAATTCAGTGGCTTCTACCAATCTTTTCTCTCACCTCCTGCCATTTTTTTCTTAGATTTAAGAAAATAGACTAATGCCTAGAATCCTAGGGTTTCTGGGTATCAACACAAAGTTGTGTCACACTTTCGGCCAACTTATCAAAAAAAATGAATTTAAGTAATTTTAACTAAAAAATAATTTTGGTAAAACATATGATCTTGTAAGATTCATTCTAGCTAAGTTATATATGTCCACAACTTTTCCAACTAGAATTGTTGGCTAAATGTATATTTAGCATCACTTTGAGTCCAATTTACCAAAAAAATAAAATTATTTGAAAAACTTGATTTTTCAACAACTTCTACTCGTGTAAAAAACTTTTTTTTTTAAATATAAAAATACCCTTTTGTAGATCCATAAGTTTAGTTTTCAAAATGTATATATTTTTATAGCTTAATTATTTTTTATTTTTTTATTTTTACTAAATGTAGGTTATCATCACAAAACATTAGGTTGATTTCCATGTTAAGGAAAAATACTAAAAAAAAATTTAAAAAATTTAAAAAATTTAAAAAATATGAGCCCTAGATATAAGAATCTATATCAAGATGGTATAATTTTTTTTATATTTTAGATAAATAGTTAATATGAAAGTTGACGTCGACTGGAAACAACTAAGTTTTAATACGCACACATTTTAATATTTATTTAAAAATATATCTTTATCAAAATTGGAAAAAAATATATCCATGCCCTAAAATTTCAAGTTATAAATACACACAAAAAAATTGAAGGAAAATAAAATAAAATTTACTATATAAAGATTGATGTCACATGTAACTTCATTTTTCAACATTTTATCAGCAACTAGATTATAGTTAATTTATAAAAAACCATATTCAAATAATTTTTCAATTTTTTCAAAAAAATACAAACATAAAATATACTAAAAAATATATTTTATTAGTTTATATAATTTCAAAATTCAAAACATATATATCACTTTTAAGTGATTCAAGTTTAAAATTTGGATTAGTCTTGGCTACTTTCTTTATAAAATGTGACACATATTTTTACTTTTACCCTTTTCCATAACACCCATTGTAACGCCCCGCGACATAACCCTAGAGGACGATACAATTACAACAAAATCGTAACATTTTTCTTTTTAAAGTGAAATTATCAATAAGTAAAGTGAACTACACTTAACACATACATCCTCTAAGGTATGTGATAACACTTACATTTGAAACCCATAACATACAAAAGTAAACTAATCCATAGCATATAAATTATACTCATAAAATATAGAACATAGATCCAATAATATTAAACTCATTTCATAATTTTACAAAGTACATAATAAAACCATTCAAAGATTGTAATCATTCAATATAGTAGTCACAGAGCTCATTTCCAAAATGAGGTAGATCATACAAACAATATTACAATTACAATGATACAAGGATTATCCTCGAATACAAATGAGGAGTAATACATATACATAAGCATCCAACTGACCCAAAAGAACATAAGAGATGGTACAAAGCAACTAGAACATGTGAGCTCTACAATGTGGAAGATCCTACAATCACGAACATGAAGTGGAAACCCAATGGTGTAAGGTGCACATTCCACCCAACCAAGTGGTACCCAAAGGACCACCCCCCATGCTAGGAGATAGAAAAATGGCTTCCTAGGTATAACCAACAACCTCGAGACATAGGAAACCACAAGACTAAACTATACGAGTACAATACATATCATAAAGGTTGCATTGCTTCCAAAGAAAGAGTCAAGTACATCAACTAAATAATAAAAATTGTTATCATAGGAGGAGTTTCATCACAAAGTTGCATGGGTTATCCTGGCAGATCTTCCTAGACCCTGACCCCCATCTTGGGTTATCCTGGTAGCCTCTCACGATCTCCGGCCCCACATGCAAACCGATGTGAAATCAAATATCTTTCAAAGGGACAAGATAATGATCTTTCCATTCCAAGCCTTCTTGTCTCATCTCAAATCTAAACGATCCCTTGAGCCAATGAGCGAGGTAAAATTAACAAGTTATGCGTTTAAGACTACCCTTTTCCCTAATACTTTTATTTAATTTCCACTAAATTATCTAACTCTCACATGAGTTATCCTAGCACCACTTTGTGTGCCAACCCCCATTGAGAGCCACTCCCCTACTGACAACACAAGGATCTAATCCATAAACCAAGGGTAATCAAAGTGCACAAAAATGGATATTAAATCCCAACCATAATACAAGAGGCAACACATCCCGTTCGTAGTAATCGGGTGTTTAAACTGGATAACAACTAGGTGCACTACCCAAAGAAAACAAAGGTCTCAACAAAATATCACAACAACCCCCACATAATAATACTACATCTGAAAGGCTTTCACATTCACAACTAATAGATTTCCCAACATACGTGAACAAAAGACATCATAATTAAATAAGAAATTCCAGGCAAGTAATAAAAATATCATTATGATTTCCTTAATCTAATTTACATTCCAAGAAAACAATAATACATTGCTCAAAATAATCTAGCTTAATACAATTTCATTTATATTCAATAAAGAAATTAAATCTAATTATTTAATTCAATTTCTCAATTTGTATCATATAAAAATCAATTTCCCTTTTAAATCATTTAATTTTAAAAACATATAATTTGTGCATTTACATGCACCTATTATAAAATTCATTTAAATATATACATAATTATGGGGTTGGGGCCCTAGCTCGGTTGGATAAATCTTTCCTGTTGCAGGAGGTTGGTCGTGAGGTCTAGTCTCCCCCACCCTCGTGGTACCGGAGGGTTTGCCACACCAGCATTGCCAGTCACGTTAAAAAGTTTACCAAGCACACTATAGTTTATAGGGGGTTGTGCTACCCGATTCTTGCAATCTAAAATATATATATACATAATTATATATGTATTTATATATAATTATATATATATATAAATATATATTATTTAAATATCTTAAAAATTAATTACAATTTTCCAAAGCAATTATTAAATATATACATAAATATATATATACATAAATACACATAAATATATATCTAAATATATATTTATGCATATATAATATTGTATATATATTAAAATCAAAATCAAAAACCAAAATCGAAATACAAATGGTGGACGAAAGTTTAAACTACCATCAATATTGGTTGCGCCTGGTTGTGTTCACATAGTCGACTTCCATGTGGGGTGCATGACCTATGAAGGAAACATTGGGTGCTACCTTCATAGCCCGCCTCCCCTATGGGGGCAGCTGTGGAGCAGCCCCAACCCCCCAAACACAAGTTTAAAAACTTATAAAAAAAAATTATAAAACCTACAATTTTATATAATCATTGTACGAAGTTCTATCCGGTTTTATTTAAAATAAATTTTGACAGGAACTTAATAAAATATAAATATGCATATATTTATATATGTGTATATATTTATATATATGTATATATTTATATATCAATATATATACATATAAATATATCAAATTGATTGTTCCAGATGAGCAATTTTTACAAAAAAATTCTACAAGAAATATTTATAAAAAAATTCGAAGGTTTTTTTTAATTTCTCAAGCCAAATAAATCTAATTGGAAAAGAAAACAAAAATATTCTAAGGAAGATCTTTTCCAATACAAACAGAGGTTTTCTACAAATTTTAACAAGAAGATTGAAATCAATTCCTACAGAGGTTTTCCAAATTTTCTATATAATCATTATGTGAATTCTATTGTTTCAAAACAATTCATCTTTTCAAAAGAATATAAGAATTTAGTCTGAGGCTCTAAATATTTCACGACAATCTTTCCAATTTTCAAAAAAAACATATTAAAACTTAAACACAAATAAAATCTTCTTCATTGTACAAGAAATCTTTTCCAATTTGAATTTAAATAAAAACAATAAAGAACCTATTTCAGATGCTTGAAGAATTGAAGTTTGAAGTAGACCCTCACCCTCAGATTCCAAAATTACCAAAGCCTCTTCCAAAATAATCCTCTTTTCCAGAAAGTTGAAAATAAAACCAAAGCCAATTTCCCGAGAACTTCTTCCAATTTTCAACAACCCCAAAATACTATTTTCATTCTCATGAAATAGCCTTTTTCCCTCTTTCAGTTAATGCAATTATTCTCTTTGTGAATTATTTCCCAACACCAGATTTCAATTTTCTAACTCATACCACAATCCCAAAATATCTTTCCAAATCAAATCATATTTCCACTTCGATATTTAATAAGATATTTGTTTATTTAATAATTTAAATTAAAATATTAATTTTAATTATCCATTCATTTAAATTCACAACTTTATTTAATTAATTTAAATAATTAAATTAAATAAAACTTTTATAATCTAACTATTTTAATATCAAATTTAATCTAATTAATTTTAATCACTTTATAAAATAAATTTAATCTAAATAATTAAATTACTTTACAAAATAAATTAAATCCAATTAATTAAATCAAATTTAAAGCTTCTAACAACATCAATCACAATTAAATAAATAATCAATTTAAAACATTAATTAACATTAATTTCCCATAGAGCATACCTTGCAAAATAACTAAACGACAAGGCAAATGAGGACAACATGACAACAAAGCATGACCAAAACAAGGACTAACGACACATTGTGACTAGGGTTGTGGTTTGACAAGGAAACCCTATTACTACCTCCCCATCAACTATTTCATTGGGCAATGGACATGCTCAAACTTGTGAATCCAGGTGGATTCGATGTCTTGTACGTGCAATCCTACAATAAAAACATACGTCGTACATGTATATAGATCATAAACAATCAGACCGTGAAGAGAAAATCATGGAATCGTAGGGTGCTCACAAGTGAGTGATGCAATCCTATCCCCTTCACCAATACAGTGTCACATCAAAATAAAAAAAACTAAAACATCAAATAACTGTAGATGAACATATATCAATATCAACTCACATTATCAACTATGCTAACCAGAGAGCATGTCATAATAAACCATCATCAATATAGTGTACCATCAAATCAAAATATAAAAACCATCATTGTTATAATGTCAGCGATCAAATAACATCATAGTATCATAGTCTATCAAAATAAAAGCACTATCTAAAAACATAAGAAAATTGGAAGCGTGATACACCCACAATAAACTAACTACCCAAAAAAACAAGGCTCTGATGCCACTTGTTGGAAGGTAGGAGTGTAGCCACACAGTCACTACTATTACAGGGTGACAAAATGGACTAAACAAAAAATATAGAAAACCACATAGAGACAGCACTGAAGAAAATATGACACACATAAAACTATGTTTGCATGTATTCCTTATTTGCTTTTCAAAATTACAAAAACAAGGAGTACATTCTCTATTTTACACAAAAAAAAAACTTAAACTATTTGGACAGATGTACAATAAAAAGGGTGCTACACTCACACGTCAAAAACTATAACTAGCTACAATCCTATAATTGATGCTCTTACTGTGCTGCATCTGATAAAAATTCTTCCTGTGGACTGTTGTCTCCTTACTTTTTATTGAACATTCCTCTTGTTGTTGCAGGCTTTTTTCAATACAAAAAAAACTGACTAACTCCTATCTAACGGTGACAAAACATTTCTTTTGTTTGTTTAAAGCTCATGATAATTGTTGTGCCTATCGCACACATACCCCATTCGGAATGAGGACCCTCTCTTCCCTCTTTTTCTTGTAGGGTCCTTTTTGCTTCGCCTTGTTTTGTGTGCCCATTTTTGCATCCTAAAGGGTCAACATATTCCCAAAGTCACATTTTAAGTTTGACCAAACTTGGCCCCCTTGAAAAGTGCTAAATCTTAAGCCATTTCGGGTTTCCCTTCTCAGAATGCCTTTCTAACATCTGTGGCGCCTTCTGAGCTCGGACCCGTGGGTTTCCCTTCTCGAATTTCCGTTCTGATTCCGCCATTCAAAACGGTAGCTATGCAAAATCTTTCCGGCCCGCCGGGCCCGACCAGTTGGGATTCTCTTCCCAGGTTTCCCTTTGGACTTCACCATTCCAAACAGCCGCCAGCTTCTATCTTTCTGAACACCAGACCTCAAACCTCCCATTGTCGTTTGGTCTCACTCAATAGATTTTCGAAACGGTCGTGGCTCGGTGTCTTCCCGGCCACCGAACCCTGGTCCTCCCACCGTCGCCTCAAAATTTAAAATCATCTACTCCACCTGCCGTCGTATCGGGCATTTAATTGGATATTAATGGTTCCAAGGTTATATAGACAAGTTTCAAACTGTCATTTTCACATGACAGACGCGATTGAAAAAGATAGTGCCGCCCTAGCAAATTTCGCCTCCACGCCTAAGCCTCTGCTTCGTCATTCCTCGCAAATTCAGCAAAAGTCTTCTTCAGGATTTCGAGGTATGTTCACCATCCTAATTCCATGTTCTTTTGTTCCTTGAAATCATAATATAAATCGGGTAAAAACGATAAAATGAACTTGAATTTTGTAAAGTAGTACCCCAACCAAGAAACTCACAAATTGGAAGTAGGATAATCAACAATTCAAGCCATCAAATTTGAGACCGGAGCCTCACTTCCCCACCACTGTTCTTCGAAGCAGGCGACCGCATCCTTTGGGCCCAGAACTCTTTGCGGCCGTTACAAACCTTAGCTAAAATTTTGGTCCAACAGCAAACCTTCCCTCAGACCCTAGTGTCCAGTTTTCTGTCTCTCAGATTCCATGATTGTTTCGCCATTCCCAATGACGAACTCCAAGCGTCTTTTCGAACCCCGGACCTCGACCCTACAAAGTCAACAAAATTGTCAATGAGACCAAACTTGCCCCAGGTCCTAGCCACTGCAATTCCCTTCCTGGATTTTCATTGTTCCCTCGTTGTTCCAAATGACCTTTCTTGAGCATCTTCCCGACCCTCGAACCTCGGGCACGTGAAGTCTATTTTCAAAACTTGCAGAAAATACTTGATGTCCAAATTGTCTTTGGACCCCAACCTCCGAATTTTCGTGTCTGGAATTCCGTGTTTCTTTCACCATTCCGCACGGCTGCCCTGGGATGTCTTTCCGACTCCCAGATCCCGATCCCCCTTTTTTCGAGCATAAAATCTAAACCAAAAACATAACATCCAAACGTTGTCCAGACTCCGGACTTCGAAATTCCATCTCTGAGATTTTGTTCCAGTTTCACCATTCTAAACAGCCAGACCTAACCATCTTTCCGGTCCCCCGGCCCCGATCTTTGGTTCATCGCCAAGCTTTCCTAACTGATAAATTTGTCTCTGGGGATTACCCTCCGGACTTTCGTCCTTGGATTGCCACCTACATTTCGCCATTTTGCACGGTTGTCCCATGATAGCTTCTCGACCCCGGCAACCCGAACTCTGAAGCCCGGCACCTAGAGTGTCATCTTCCCTGCACCATTCCAAAAGGCCTTCCTACAACTAAAACCCAAATGCTTGAATGAGGGCTCAGATGACCTCCAAATCCAAAACAGACTTCGACCCACTTCCTAAAATTTGGTCTTCTTTCATGCCAGCCCTTCATTGATCAAATCCAAGACCGTAAAAATCATTAGGAGTGCCTTGCCTCATTTGCCCTTCCAAATGACATTCTGCTAAGGGAATTTTGGCCCTCAAAACCCGGATTGCCTGTTTTGTTTCCTAATGATTTTTTTTAGGTGTTAGGAGTTTATCAAATGTGAATGGTGATTGTGGATCTAACCTTGATGTGCAGGGATTTGTCTGAGGCCACTTTTACATGTTTAATGTCACTAATTCATGTCTCTTTGTGCAAGATTTATGGAATCCGGTGCAAAAACCTCTGGTGCTGCCAAGGAAAAGGGAAAAGGAACTGCCAAAGCACCTCGGGGCAAGGAGAACAAGGATCAAATGAAGTTCAAATTCCAAGGGGTGCCATTACACTCCAGAATCACCACCCTTTGGAGGGACATCACAGATACCAATATCGGGCATGTCAATATTGATGAGTTTACACGGAGGGTCAGGGTGGACCCTAAAACAAAAAATGCAAAATTAATCAGAAGTAGCGGACTTGCTAAGGTTGCAGGCTTCCCACCAGCTTTGGTGGCCCTCGAGTTGGTAATGGCATGCCGGGAAGTATATTTACCTAAAACAAGAACCATAGTAGATAGAGACAGAAACATCCTTGCAGATATGTCCCCTGTTGGGATAGCTACAACTTTCCACATCCCCGCCTTTGAAAGCATGGAGACCCCGACTATAGAAGAATGCAAGGCGTTATGGGATCAAGATCCTGTGAGGTGCAACAAACTAATTAATCAGTACTAGTTGAAGGATAAGCGGGCTAGTGCTAGAAAAGTTCCTCAAGAACTCTTTCACAGTGATTTCTTCAAGGATTACAATGACCTCATCCCCTTACTAAGTAGGGTGATGGGCCTTCTTGTTGTGGCCTTCTTCCAAGAATGGATGCTATATTTTATGGAAAAAATTCTTCGTGGTCACGCTGCCTTCTATTGGGTAGAAATAATTAGCAATTACTTCCACGAGAAATTTATCAATGTGAAGAAGACCTCAAAGTTCTATATGACATCCTACCTAGTTTATTCGCTTTCTGATCAGCGGCATTATCATGGATTGGATACAATTCCCAAAGAGGCACTAGGGAGGGAGCTCAAACCTTATGACAAATATCCTCAATTGCAGTACATAAACTTTAAGAGGTACTACTGTAGGGTGAATGACACCTTCATTGCTTACATCATCAGGCTACTTGGAGGTGATTTTGAGAGAAGAGTATCCCACAGTTCCAGGGCCCTCCTTAGGCATTATGTCTTCTTATATATACAATTCCCTAAGGTCACATATATTCGCACCCAAGGATTCATGGAAAGGCCGAACAAGCTGCCCTAGTACCCCAATGACTGAATCATACTCTTGGAGCTGACTTGGCAGATATGACACATTCACAATGTTCTAAGCAGCAAACATCTAGTAGGGACACCTTATCCTATCAGCCTCGGCCAGGGAATGTAAAAAATTCATACCTCCCAATGTGCAAGGAATTCATAAAAGGAGCTAGTCGAGTACCATTTCAGGCAATATACAGCTTAGTCGCAAATGGACCCATATGGTCATATCAGAAAGGCAATGGGACCTGAGTATGCCCACCTCCACAATGTTGAGGCTTTATGGGCCAACTGCAAGGGATTCTTGAAGTGCAGTTACGGCACTATATGTGCATGACCGCCCTCTACGTGCAAAGAGTGAAATTGTGCCTGGTTCCAGACCAACTTGAAGAAGATGAAAGCACAGTGATCAATCTGGGATATAGTGTCATTTCCAACCTATCGCTACCTATGATTGATTGGGAAAAGCAAAAGGTTCATAACCTCGACATACTCACCGAGCCTGTGGAGGTTCGAATGAAGGCATTGATCAACCAGCAAGTGGCATGAATAAAGCAATAGGGAGTCACCTTAACATTCAAGGGACTCAAAAGTGAGCCAAGTGGATCTAATGGTGGGGTGTCTACTATGACAACTATGGAAACTTTCAAATCCCCACCATCTATCAAAACCAAGAAGAGAAAGGAAACTACTGAGCAGGTGCCTAACCCAAAGGTTTATGCTTGAAAGGCTTTGGAGGGCGAGCCTTCCAAAAAGAAAAGAAAAGTAGCTAACATTGTGGAGATGCATATCATACCTGAAGATCCACTCCTCGAGGGCAGAGAGGAAGAGACTGACCCACCAAGGTCTCCATCTACTACAATTGTTGTTGTTGTTACCACTGTCCCTCCTACTTCGCTTGGAGTATCTCTTTCCTCTCTGCCTGCATTGGACATCTTTGTCCACCTTGCCTCCTCTTCTCCTGTCGTTCAGGTCATATCAGTGGATTCATCCTCTACCATGACCTTGTCGGTCTCTTCATCTTCTATGTATCCTTCCCTTTCGTTCGCTTCTACTGCTACAATGCCTATCCTCACTCTCCTCGAATCCTTCATAAAGTATATGCAGAACATGCCCTCTGAGCTTTTAGGGATGCTTACAAGTCCAATAGTGCAAGCCATAATAGCCCAAGCTATGGCTAACACTCTAGCTCTCCCTCCCCCTATCGAACCACCAAGAATGGAGGCAACAATGTAGATCTCTGATTAGCTTGAGCAATAGTAGCTAGAGGCTGCCAAGAGGCCCAAAGATGAAGAGTTTCTATACCATGAGCACCCAATGTTTGAGCACCAAGAAATTGATGAGGTGGCCTATGAATCCTCCAGTGAGAGAAGCAAGGAGTTGGACATGGAATTAATTTGAGAAATAGCTGACCCAGAGCTTGAAGCATAATGGAACAAGCAACTCAAGGAGATCGAGGACCAAGAGGTTGCAGGTCAACCTATGATTGAAGGGTCTACTGCTCCAGAAAGTGAGATTGGCAGCTCTCCAACTGAAAGGCATGATCGAACCCCAAAGCATGATGAGGAAGCATCCCTCTGTGAATATGAACAAGAAGATAAGCTTGAGGAACACGAGTATGATCAAGATAAAGAAAAAGAAGATGTTGAAAGGGGAGATCCCTCTAGCAAAAAATTGCTCACCAAGTCTCCCACTAAACATGTAACGCTCAAACAGTACTCTAACCAGGAAAAGCAAGATGCAGGGGTTGGGAAGGAGTCCCTTGTTGTCAAAACCATTGAATTTGAGGTAGAGGGCAGCAAGGATCAATGTGAATCACCCAAGGAGGGGCCCCAAATGCTCGATTGGCTAGGGAATCATCTTAGGCAAAAGATTCCTGCCCTAAAGGATCCTAAGGCGAGGCTAGAGGCAATATTGGCCAAAGCACAAATAAGCACTAAAAAGGAGAAAAGGCTAAAAATCAGATCGAAAGTAACCATGGATGCTTTCGGATCTAGGGCAGTATAAATAGCCACATTGGTGGCTGGAGAACAATGAATAACTTATAACATCTCCACCATCGACTTGGGAGTGGCCACAAGGGAGAAGAAGGTCGACCACCTCCAAGAATCAGTCACCATGGTGGTGCACCTTATCCAGTAGGATAAGGTTTTGAAGGAGGAACTTAAAGCACAGGTGGCCTATCTGATAGCCTACATTCAGCAATGGTCATCCCCAGATGAGAAGCCTACCACGTCATCGGCCCTGCCTCAGTTGTTCTCTCAAGAGCAAATCAATAATTTGGAAAAGGGAAGGAACTTGGATAAGACCATGGAAAATTGGTTCCGACAGGTCTTAGACATGGGGAACGCAGGCATCAACTTGGTTGTCCGAATAGCTAATAAGTTCGTAGAGGTGCAGAGAACTCTTGAGGGCATGAGGCAAGTCTACGAGGAGTTTCCTAAAAATTGCAAAGCCACCTACCCAAAGATTGAGGCTATCCTCACATTGCCAAGTGAGGTTTGGGAGAAGGACCTTTTCCTCAAGGATGATGACCATTGATTAGTGGATGTATGGAAATGAGATTTTGATCATCAAAAAGGAAGGCTAGAGTAGATGCTGGAACGAGTAGTTCCAGATATCAAATGGGCCAAGGAGGCTAGAGGAGATTGCACTCGGTACCTCAAGTTGATGATAGGGTAGGAGCTTCCTACTGTTGAAATTAATCTCGAGAGTAGAAAGGCCCATTTCTTGAAAAACATGGAATATGGGATGTTGGCTGAGGCTACCATGGATTTCATGAGATTTGCTACTCGAGCCTTCACCCAGTCTGAGCTTTTCAAAAACAATGTGGCCAAGTATGATGATGACTAGAAGAAGCTCATTAACAACTCCCAAGAATGGAGTTACCAGGTGCTACAATCTAACATCATGGAGGTGGACAAGCTTCAGTCGATGATCTTGAGCTTCATGGAGTATGGATCTTTGAAGGAACAAGAGGGCAACCTTGTCATCGATGAAGAATTCCTAAAAGAGTAGCTACAACAAAGGGAAAATAGCAAAAACATGAAACTGCTACAGTGCTGCCACTAGAGGACAAAATAGGGAAAAGACAAATGATTTTCTTAAAGTAATATATTTGGGGGTAGGTGAAACCCTAGTGTAAAGTGAATCTTGGCCACTCTTTTTGCTTTTTGAAAACTATAAATAGGCCTCTCCTCCTCTCATTTTAAGAGAGTTGAGTTGTTGTAAAGGCATGCTATAGAAATTTTAATATAAATACATTGAGTTGGTGCATTTCTGGATTTCTTCCCATCTTGCATGATTCTTCTCCCATTAGTTAGAATTCTAGTTTAAAGTTATCTTGTTGTTCTAGTTTCCTTTAGTTAGCATTAGTGGATTTAGTGATGTGTCTTTGGCTATGAAGCTTTATGTTGTGTGTATGCTTTCCTTGTCCATAATTTTAGTCATTTGCTACTGGTAGGTGACTGTGCAAAGTTAGCCTAGACTATAATTTTATAGCTTCTCTTTAAACTTTTTCTTTGTTCACATTTACATGGTGAATGAATGATGAATATTTGTAGTCCTTAGAATATAGCATATATTTCATGGCATTGTGAAAAATTAGATTAAGTGAAATCCTATTTAAGGAAATTGTCCATAGAAAGAACCTCCATGATCGTTGTTCATTGATAGTAGCAAGTCCAGGAACCTTCCTTCTTCCTTGCCTCTTTGTCCTCCCTTTTTTTAGAAACGACTTGTGCTAAGGTTCATTGCACATTGTAAATCCAAATCCAATGAAACAATGGAGTTCTAGACTATTGTTTGAACCTGCAATGAAGTGCAGTAATTCCCGATCTGAAGAACTCCATTCATAGACCCGATTCTCCTACAACTTTAACTTCCTTAAGACTACCTTGTGATTCTAGAAAATCACATCAAACAACTAATATATTCCAAGCATCGTGTTGATGGTGTTTTCTGCACGGCAACAACTCAGACAGAATATGATATCCTATCTCTCTTGAAAGGTAAATCTCTATGGGAAAAGAGATAACCCCAAGGTCTCTAATGTCAAGTCTTGACAATGTAATAAAACAACTCAGAGATAACTTTGAAAATACTAGTAATCACAATGGGACCTTACTACAAGCAAACAGTAGACTTCGAATTTATCAGATCTGCACAATGAATTGATACTTGGAATCTTGGTTTGAACTCTAATAATAAAGAAACAGCAAAAGATAAAGGTTTCAGAGATGATTCTAAGACTATTTATAACCCTAAGATTGAAAATGCCAAAGGATAAAATGCTCAAAATGGACCGATCTCTCATAAACTACTTCCTGTTTAACCTAGATGAATCTATAATTTCATAGAAATAGTGAAATCTTCTAAGGTATTTAAATATTTTCAAATCACAAACATTCATTCAAATAATTTTATTGCAATTGAGATGAAAAAATCTTTATAACTGAACTAAGCACAATTTTTGAGTCTAGGCTAACTTTGCAAAGCAGCTAACAGTCAGCTAACTGCAAAAAGTATGGACTAGAGATCACTGCAAACATTCCAAAAATGAAACCCTAAGCATCACCAAACAATTTAACCTATAAGCTTATAAGAAATTTGAAAGATAAAACAACAAGAACCATGCCAGATGAAACTCCACAAGATAGATACCAAATCACAATATCTCTCTTATATTAAGTCATCCAAAAATGGAAACAACTCCAGTTTTTCAGTTATAACACTTGCTTGAAAATAAACAATAATTCACTCTAATATCAAAAACCTTTATTTTAATTCAAGTATCCCCTATTTATTTCTCTTCCTATCTATATCTTCTCAAATGAGGCAACATGCCCATTTTATAGAGAATCCCTAAGATAGGTCGGCCCAACATAAGAATTTACAATGAAAACATGCCAAACAATAGGTTGGCCTCAAAGATATCCGAATATATTATGAAATGTGCAATTAGCACCAATTTCATCCAAGTCGGCCTAGGCACCAAAAGGATCGGCCCAATGTATGTATATTATGGGAAGCACAAATCTCAATGCAGTCCTATATAGTTATTTCCCATCCTTGTCTTTTATTCAGTCTTCTTCACCATGCACGGCTAACAAAACTCTGTCCAACTCAGCAACAGGTGGCATAGGAAAAACCCTAACTCTTCTTTCAAGAGACTTGATGTCATCTCTTGCCTACCTAACTGTACCATCCCAATCAGCTCTATTAGTTGAATATCTATCAATAACTGCAATATATGTTGCAACATCATCTAGCTGATGCTCCATGACTAGACCATCACCGATTGGAGAATAAACATCTCTCCACCATTTCCTAAGTTGCTCCATATTAAGATGTTTCAGAGCAAACTTCTTCCTTCCTGTCATGACCTCAAAGAATGAGATACACTTATCATGGATACCAGTCAAAGTGTCCTCAATCTGCCTTCCTTGTTTGTGAATCTTTCTCAAGGTCTTCTACCTCATTTGCAGGATTTCAAACCATTCCCAAGGTTCGGAAACACTTGGAAAAGGAAGAATCCCACTCTTTACCAGCTTATCCTCAGTGAACTCCATGATTTTTGTGGTTTTCTATAGTAGAAGGTCAATGTCCTCTTTGTCTTAATCCAATACAATCTTTAACCAGTCCACCGATCTCATGGCATCTCCCGCAGTCGACAAAATGACCTTAATGGCATCATCTCCTTTAGTTTGGATACCCCACAACCAAGCAACTATGGCATGTGTGGTGCCTTTCATCTTTTCAAGCTCGGAAATTGTTTCCTAAGGCAAGAAACCTGCACCAGAGGAGGAAGATCCAATAGCCTACAAGGGCTTCATCAACTCCTGCAAGTACTTCTTTAATTTCTGGTTCTCTCTCTCCAACTCATGCCTGGTTTACACAACCTTCTTCAATCTACCCACAATTACAGCACTAAAACCTTCATATTCCTCAATATCCTACTCCACAGAAGCATGCCCTAGGTTGATATTTTGCACATGATAATCCTTGGTAGTCACATTGTCTCTATCTTTATCTAGAGTAGGGGTAGCAATGTGGCCCACTCTGTTTCCCGACCCATCTCTCTCAATCTAGGACACAACCCTAGATTTCTTCTTAGTTTTTTCCTTTTCAACATTTAGCCATAAGGACATCCCAATTCAGAGGAGCATCCTCAACTATCACCATTTTACTCTTCAACTCTTTATCCAACCAATCTGGAATAGTAGGCTCAGTTGATATTGTATCATGTTTGTCCTACTCCTATTGGTCATTAGTTGTATTCTTTTCAACACTTGGCACATTAGGGATATCCATGATTGGATTCTCCTTATCCTGCAACTGTTCCTCCACAATAACCTATACTGGTGAAGGGATCTTAGCTGGTATCTCCTGCTGTTGAGGAGATTTTTTCAATTGTTCTTTTGTAGGTGAATCTGCATATGCTACGAAGGGAGACTGAATCACCTTGTTGATTTTTGCCTCTACATTGTAGAGGTCTCCTTCCTGAAATTCTTCCTCGCCCAAATCCTTAGGACTTTCATCCTTCTTTGGTTCTTCTTTTCCACTACCAGTATCCTGAGGAATGGAGACACTTTCTTGTTCAGCTATGGGAGCAGTCACATGAACATTCTCCTTCATTGCAGCATCATTTGGGGAAGGATTCCTTGACCTCCTCATAAATACTTGTGTCCTTTCCCCTGAACTCTCTACCTCTACCACCAGTGGCTCAATCTCCTTATCAACTTTGGGAGCCTCCTCCTATTTTTGTGATAGCTTTGCAAGCCTTCTCCTTTTTTTCAATGGAGGAGTAACTTCTACCTCATCTTTCTCTTCTTTGTCCTTTTCAGCTTCTCTCCTTGAGGCATGTCTCCTCTTCTTGGCAACAGGTTTCCTTTGCTTACTTACCTCTACCACCTTCTCAACTTGAACATCCCTAACCTGGATTTTGAAAGGGGAATCCACCTTTGTCTTGCACTTAGGATCTGGTTCAAGTGATTCCTCAAAAGCAGAGTGAGACTCTAAGTCTCCCATTAGATCATAAGTGCATTGGACACCTTCACTCTCCAATTCTAGCATCTTGTGCTTTAACCGCATCTTTGTATACTTGATCACCGGGGTCGTGATTTGATCCAACTCTATCTTCTCTTCTTCTAACCAGTCGACATCTCCAACTGGCTTATCTTTCACTACCTCATAGACATGACCCTGGATTACATTTCCATCCTCTTCAACTTGATCAGGGATGGCTTTCACATTATATAACCTTACCAAATCCACTAGCAACCTAGAGAACTTCTTCATTATTATTCAAATTCATCACTGAGGTTAATCCAGTAATCCTCAATATTAGCCTTATGGCTATATTCCCTACTGGCTTTCTTCTAGGCCTCACCAGTAATGTCAAACCATTCTCCTAGCCAACAAAGGAGGGCTCTATGCTAACATCTCAGCCTTAAACTCTTCATAATCCCACATCCCCACATTAGTATCAGTAATTCCTGACCAAATAGAAGTGAGCTTGCTTTCTGGAATCTTGCTCTTTATGTCCAATTTTATCTTTTCTACATCAGAGATAGCAGAAGTCTCTACACTTGGATCCATTGCCTTCCCTTTGCCTCAACCAGCAACATCTTGTCCTGATCTTGCCTGCAAACAAATAAAGATGACCACAATGAAATCCAAAAGAAACAAAAAGTGCAAGTGGTCAATATCTCAAAGTTTGATTTTTAGCCCCCTTCACGGATTCCACACTGGTGAGGATTTCTAGGAAAATCCAAACTAGGAGGATTCCCGCGAACCAAGAATACAAACCCCCATAATATTATCCAATTCATAAATTCAATCAAGGGATAACGTTAGAAATACTTAGCATAAGTTCATTTGATCATTCAAATACATCATTAATAAACAAATTCCTCCCAACCATCATATTCAACATTTTCACAAGAATCCCAGAAGAATCCGCTAGAGACCATTTTTTTCGAAAATGGTAATAGTTATAATCAATCCGAGAAAACAAAGAAGGCACGGAACATCTGGGAAAATCGAGCGGAAATGGATTTTAGCGAGCATCTGATAAATTACTCTTTAAAGCAAGAATATGGCAAGGTGACTTGACCATGAACACCTGGAAAATCTGGAGGAAGCGGATTTCCGTGAGGTGGAAAAAAGTCCTGGAGAAAGTGGCAAAAGAGAAAGAACAGGAAAAGTCAGGGAAATCCAGGGGAAGCAGAATTTCGTGAGGACACAAAAAACCCAAACCCATCCACGCTTTCCTCTCTTTTACCAAAATGATTCAAATGACCCAAACCTAAGGCCTGCACCTCAACAATGACTTAACCTAGACCTGCAACGGATCGAGTATGAATTTAAAACACTCCTCACAGCAATTTGAGAAGGATTGGCTATGCTCTAGGTCAAGAACCCTAAAATCTCTTCCATGAAAGCACGGAGAACGAGGCATGACTTGCTTACAAACAAAAGATTGAAGTTTTTATAAAAAACCAATGCAAAAAAGTGCCCAATAGAAATACCAGACCAAAAATAAACATTCAATGATCAACCTGGTGGATTGGTAAAATGACGAAACCCCAAAAATGTCTGGACATGATGTGCACACCCAAGGAAATAATGAAGCAATGAGGGACCAAAAAGCAAATGAAGCGAAGTAATTGAACCAGTAGAGGAAGAGAACATATCTACATACCATGAGAGAAAAAGAATTGAAACTGGCGATGCCAATAATCAACCCACAAATACGAGCAGGATATGAGCAATGCACATGGAATTCAAATGCAGCACTCGAAGAGCATGATCCAAAAATACACCACAAGCTCCAAGACTCAAAACTCAAATGATAAGAAAATAAGAAAACTCAAAACGATCTATTACTTCCCCAAAATCAATATATCATTGCTCCCAAAATTCACACAATCGCCATTAATGTGATCAACAAGACAGCAGAGACCAAAACCCTAAGATTCGACAGGGCAACAGACTTCGAAGAAATATAGACATGACGGATTTCCCTAGATCTAGGTCAAAAGGTGATCACTTCTGAATCCCGAAAGAAAATCGGGAAAATCCAACAAGGGCGAATTTTCTCGAAAGTAGTGAAAACTCTGGAATACATTCAGAACTCAAGATTTCCAATAAAATTCACAAATGTGCCACTTCAACTGGAAAGATTAACATCAAAGCACGAGCCAAAAGCAAGCAAAACCCCCAAGAAAAAAGGGCCAGGACACCAAAAAGCAAAAAATGAGGGTCCCCACTGTGCAAAAACTGCACAACACATAGTCATGACCTGACATTCGAAAGACCTTGGGATAGTGTTCTGTAAGTTGATTAGAGAAGATTGTCTTTCAAGAGAGGTAATGCACCTACGTATTACTTGTGTTGTGAAGTACATGAAACACCATCAACAGAACTGGCACTAGAAGGAGGGCACTCTGGAGATAAAGCTGGATTGAATTGGATCATTCTCCCTTGAGAGATTTCATCGAGTCTTGAGATCTATATCAAATAAGGGAGAATTTCAAGAATTATAGCCCCCTGTCTGAGCTAAAAGAGCTAAATGAAGGGAACCATCCATCACCGATATGATAGACCAGCTCACTGCTTTTTCACCTCCATGTTATCCACCTTCATTGGCAGTACCACCTTCCACGCATTTGATCCAAACAGCCTTCCAGGCTGCCACTCCATCTGGGCTGAACACTACCTCTCAACAAAACATAGCCTCCAACCCTACTATTGTCCTATCGGTTGTTGCTGCCCCTTTGCAGCTACAAGCCAATCTAGCACAGCCACCTCCACGGCCCCCTCCAATCGTGTGGCTAGGCAATAACCCATCTCCTTTGGCCTTCAACCTCTACCATGATATGCCAAAGAACCCAAAGAATTTATGCATGATTTTCAACTCCCAGGATCCACAGAGGATAGCCGAGGAGCATGTCAAGATCTTCAAAGTTGCTCTAAAGACTATGTAGATCATATATGAAGATGTGGCTTGCAAGATCTTTCCCTACTCCTTAGGGTAATAGGCCTTCTACTGGTACGTCAATTTGCCAACCGAAACTATCAACACATGGGACCTTCTGAAGAATGCTTTCAAGCAAAAGTTCAAGACCTCAGTCAGCCCCACAGATTCGTACTGACACTTCATGTCGATTCAAAGGAAGGTTAATGAACCGATTAGTTTGTTCAATGACCGCTTCCATAGAGCCTACACAAAGCTGGAAGACCCGTATTTTTTCAATGATGTTGTCTTACCTGTTTACTACGCAGCATTGGATAGCCTCAATTCAACTCTGGTAAAGAGAATGTGACCACCGCGCACCAAGATGGTCGATGCATACGCTGAGGCCATTATTGGCAGCACAGATTTGGGGCATAACATTTCTGGTCCGCTACCTTCTCTTGGGAAAATTATGCATCCAGCACAGATTTAGGGGCTTACTCAAGCATTGCAACATCAGACACCCCTGCTAAATCTCGTACCACAGCTACCTATGGTTCTGCATCCTGGGCAACCAATGAATCAGGCATATCTGGTACCTCACTAATTGTTGCCCCAATAGAAACACTCACATCCTCAACTATCCTAGGTTCCTACGTACCTCCAAGTAGTAGAATTCCCACCTGCTCATTAGAATAAGCCAGTTGCACAACCCATGTTCCTCCAGAATTCGGCATCACAGCCAAACAATGCCAAAAAGGACAGGATTGATGAGCTTACATAAATGATCAAGAAAATGTCAACAGAAATGATGCACTTAAGAAATCAAAATAACTAGTTGCAAGCATCATAAAAGAGCATCCAGGCCAACCTTAATCAGGATAACTGAGATCATCATGAAAATTGGGACAATTGAGATGCTAGTACTTTGTCCAAACAAAATTATGACAGAAATCAGAGTTTGGGCTAGAACTTTGACAGAAGGCCTTTCCAAAGGCAAAACTAGACATGAAACACAAGACCCGAAAATGGTGGCATTCCCATACCCCTTGATCAACCCAACTACAATGAGAACCCTACAAGTGGAGTTTACTTGGTGGAGGTTGCTCTATCTGGTTAGTGTTGCATACACAAAATGAGTCACCACTCCGAGCTGGATTATCTGGAATTCCAAACTGCTGCTGATATTTTCCAAGTTGAAGTTTAGAATGCAGTCGACAATTCAGGGTGTAGGGACATTGTCTTGTCTGACCCATATGACTCCTCGGTGCTGGTGGTGAACCAAGCTCCTTTCCCAAAGGCTGAATGCAACACGTCGGAGTAGGAGGGTGTCGACACGAACAGATATGATAAAGCAGAAGAGGTAAATTATGAAAGTCCTTTGGCTTAGCTTTTCAATTCAATAGATAATGGTCCTAAGGATGATGAAGAAGAGCCTAGGGAAGATGAAGTCTAGATGTTTCATCAATGGACTACCCCATACAACCTCAAGAATACTCAGGTCAGTGGTCATGTTGGAGGCCCTTTCACGACCTCCACTCCACTAAATAATTTCAGCACCCCTCCCAAACCAAATGCAAGTATACTTTGGGTTTTCTCCATACACCCACATGATATCTCAGCAGAAACAAATAGCAAAACAACAGCCAAAGCCAAGCCACCATCTCCCCCTAAAACATTTCCTGTGATCAAGAAGTTGAGCAAATGGGGTAGTATATTGCTGAGGAATTCAAAAAGGTAAAGCTGAGCGTGTCCGCATTCAAACTTCTAAAGGTGTTTGCTGTCAAGAATGCTTTTTTCATAATGATAAATGGGAATCCATCGTAGGGGTCAACTCAACAAACACTGGTGAAGAGGGTTTCCTTTGATGATTATCAAAGCGAGCCGATCATTAGGTAGATCTTCAATAGTAAGGTTGACCCACCAATAGGTCAGCAAGCAAACAAGCAGTTTGATAGAGTAACTAACCAGGTACCAACCCAAAGTAAGGGCAACGAGAAAGAAAAAGGCCAAGTCACTCAAGTGGACATTTTCAAGGGATTGTTTTAGGGGAAATTCAAAACTCCTCCCTTTCTGACCACCATCTATGTGTTCGAGAAGAACCTCCACAACTGCCTGTTAGATTTGGGTGCATCGGCCAATGTCATGCCCTTGAGCATGTGCAAGGCACTCGGAATAATGCCGACTCCTTCCTGGTGGAAGGTGACACAACTTGACAAAACTAAAATCGGCATAGTGGGGGGAATTAATAGAATACCTATGTAGGTTGTTACTGATCCCCAGATCCAACAGACCATAGATATTCAGGTGGCTAATATCTCGGATACATATGGCATAATCCTAGGAAGGGATTTCACAAGGGCATTGAACCGATATGCCACAACTGATTACTCACGCATGTGACTACCATGGAAGGGAATGCCAAATTAGATTCGGATTGATCTGGAACCACGAATGAGATTCATGATCACTAAGTACAACAACATGAATGAGATGTTGTATGCTGAAACGGATTTGGGGAATTATTCCCTAGTGTCGTATCTGAATGAGCAGGAATGCCTTGAAGAAGAGGGAACAAGCAAGGTTTTTCTCGTATTATGTAGCCCACCTACTAGTTTAGCCAATGTCTCTCAGATTATTGAAGTGTTGATAGAATCCGATGATGAAGAGTCGGGAGAGGATGGCGGTCTTGGACTGCTGGATGGTTTCCAAGATTTCATGGGAAAATGTGTTCAAGACTAGCTTATTATGGGAACCCAAATGAACTTTCAGGAACTCTTGCTCCCTAATTGGTGCAGGGTACATAATGTTGTTCACTCTGAATTTGACTGCTATTTGTGTCAAACAACAATTGAACACGTTAAAAGAAAGGCTACTCTGAAAGAGAAAGTAGGATCAACACTACATGAACAAACATATTCCATCCCTGCACCTCCCAAAGTAGTTACTGAAATGAAGGCCCCAGTGAAGGTGAAAGTCAGATCTATCGGTTCTATGTTCAAGGATTTTCCTAGATTTTGTACGTTGCACTTTGATGGGTCTAAATCCAAGCACGGAGTTGGGGAAGGTTTTGAATTGATCAGTCCCAAAGGTAAGTCATACTTTGTTGCTCATCGAATTCAGTTCTATTGTACCAATAATGTAGTAGAGCATGAGGCTTTAGTCTTGGGCCTCTTGATGGCATTAAGAAAGGGTGTCAAAATTCTCCAAGTCTATGGAGATTCAGAGTTAGTCATTAAGAAAGTCAGGAAGCTTTATTCCTACTACGACAAAAGACTCACCAACTACAAACACCATGTATGGGATCTACTAGAAGGGCTGGATGCATTCAATATTCAATTGATCCCGCGCACTCAAAATCATACTGCCAATGCCTTGGCTTAGGTAGCAAGCACACTAAAGCCACTATCCCTATCTGGCCTTAGAAGATTCATGGTGGAGCTCACCTCCATCCCATCAATTCCAAATAACGTAGCCAATTTCCAAGTATTCACGATGACAAACATATCTTGAATTTTATCACCAGTTCGGATGTGTTTTCCACGTAGATGATTGATGAGGTGGAACCTCAAGAGGCGGACCTGGATATAGAAGAGAAGGGGTCATTAACCTAAAGACCAATACCATCCCTAGGGGAATGGTCCAATTAGAACGAATCTTTGACCTTGATCAGATTAGAGATCATGATCAGTAGGGTAAAAAGGATATCATCAGCGGCCAATGTGACATTTACAATCTAGGAATGACTGGAAATGCCAAGAACGTGTTCATCGATAAGGTGTGCGCTCCTGAAGAAAGAAAGGGGATAATTGAGGCTCTATGGAAGTATCACGAAATCATCGCCTAGAGCTACCAAGATCTCAAGACATATGACATGTCAATTATTACCCACACCATCCCTCTCAGACCTGATGCAAAGCCATTTCGATAGTGACAACGCCCTGTCAACTCTTTGTTGTAACCAATAATATACAAGGAAGTACAAAATTTGTTGTCAGCCTGGATTATTTTCCTGGTTAGACACTCCACATGGGTGGAAAATTTGGTTCCTATCAAAAATAACAATGGGGAAATCAAATTGTGTGTCAACTTTCGCAATCTGAACCGAGCTTCAAAGAAGGATAGCTACCCTGTACCCTCATTGGATGAGGTGTTATAGATAGTAAATGGCTCCCAGATAATGTCCTTCCTGGATGGATATTTGGGATATAACCAGGTCATGGTACAGTACGAAGATCGACATAAGACGGCATTCCCACCAAATGGGGAACTTTCACTTATAGAAGAATGTCGTTCGGACTAATCAACACTGGCACCACTTTCCAGCATGCCATGGTTATTGCATTCAAGGAACTAATCGGCAAGTGCATAATCATGTACATGGATGATTTGATAGTATTCTCAAAGTTGTGGGGTAATCTCATCACTGACCTATGTGAGGTCTTTGAAAGGTGCCGCAAATTCGGGGTTTCCCTTAACCCAAAGAAGTGCATCTTTGGTGTCACTAAGGGGAAGCTCCTTGGGCAAGTCCTATCAGAATAGGGAATTTCTATTGACCCTGAACGTGTCTAGTCAATCATAAAGATTCAGCTGCCAAGCAGCAAAAAGAAATTAAAATATTTTTTCGAAAAGATCAACTTTGTCTGCAAGTTCATCATAGGTTTCACGGAGATCGTCAAACCACTCAATGTTATGTTAAAACAAGACACTAAGGTTGTGTGGACCTAGAAGCAAAGCAGGCTTTTGGGGAAATCAAGAAAGCAATTGCTAACACCCCTATGCTTGTCATCCCCAACTCTTGAAGCCCTTCTACATCTACTCATTTACTTCGGATCATTCCTGTGCCAGTATCTTAACAGAGAAGCATGATGAGGGGAGTGAACATCCAATCACCTTCATGAGCACCCCTCTGAAGGATGCTAAACTATGCTATCATAACATTGAAAAAAAATCCTATGCCCTTGTTAAGGAAGTCAAGAAGTTCAGGCATTATATCTTGCGCAACAAAGTGTTTGTTATAGTTATTGACCCCGCGGTGAAGACGTTGCTCATGCAAAATGAGTTAGGAGAGCGAAGAGAAAAATGGATTGCATTACTGCAGGAGTATGATATGGAAATCCAGTCGATGAAGTTGGTGAGAGGGCAAGAACTTGCCAAAACAATGGTAGAAGTGGTTATTGATGCTGAACCCAAACTCACAATGTAGCAATACCAGCTAGAGGATGTCCCTCCAGGGGAATGGTATCATGACATAGTGTATTACCTGTTGAATCATAAATGTCTGCTTCATCTATAGGGAGTCTAGACGTGATCCCTTGGATTGAAAAGTAGTAGCTACATGTTGCAAGGTGCCATATTGTACAAAAGGAATCATGAAGGTATCTATTTGAGATGCCTTGGTAGGGAAGAAGTTGATCGTGTTCTCAAGGAATTACATGATAAGTTTGGGACTGGTCACGGTTTTGGTTTATCAATTGCACATCAAATATTAAGAGCTGGGTACTATTGGCCAACCATTTTAAAGGATGCTCACGTTCATGTCCATACCTACCACATATGCCAGACTGTTGCCACCCGAGAAAGGAATGTTGTTGTCTCATTGCAGCCTACGTTGGAGGTAAAGCCTTTCGCACAATGGGGTCTCGACTTCATTGGTCTGGTAAGCCCTCCATCATCTGCTGGACACAGGTACATGTTGGCCGCTTCTAATTATTGTACTAGGTGGACAGAGGCAATAGTTTGTAGGTAATGTACAACTGAAGTAGTAACTAATTTTTTGGAAAGTTTTATTTTAAATTGCTTTGGTTGTCCTTATGTTCTAGTATGCGATAACGACCCTCCATTTGCTTCATTAAATTCATGGGTTGGGCCTTTGGTTATGGTATCGCCATTAAATTTTAATCCCATTATTACCCTCAAGGCAATGGCCTTGCTGAGTTGACCAACAAGAACTTGATCACTATGATCAAGAAGCTACTAGATAGGAATCCCAAGGATTGGCATACCCAACTTCGTTTCACCCTCTGGCCGGATCGCACCCGTCAGAAGGCTTCCCTCGGAGATTCCCCGTATCATCTCATTTATGGCTTGGATCTCATCTTCCCCATACACTTGAAAATCCCTACCCTCTAGTTCATCAATGATTTTTATGAAGGAGGAGACTGTAGAGAAGCTCACCTGGCCGAGCTGCTGCACCTTGAAGAAGTACAAGACCATGCCATAGAAAATCTTGCCAAACATCAAGGTGTAGTCAAAAGATGGTTCAACCGCCGAACCAAGATTAAGGCCTTCTGCATTTCTGGTCTAGTCCTTTACTAGGACAAGGCCCATGAAAAGAAAACGGGGACACAACAAATTCGACTAGCTTTGGCTTGGCCCCTTTCAGATTGATGAAATCCTTGGAGAAAATGTTTTTTGTTTAAAGATTTTGACTAGTGAAGATGTCTCGTTTCCTGTCAACGAGCAGCACCTCAAGCATTACTTCAAGGACTGAGCTCTTCTGGAGCTGTTTGTGTAAATACCTGTATATAAGTTAGAATAGGTTTCTTTCTTTGTCCTTCAGTTTTGCTCATTTTCTTGACTGTTTCGTTTGGACCTTGGAAGAGTCTTCCCGTTCTTCTATGGTGGTTGTGTTCGGATCGATAGATGGTTTTCCCTACTACCCACTCTTGCATTGTTCTTTAGATAAGCCTTCATTCCCTAGTGCTAACCTCTAAAAGCCCCTAAGCATCAGTTTTCAACTTTCAAACTCTGAACTAACCTAGGATGGCTATCCGCTTGAATACCCTATGTTTATCATGGGACACACAGAAAAAAATTTTAAAATTTCCAAAGAATTGTATGGTTATTACTGAAAAGGCTAGATAAGTGAAAAATATAAAGTCTACCCCAGTTACCACTATGATTCCCAAGCCCATAGTGAGCTTCATTGCTTACATAGTTAAACAGAAAGAAAAGAGGAAAATGCTGACAAGAAATATGAAACAAAAAGAATAGACAAAGTGAAAATAACAACCGTATGGGTGTGCAAATATCTTTACCGAGGCTATGGATGCCTAGCTGGTAGTAGAGTTATGTTCGTGGTGTCACAGTGACAACTCCATCGGGGCTATGGATGCCTAACTAGTAACGGAACAATGTCCAAGTTACTTTTGGGGTCTAGAAAACTATGTAGCTTATCTCTCCCGATCAGTGGTTGCTCGTGCTATCTCCAAGGAAATTAAATGAACTCACCACACACACACCTCCATGATGATGTCATGGCATGAATCAACCTCGCCTTCTTTAACCTTCTCTTAGCTTTCCTTTGAAAATCAGCTTTGGTGTGCGAAACCAGAGATCATGGGTTTGGAATGAATATTCATCTTTACAATGTCGGGAGCGTTCTTCTAGCATAGTTGCCATTTGTTGTGCCTATCGCACACACGCCCCATTCAAACGAGGACCCTCTCTTCCCTCTTTTGCTTGCCAAGTACTTTTTGCTTCACCTTGTTTTACATGCCCATTTTTGTGCCCCAAAGGTTCAACTTATTCCCAAAATCACATTTTACGTTTGACCAAACTTGGCCCCCTTGAAAAGTGCTAAATCTTAAGCCATTTTGGGTTTCCCTTGTCAGAATGCCTTTCTGACGTCCATGGCACCTTCCGGGCCTAGACTCGCGATTTTCCCTTCTCGGATTTCCGTTTCGATTCCGCCGTTCCAAATGACAGCTGCACGAAATCTTTCTGGCCCGTCGGGCCCAACCTGTCGGGATTCCCTTCTCAAGTTTCCCTTTGTACTTCATCGTTCCAAATGGCCGCCAGCTTTCATCTTTTCAAACACCGGACCCCGGAGCTGCTGTCGCCATTTGGTCTCACTCAGCAAATTTTCGAAACGATCATGCCTCAGCATCTTCCTAGCCACTGGAACCCGGTCCTCCCACCACCACCTAGGAATTTAAACTCATCTACTCCACCTGTCCCTATACCAAGAATTTAATTGGACATTAATGGTGTCGGGGTTATATAAACAAGTTTCAAACTATCATTTTCACATGATAGACGCGATTGAAAAAGACAATGCCGCCCTAGCAAATTCTGCCTCCACGCCCGAGCCTTTGCTTCGTCATTCCTCATGAATTCAGCAGAAGTGTTCTTTGGGATTTTGAGGTATGTTCACCATCCACATGCCATGTCCTTCTATTCCTTGAAATCATGGTATAAATCGGGTAAAACAAATAAAATGAACTTGAATTTTTTAAAGTAGTGCCCCAACCAAGAAACCCATGAATTGGAAGTGGGAAAATCAACAATTCAAGCCATCAAATTCGAGACCAGAGCCTCACTTCCCTGTCGTTGTTCTTTAGAGTAGGCGATCACATCCTTCGTGCCCAAAACTCTCTATAGCCGTTACAAACCTTAGCCAAAATTTTGGTCCAAAGGAAAACCTCCCCTCGGACCCCGGTATCCAAATTTCCATCTCTGAGATTCCATGATCATTTCACCATTCCCAATGGCAGACTCCAAGTGTCTTTCAGGACCCCAGACCTCGACCTTGCAAAGTCCGCAAATTTGCAAACGAGACAAAACCTACCCTGGGTCCTGGCCACTGAAATTCCCTTCCCAGGTTTTCGTTGTGCCCCCACCGTTCCAAATGGCCTTCCTTGAGCATCTTCTTGACCCTCAAACCCTGACCACATGAAGTCTATTTTGAAAACTTACCAAAAAAACTCAACGTCCAAATTGTCTACAGACCTCGACCTTCGAAATTTTGTGTTTGGAATTCCGTGTTGCTTTCATCATTCCGAATGGCTACCCGAGATGTCTTTCCGACTCCCAGACCCCAGTCCCTCTTTTGCCGAGCATAAAATCTAAACTGAAAACATAATGTCCAGACGCTGTCTGGACTCTGGACTCCAGAATTCCATCTCTCGGATTTCATTCTAGTTTTACCATTCCAAATGGCCAGACTTGACCATATTTCCAGTCCTCGGGCTCCAACCTTTGGTTCACCGTCGAGCTTTCCTAACTGATAAATGTCTCTGAGGATTACCCTATGGACTTCTGTCTCTTGATTGCCATGTGCATTTCATCATTTTGCACGGCTATCCCATGACAGCTTCCCAACCCCAACAACTTGAACTCCGGAGCCCAACACCCGGAGTGCCATCTTCCCTGCGTCATTCTAAACGGCCTTCCTACAGTTGAAACCTGAATGCCTGAATGAGGGCTCTAATGACCTATAAATCCAAAATGGACTTCGACCCACTTCCTAAAATTTGGTCTTCTTTCATGCCAGCCCTTCATTGATCAAATCCAAGATCGTAAAAATCATTAGGAGTGTCTTGCCTCATTTTCCCTTTCCAGACGACATCTTCCAAGGAAATTTCAGCCTTGAGAACCCAGATTGCCTGTTTCGTTTCCTAATTATGTTTTTATTAGGTTTTAGGCATTTATCAAATGTGAATGGTGATTGTGAATCTAACCTTGATGTGCATGGATTTTTTCAAGGCCATTTTTCCATGTTTAATGTCACTAATTCACATCTCTTTGTATAGGATTTATGGAATCTGGTGCAGAAACCTCTAGTGTTGCCAAGGGAAAGGAAAAAGGAACTGCCAAATCACCTCAAGGCAAGGAGGACAAGGATCAAATAAAGTTTAAATTCCAAGGGGTGCCATTACACTCTAGAATCACCACTCTTTGGAGGGACATCACAAATACCAATATCGAGCATGTCGATATTGACGAGTTTACACAAAGGGTCATGGTGGACCCTAAAATAGAAAATGAAAAATTAATCAGAAGCAGTGGACTTGCTAAGGCTACAGTCTTCCCGCAAGCTCTGGTGGCCCCGAGTTGGTAATGGCATTTCAAGAAGCATATCAACCTAAAACTAGAACCATAGTAGATAGAGATGGAAATATCCTTGCAGATTTGTCCCCTCTTGGGATAACTTCAACTTTCCACATCCCCACCTTTGAAAGCATGGAGACCCCGACTATAGAAGAATGCAAGGCATTATGGGATCAAGATCCTATAAGGTGCAAGAAACTGATTAATTAGTACTAATTGAAGGATAAGCGGGCCAGTGCGGGAAAATTTCCTCAGGGACTCTTCCGCAATGATTTCTTTGAAGATTGTCAAGACCTCATCACGTTACTGAGAAGGGTAATGGGGCTTCCTACTATGGACATATTCTAGGAATAGATGTTACATTTTATGGAGCAAATTCTCTGTGGCGACACTGCCTTCTATTGGGGAGAAATAATCAGCAATTGCTTCCACGAGCAATTTATCAGTGTGAAGAAGACCTCAAAGTTCTATATGAAATCCTACCTAGTTTATTCACTTACCGATCGTCAGCATTATCATGGATTGGCTACAATTCCCAATGAGGCGCCAGGGAGGGAGCTCAAACCTTATGACAAATATCTTCAATTGTAGTATAGAAACTTCAAGAGGGACCACTGCAAGATGAATGACGCCTTCATTGCTTACATCATTAGACTGCTTGGAGGTTATTTTGAGAGAAGAGTATCCCACAGTGCTAGGGCCCTCCTCAGGAATTATGCCTTCTTATATAAACAATTATCTAAGTTCACATACATTCGCGCCCAAGGATTCATGGAAAGGCCGAACAAGCTGCCCTGGTACCCCAATGAATGGATCATACTCTTGGAGCTGACTTGGCAGCTACAACACATTCACAATGTTCTAAGCAGCAAACATCTAGCAGGGACACCTTATCCTATCGGCCTCGGCCAAGGAATGTAAAAAATTCATACCTCCCAATGTGCAGGGAATTCAGAAAAGGAGCTGGTCGAGTACCATTTCAAGCAATATACAGCTCGATCATGAATGGACCCATATGATCATATCAGAAAGGTGCTGGGACCTGAGTATGCCCACCTCCACAATGTTGAGGATTTAAGGGCCAACTGCAAGGATGATCTTGAAGTGCGGTTATGACACTATATGCGCATGACTACCCTCTATGTGCGAAGAGTGAACTTGTGCTCGGTTCCATACCAACTTGAAGAAGATGAGAGCACGGTGATTGATCTGAGATATAGTTCCATCGCCAACCTATCATTGCATATGATTGATTGGGACGAGCAAGAGGTTGATAACCTTGACATACTCACTGAGCCTGTGGAAGTTCGAACAAAGGCGTAGATCAACCAGCAAGTGGCAGGACTGAAGCAACAGGGAGTCACCTTAACATTCAAGGGACTCGAAAGTGAGCCAAGTGGCTCTGATGGTGGGGTGTCTATTGTGACAACTAGGGAAACTTCCAAATCCCCACCATCCATCAAAACCAAGAAGAGAAAGGAAACTAGTGAGCAGGTGCCTAACCCAAAGGTTTATGCTCGAAAGGCTTCGGAGGGCAAGCCTTCCAAAAAGCAAAGAAAAGTAGTTGGGGTTGTGGAGATGCCTATCATACCCAAAGATCCATTCCTCGAGGGAAGAGAGGAAGAGACTGACCCACCAAGATCTCCATCTATTGTAATTGTTGCTGCTATTACCACTGTCCCACCTACTTCACTTGAAGTATCTATTTCCTCTCTACCTACATTGGAAATCTCTATCCACCTTGCCTACACTTCTCCCATCGTGCAAGTCATATCGATGGATTCATCCTCTGCCACGACCTCGTCGATCTCTTCATCTTCTATGTCTCCTTCCTTTTCGTCTACTTCTAGTGCTACAATGCCTATCCTCAGTCTCCTGGAATCCTTTGTAAAGTATATGCAGAACGTGCCCTTTGAGCTTTCAAGGATGCTTACAAGTCCAATAGTGCAAGCCACAATAGCCCAAGCTATGGCTAACACTCCAACTCTCCCTCCCCCTACCAAACCACCAAGAATTGAGGCAAAAATGCAGATCTTCGAGGAGCTTGAGCGACAGCAGCTAGAGGCTGCCAAGAGGCCCAAAGATGAAGATTTTGTATTCCATGAGCACCCGATGTTCGAGCATTATGAAATTGATGAGGTGGCCTATGAATCCTCCAGTGAGAGTAGCGAGGAGTTGTACATGGAATTAATTCAAGAAACAACTTACCTAGACCTTGAAGAAGAATGGAATGTGTAGCTCAAGGAGATCGAGGACCAAGAGGTTGTAGTTCAGCCTATGATTGAAGGGTCTGCTGCTTTGAAAACTAAGATCAGCAGGTCTCCAACTAAAAGGAATGATCAAATTCCAGAGTATGATGAGGAAGCATCCCTCCATGAATATGAATAAGATAAGTCTAGGGAACACGAGTATTATCAAGATAAAGAACAAGAAGATGTTGAAAGGGAAGATCTCTCCAGCAAGAAATTGCTCACCAAGTATCACACTAAATGTGTAACGCTCAAACAGGACTTTGACGAGGAAAAGGAGGATGCAGGGGTTGAGAAGGATTCCCTTATTGTCAGAAACCATTGAACTTGAGGTGGAGGGAAGCAAGGATCAATGTGAATCACCCAAGGAGGGGCCCCAAATGCCCGATTGGATAGGGAATCAGCTTAGGAAAAAGACTCACGCCCTAAAGGATCCTAAGGTGAGGCTAGACCCAATATTGGCCAAAGCATAGATAAGCACTAAGAAGGAGAAAAGGAAAAAAAATCAAATCGAAAGTAAGCATGGATGCTTCCAGATCTAGGGCAGTACAAATAGCCATGTCGGTGGTTGGAGAACAAGGAATAACTTATAACGTCTCCAAAATTGACCTAGGAGTGGCTACAAGGGAGCAGAAGATCAACCACCTCTAGGAATCGGTCGCCACGGTGGTGCACCTTATCCAACAATATAAGGTTTTGAAGGAAGAACTTAAAACATAGGTGGCCGATCTGACAGCCTACATTCAGCAATGGTCATCCCTAGATGAGCAGCCCACCACGTCGTCGACCTCACCTCAGTTGTTGTCTCAAGAGAAAATTAATAAGTTGGAAAAGAGAAGGAACTTGGATAAGACCACAAAAAATTGGTTCCGGAAGATCTTAGACATGGGGAACACGGGCACCAACTTGGTTGTCCAAATAGCCAATAAGTTCTTGGAGGTGCAGAGAACTCTTGATGGCATGAGGCGAGTCTACAAGGAGTTCCCGAAAAAGTACAGAGCCGCCTACCCAAAGATTGAGGCTATCCTCATGTTTCCAAGAAAGTTTTGGGAGAAGGACCTTGTCCTCAAGGATGATGACCACTGGTTAGTGGATGTATGGAAATGAGATTTTGATCATCGAAAGGGAAGGATGGAGCAGACCCTGGAACGAGTAGTTTTGGATATCGAATGGGCCAAGGAGGCCAGAGGAGATTGCACTCGGTACCTCAAGCTGATGAAGAGGTATGAGCTGCCTATTGTTGAAATTAATCTGGAGAGCGTAAAGCCCCATTTCTTGAAAAAATGGAAGATGGGATGTCGGTTGAGGTTACCATGGATTTCATGACATTTTTTGCTCGAGCCTTCACTTATTTTGAGCTTTTCAAAAGTAATGTGACCAAGTATGATGACGACTGGAAGAAGCTCATTAACAACTTCCAAGAATGGAGTTACCAAGTGCTATGATCTGACATCATGGAGATGGACAAGCTTCATCCAATGATCTTGAGCTTCGTGGAGTATGCAGCTTTGAAGAAACAAGAGGGCAACCCTATCATCGATGAATAATTCCTAAAAGAGTAGCTACAGCAAAGGGAAAATAGCAAAAACATGAAACTGCTATAGTGTTGCCACTAGAGGACAAAATAGGGAAAAGACAAATGATGTTTTAAAACTGTAATATATTTGGGGTAGGTGAAACCCTAGTGTAAAGTGAATCTTGGCCACACAATAGAATTTTATCTTGGCCTCTCAATTTGCTTTTTGAAAAATATAAATAGGGCTCTCCTCCTCTCATTTTAAGAGAGTTGAGTTGTTGTAAAGGCATGCTTTAGAAATTTTAATAGGAATACATTGACTTGGTGCATTTCTAGATTTCTTCCCATTAGTTATAATTCTAGTTTAAAGTTATCTTGTTGTTCTAGTGTCCTTTAGTTAGCTTTAGTGGATTTAGTGATGTGTCTTTGGTTATGAAGCTTTATGTTATGTGTATGCTTTCCTTGTCCATACTTTTAGTCGATTGTTGCTGGTAGGTGACTGTGCAAAGTTAGCCTAGACTATAATTTCATAGCTGCTCTTTAAACTTTTTCTTTGTTCACATTTACATGGCAAATGAATGATGAATATCTGTAGTCCTTAGAAGATAGCATAGATTTCATGGCATTGTGAAAATTCAGATTAAGTGAAATCCTATTTAAGGAAACTGTCCACAGCAGGAACCTCCATGATCACTATTCATCGGTAGTTGCAAGTCCAGGAACCTTCCTTCTTCCTTGCCTCTTTTTCCTCTTTTTTTTTAGAAACGACTTGTGCTAAGGTTCATTGCACATTGTAAAGCCAAATCCAATGAAACAATGGAGGTCTAGACTACTATTTGAACCTATAGCGAAGTACATTAATTCCTGATCTGAAGAACTACATTCATAGACCTGATTCTCCTACGGCTTTAACTCCCGTAAGACCGCCTTGTGATTCTAGAAAATCACATCAAACGACTGATATATTCCAAGCATCATCATGACCTGACATTTGAGAGACCTTGGGATAGTGTTCTGCAAGTTGATTATGGAAGATTGTCTTTCAAGAGAGGTAATGCACCTACGTATTACCTGTGTTGTGAAGTGCATAAAACACCATCAACAATAATGAGCGCTACAATTCAAAATTCAAACTCACCTACCTTCATTAATGCTAGAAGGCTACAATTCAAGTTTTGCAAGCTCAAGAATTAGCGCTTAGTATTTTAATTCAAAAATACCAACCATATTAAATTATGTAGGTATACGTTGGTGACAACTTGAGAAACTTCCATTTGATGTGGGATGCTGACTAGAGATTAATTGAATATTCCAATAATTTATATACTACTTAATCTCAACCATGTAAGGAGTCTGTTTCAAATACAATGTGAGCATCCATCTTCTCTCATATGCTTGAAGTTGTCGAGTTGACAATTTCCTTTAGCTCTAGCATGATTTGTGTCCAATAGCTTAAATAATCATTATTCATGGTTTTCATGGGTTTGGGTGAGTAATGGAATTTAAATTCTATCTTTTTTTATAGGGGGTATTTGAATAGTTGTTATGTCTAGTCAATGATATTTGAGCAATTTTTATGCATAGATTGTGATGATGAGAAGCTCTGATGATTTTCTTGGTTTTCATGCTTTGGAAGAGGCATTATTTAGTTTTGTCAAACATGTAGTTTTAATTGAGTGTATTTGATGATACTTGAGTGTATTCAATGTCCATTTTGCAACATTTGAGTGGTCTTATTTCAAATAAAGATATAGCATTAATATTTAGATAAATTAGATTTCATAGTGGACATCATTATCTAACATTTAGTCAATTTTATAATAGAACACCCCTATAACTTAAGGCATTCCTACCTTACCAGGATATATATATATATATGAATGTATGTTCAATTATCATCGCTATAACTCATTATGATAAAATGATTGTGAAGATTCAACTTAGTTGATGTCAAGTAATAATAGTAGATGATTCTTGAGGTTTAACTAATTATTCTAATACATTCAGAGATAGATAATCCAAAGGATTTTTGTATGTAGATCTAAACATGTTTTATTATTGCGTGAAGGTTAATTTGGAATAGGGAAAATGGGGTTATGATGGACCTATCTTTTGTCAATTCATTAGGAAATGAGATCCACACAAAGAAAGTACTATCAACCTAAGGTGAGTCAAGTCAAGGTGTGAATCTATTGTTTTCCTTTTTCTGCAAGGATGGGGGTCCTTCTTAAAAAACACTTTGGGGAGAAAGATTAAAAATAGCAAACTAACTCCAAAATGCAATCTACAAAGTGCATCTAATAGATTAATCTTAATTTTGATGGAACCAAAAATTCAAATTCAAATCTAAGAAAGGGAAAATGATGTGTACCAATCACCAAAAGTGATTTTTCAAAGCTAACTGAGGACTCATTCACCCTATAGCGAATGGGTCCTGGCTAGGGCTTTGTAAAAATGGTTTATGGGTTCTCTTTTGTTGTGTCTACACTCCTGAATTCCTAATTTTCACAGTTGGATAGCTGAAAATAAATCATGTAGATGAGTTTTCATGAAATTGCAAGAATGATGACAACAAATGCAACTTTGTCAATTTTACAATTTTTCTCTTCAAGAGATCTTCCATCTAAAACTTGCAAATACAAATCAAGAAGGGAAAATATTTTTTTTGTTGATTTGTTTTGGTAATTAAACTTTGAAATGAAATGAAATAGCATGAAAGGAATGATGAATGAACAAGCCTATGTCACAACTCACCAAACCCTTTTTTGAACTTTGGAAAGTAGATCTGCAACTTGCATGAAATGGCTTCAATGGATGTGGATCTTGATCATGAAACTTGACTTGAAACAATGCCTTTGAATGCTTGAATGGATCTTGAACACTACATCAACATATTAGTTCAAATAACATGCATGATGCAAGAAGACTTTGACGTGATAATGGGATCTTGATTGTTGTAATAATCTTCAATAAATCCCCTCTTGAATGCCTTGATAATGTTCTTGAAATTTTCTTGATAATGCTCACTTGAATGCTCTAGGTGCTCATGAAAATTTTCTAGGATGAAACATAGTTAAATGACCTCTTATTTATACATATGTTAATATTAATTCTTGAAATTCAAATAACACAAGCTAGCATGTGAATATACATTTGAAATCATTGAAATACCACCAAAAGCATAATTTAAATTAGGGTCCTAGGTCTAAGTGAGGACCCATTCGCTCTTGGGTGAATGGGTCCTAGGTCACTTTCCTAGGACACACATTCTCCAATGACAAATGTTATGTTATGGCATTAATGAGTGTCAAGTTTTCTTCTTTGGAAATTGCAATTAATCAACCTTGGATTTGAACTAAAGAGGAAAATTAAGGAAAATCAATCTCAATTAATTGATAAAACCCTAGATGAGTCTGAAAGTGTAAAGGTACACCTTACCACATAAATAAGGCACAAATAAGTCCATTTTATTTAATAGGGCCCTAAACTTAATGTGAATATGTAAAATACATATTACAACACTAAATTAAGACCTAATTTAGTTCATTTTATTATTATTTCCCAAAGTAACTATGAAAAAGGGCTATTTTTCCTACAGTACAAATGACATAGAATTATTGTACTATCATTGACCTTCTTATATCAATTATTGATGATATGTGTAATATGGATATATTATCAACCCTAGTTAGAACCTTCTGTATTAGAAATAATGTAGTTATAAGCATAAGAATTTTGAGTTTTGGAACACTTTTCTTTGACAAAGTACAATGAAGTCATTTAATTATGTATTGGAAATAAGAGGCATTAGTTAGTGCAGAATCTTTGAAATGAATGATAAATCATCATTCTACATATCTAATATATTCTTTAGCTAAACACTTAGTGAAATGAATATGTTGTTTTTTCTTAGCAATAACAAAGATGGGTATTTATTATGAACTTGTAGTTAAATAAGATTATCAATAGCTCCTAAAGGATAATATAGTATTTAAATTGGTATGTATTGGCAAGTAAAGATTGATAATCAATATTGGATCAGGTTGATAATATGAAATAAAAGTTACCCAAGAGTTATGTTATGAATCTAAATAGTCTTAAACTTTAACTTATTTGTTGAAAATACTCTAAACTATCCTGATTTCTTTATTTTAAGAGAATGCATACACATAAATATATGGAATATTACTATTTATGTATATGTATACATACATGTGATATACCTTCTTAAATTATTATATTGCATATTCTTATATTGTCTAGAATCTCTGTATATTTCTATAATCATTGAAGCATGAACCTTGTTGTATTTTCTTATTCTTGCATGCATTCTTAGTTGTTTTGGAAATGCAAAAATTTTGTTATCATCAAAATATTCTAAGACCCTATATTGTTTATTGTGAGAAAAAGGTTGACCAAATAATATTGGAGATGAGTTGTTATGTTGCTTAACCAAATTGATTTATGCATAGGTTTTGATGCATGAATGTTAATGGTGTCTTCCTTGTGATTGATAATCATGAAATCATTAGATGTAGATGCATCCCGCTTCACTATTCCATTACTCCTAATAGATTTTCATAGCTAGTTTTCCTCATGTTGGGTCGGGTATTCTTCTTCCAAGATGAATTTTTGGGAATTGAATCACTTCATGGTAGGGTGGAAACGTGCTCTAGCAATGTTCTCACCCTTGAAGTGGTCAAAGGATTCAATCATTGGATAAATCCTTTCAGCATGGATTTTGATATGATTCATTGTGTAATCCTATACCCGACCATGTGGTCTTTGTAAATAATATGTCCTTTATGATTTACCATGATTATTGGCATATGTACTCAAAATTCATGAAATAATATAATTCCTTGTCTCTTTCCTTTTTGTATTAGACACATGTCATGTCTTACATTTGACTATGTGGAATATGTGTAATTCATTAATTCTTAATTTATGGAGGTCATTACAATAACATCATATTGAGAAACAAAAGTAACATTTGTAGGCCTTGAAAATTTCCCATCCACAACATCCCATAGATCTTGATCAATTCATAGATCTTCCCAATTCAACTTCCACATCTCAAAATTGTTACCTGAAAACTTCTCTACCTCTATTCTTTTTCATGAGTTTGTTATTTTAAAATTCTTATAACATGATCAAAAAGTATCTTCTACACAATGTCTCACTCAAAATTGGGTTACTTCAAAAAACCCAACAACCCACTAAAACCAAAGATGATCAAGCTATGATACCACTTGTAAGGAAACTAAGGTAGAGAAAATAATTCCTACATTAATATTGAGAGGACGGTGATGGATTTTTTTAGATCCATACAATAATAATAGAAACTAAACATAGATAAACATAAATACCATTGTTAACCCCTCACTTTTTCATAAGGGTGTTCCTGTTATCTCGACTAGAAACCCTTAAATCCCCTCATCGGCTTCCAAAACCCCCCTCTCACATCACATAGTTACTAGTTCCAACCCCCCTTAGGCTTATAAGTGAAAATCCTATGTGGCTGATACCCCTACTCCTATTGGTAAGGAATATTTTTCCTTTGAGGAATCACCCCAAATTTTGATTTCAAATGACAACTTTGGCTCCTCCTTGTCCCCTTCTCTTGATGTTACTCCTGAGGAATCTCCTCCTAGTTCTCCTTTGCATCATATTTTATCTACTAGTCCCCCTTCTTCTCCTTAGAATGATGTTGGGAATGCTTAGGAGCTAGAGGCTATCTTGTCAGAGACCCCTAACTCATGTATGAGTTGTACCTCTTTTCAAGAGAAAGTGGATGAACTTTGAAATGCAACAAATATTCAAAATGACATCCATAAGTGGTTGTTATCCCAATTTCCCATGAATACGGATAAAATCTGAAATCTAGAGTTTGTTGTTTTGAAAAAGACTAGGGACTGGTTGGGTAAGAAGGAGGATGTATATCATTGGGGATTTTGGAAAGGCATAGCTCAAACTTTTAATAATTGAGCCAATCTAGAAAAAGAGGTTGAGGAAATTTAAAATGCTATCGAGTCTCTTGAGAAAGGAGGTTGCTAATCTCCAATGCAACCAAGATAAGGTTCTCTTCAGTTTACAAGAGATTATTGAGTACGGTAAATAAACTATGGAGAATAAGACAATTACTATCCAAGTGTTTCAACAAGAGCTCAAAAATTGTCATACAAAGAGAGCTGGGGAGGAAAATCGGATGCCCTACTACTAGCTTTGATAAAAAAAGGTAATTCTATGAAGAAAGTGTTGCTTTCTTCCATGGATAAAATTGGTAAAAAGAATCTGAAATCCTTATATTTTAGGGTGATCCCACAATAGTGGTTTTACACTTTTTGGCTAGACTTGACATTGAAATTAACATTTTGAACTAAATTTTCACTTTCAAACACTTATAGCTACTAAACCATGGATAATTTGAAGATGATGCAAACAAGTGACTTGTGACATTTTATCTGTAGATTATAAATATATGTTTTTAAAAAAAAAATTGGAATCAAATTTCATTTGTTTTTCCATCTCCTTTGATAACTAGTTTTTAAGAGTAAACACTATTTTCAAAGAGTGATGTGCACTTGCTAACACACAACTTTTTTCTATGAAGGATAAAATTCATTTTTTTTTAAATTAGATTTGTAGCTACAATCTCTAGGGCATGCATTTTGTTTCATAGTATTTTATTGAATATTTTTTTATTAATTAAGTTTTGAAGTCAAACCAATTGCAATTTAGACATAGGTCTACTTGCTAACACATAACTTTTTTGTATGTATCTAAATTCAATTTATTTTTTTTGTGGATCAAAGACATCAATATCAAGGGCATAGATATTTTTCAAAAAAAATTGATAATATACTATTTTTCCACATGTGCAGAACAAGGAGCTTGATTTTTGATGAAAAACCTATGTTTAATTAAACTAAAAGAATACATAATAAAACCAAAATATTTTAAAATTATACTTGATGGAGAGCTTGTTTCAAGGACTATAACCTAGATGTGCTTTTCAGGTTGATTCCATTTTCATCCTCAACCTGAGCCTTGAAACCCAAAATTTTACATAAAATTTCACATGGAGGAAGGGAAAAAAAGGGGGTTCTAGCAAACCCCCCTAAAGTTTTTTCCCACCCAAAATGCATTTTCCCTTCCTCAAACTAATTGTAACCCATTATTGTGGGATCACCCTTTAAGGATAAACTACAGTTCCTCACCAAGGAGTGGTAGGCTATAAAAGGCCTCCATCTTCTTGGTGAATAGTAATTGGTCTCCTCGGGCTATTTATCTTCTATTGGTCCTATCTCTATTTTTGTTGGTTGTTGGTTTCTAGTTTCTAGTCATTTTTTCTTCTTCTTTCCTATTGTCTCACCTCTTGTGAGACCCCTCTGTTTTTCCTTAAGGGTTTTTTTGTAATGGGTTTGGGCCCTTCCCAATTTATCTTAAGTCAAAACATAGTGAATTATGTAGGGAAAACCCATTGAATAAAAAAATCCACACTCCAATTTTTTCCCAGTTTATTATTCAAAAACCAACAAGATCCAATATACTTTCAAATCAAGCTTTCATAGGATTATCACCAAGCAGAGATCCAAAGGAAAATAAGCATCTATATGAATCTCACACACAACCTCCATCTCAAGCACCCATTAAATAGGAGATATGATACATGAAATAATTAAATAGTACTTACAAAACCATGAGCTAAAACCACCCAACAAAGTTAAGCCCAACTTACCCCCAATAAAATATTACATATGTTGTGTAAAAACACACACTAACATGTGCATCTCCCCCTTTGATAGGTCCAACTTTTAGAAACCATAAATTTTGATCTCAGAGGTAGATTGAAAAACCATTTGAATTGTTGGAAATATCATGAAGATCTCTATCAAGATAAAACCTTACTTACTAGTTAAAACCACTTTTGGGTCTAAAAATATCATCAAAGTTCGTCGAACTTGACTTTGAAACTTTAAAATGGAAAATTTAATATCTTTAAATCTAGACATAATCTTTGGTTGAAACTTTACTAGCATGTTTATTTGGCAATTTCATAGCTTTGGAAGAAAAAATGGACCCCTTTTTAATTGCAAGATTGAAACACTTTTTTCCTAACAATATTGACTTTTGTGAATATTGTTTGTTGGGAAAATATAATAGAATGAATTTTATTTTGGGAAACACAAGATAAAAGGATAATTTAGAGGTGATACTCAATTATGTGTTTGGTCCTATGGATATCCAATCTTTTGGTAAGTCTATGTTATATTTAGCATTCATTGATGATTTTTCTAGGTACTTCTGGGTGTGATTTATCAGGTGGAAGTTTAAGGTATTTATGAACTTTAAGGAGCTTAGGATATTGTTGAGAATTAGACCAATAATAAAATAAAGTTGTTTAGGATGGATGATGGTGGTTATTTCTACTCCATGGAGTTTGAAACATCTCATAAGAACACTATAAATTTGAAGCAAAGGACAAGTTCATGTACACCAAAAAATGGGGGAGCATCTAAGAGGTTGAATAGAACCTTTATAAGTGAGAAAATAAATATGTTGAGTAAATTTCTAGTTTAAGACAAGAGTTATAGGCTAAAGTAATAGGTACAACATGCTACTCAAAAATAGGTCTCCTATTATTGTGCTAGAAAACAAAATAACATATAAAATATGGACTAGTAAGAAAATAGTTTAAATGAAGGTCTTTGGCCATGAGGAATTTATTTAAGTGCCAAAGTAGATGTGGTTTGAGTTATATATTAAGGAAAAAATGTTATTTTCACTGGATATTATGAAATATTAAAGAATACAAACTTTGGAATGTACAAACATTGAACATTCTCTTTCAAGGAATGTTACATGTTGGAGTTGATAGTGAATCCCATAGTTCCCAAGAATCACCTACAACCAAAAATCCTATCACAAATGAGATATCATAGCAACTACTTTTTTATGCAGCTAATAGAGAAAAAATTGATCCACAAGAGCATCTGATATGCCTTTTGTATTGAATAATGAATACTTGGATTGTATATGAACGAATGATTACAATGAAGGTGAATTCTAATACAAGCATAAAAATCAAAACTGTAGATGAGGATTGCATTAGATTGTGACAAGTTTCTTAGTCTCTTGCAATGAGACAACTTGACCTATATTTAGTCCAAACTAATAATAAAAAATCACTCCTAAGTTTAGCTTAAGTGAATAAAGTAATTAGGGATTTAATAATTCATCAATAACTAATTATTTATCAAGTGATGTCCTAATTACTCCAATACCCCCCTTAAGATCAACTTAGGGAGAAGCTAAAAACCCTAATAAAGAATACAATGATGGAAGCATGGATGGGTCCTGGATACAAGTCCTGATGAGGTACCCATGTATAAATAAATGAATCTCTTACATCTAGAGAAGAAAGGAGAAAACCACGTGGGAAAAACTCCTCTCCAAAAGAGAAAATAAAATAACTGCACTAGTGAAAAAAGGACAGGAGGACTCAATGTGACCTTCCAAGGACTACTTTTGTCACAAAAGTACAATAGATGTCCCTCCGATATGAGAGAAAATGAGGATATGAATCCTTCCATAAAGAAGTAGCTCATATGCCAATGATGAATGTATGAAGACAAAATATGATCCACTGCCTACAAACAATATTTCTCCCCTTAGGAAGAAATATATCATTGGTGATTGGAGAAGCCAATCCAAAAATATGGATGAATTAGGAATCCAAATCCAAATGATGTGTGTTGTTGGAAAGTGATCAAGTGTCCACATGTCAGAAAGAGATGATTTCAATCCATAAACTAGTGAAGACTTATATAGAACAATTTGCAAAGGTCATGAATATGATGGGCCAATAGTGATGATGTGGCTACCAACAAAGATAAGATGAATGTCCTCAAAGTAATCCTCCTAATCTACAATATAGGACTCTAAAATAAAGATGATATGTTTGCAAGATATGAATCCAATATGTTTGCAAGATATGAATCCCAAGTAGTTGTGTTTGGAAGAAGATGGATGTCTTGATGCATTGAACCAAAAGAGGCCAAAGATGTGATGATGTCAAGCTGATTAGGAACAAAAAAATATGATGATGTAGTCTTGATTTGAAGAGTGGGAACATGAAGACAAGTCATTGAACTATTAAAACATGCAAGAATTGTGATATACTCAAGATCCTATAAAATAGTATAATTAAAGGGTATGAAATTTGAATTTGTAAGAGGGATCGAACAATTTGCAATAGGATCATCTAGGCATGGAGAGATATGAGGGTTTCCATGGATCTCCCAAATTCGAGTCCAAAGTGTGTGGGGACAATTAATGTTTGATATAGCACACATAGTGTCAAGATCAACACTAGAACATATAACACCTAAAACATGATCATTGTTAATACCCCATGTTGAATAACTCCTTGGTTTGTCTGGTGTAGGTATGATTCCATAAAGATAAGGAAAATGGTTAAGCTACCTGATATGTTTCAAGATGTCATTTTGCCAAGACTCATAGTTATCCTTTGCAAGGATGGCCATATAAGGATGAAGAAAAATCCCATGAGACTACCTCAAATGATAAAATCAAAACCTAATAACCTCATCATTGATAAATAATATCAAATGAAGTCATCTCATGCAAATAGATTACTTCTAGGTGCCAAGATGTCCAAGTAATTGAAAAAAATGTGAAATCACAAAAAATTGAATAAAATGTACTTGGGTCAAATTCTATAAAAAATGCATGAATGGATCTAAAGAGCTATGGAATACTTTTCCAACACTATTGAAACCATGAAAATTGGAGATACAGGTGAAAATTTATGAGCTTGAGAGAAAAAAATGAAGATTTGAATTTTACTTAGAATAAAATAAACGAACAACAAAATATGATGATGATACTTGAACCACTAGAAAGTGCTCAGAACCATCTTTCATATGATATCTTGTTTGCTCAATTTTGACAATTTGTATTCCCAAGTTATGGTGAAAAGAAAAAACAACTCTTTTAGGATAAATGGGGGCTAGGAAGGAGCTTGGAGGGTGTTGTATGGATTTCAATGTCATGTTGATGTCAACATGACATCAACATGACATCAATGATAGAATATTTTGGGAATATTCTCATGTCCAAAAATAATTCTAATTGCTTGGAAATTTTTTTGACAATGACATATGCATTGATGAGAAAAGTATTCCACTAGTTGTGAAATATCCATCATTTTGTTGATGTCGTCAAGATGGGTGGAGGGTTCTTGATTGATAGTGGTTGTCGCTATTGATTAATGGCCAACTGGCATTATAATTTCCTCCGACAGTTGCATAAACCCTTACCGATGTAAAGGGTTTGGTTCTTAGTGGGCTTGCATCATCTCCCGTATACACTATACAGGCCTACTCGAGGTACAAACCCATGCATAGGGTTTTAAAATCCCTACCCTTTTTAAAAAAAAAATCTTTTTTTAATTTTTTTATACTTTTTTTATCTAGATAAAAAATTTAAAACCAAAAATTATCAAAGCTAAATAAATTTATTTACTCGCTTTTTTTTCTTTTGATTTGACCTATTGTGTAGGGCTTGGGTCATATGGTCATATATATTTCTATACGGAAATCTTAGGCCCTAAAAAAATTATTTTTTAAACTTTTCCAAATTCAAAGAAATGACAAGCAATCCTTAGGTTTTTAGCCATTTTAGACTCAACGGTGATGCTCATTTCATCATATGATGACTTAATTTTCCCTCAAGGACGGATCTCTTAGAATTTGGATAGGAAGTCACATATCTGGTGCTCTAATACCACGTAAAATTTGATGATTTAACCCCACAAATCCTAGTAATCACCTACATCCAAAATGCCTATCACAAATGAGAGATCAAAGAAACTGATTTTCTATGCAACCAAGAGATATAAGATTGATCCACAAGAGTATCTAATATGCCTTTTGTATTGAATAATGAATACCTAGGTTGTATCTAAATGAATGGTTATAATGAAGGTGAATCCTTGTAAAAGTATAAAAAAAGAAAACCCTAGATGAGAATTATATTAGATTGTGGCAAGTATCTTAATCTCATGCAATGAGATAACTTGACCTATATTTTGTCCAATCTAATAATAAAAAATCGCTCCTAAGTTTACCTTAATTGAATAAAGTAATAAAGGACTTAATAATTAAGTAATGATGAATTAATTATCGAGTGATGTCCTAATTGCTCCAACACTACATTTATGGAACTTAGAGTGTTGTCCAAGGAAGAATGAGAAAATGAGAGAGAAAAAAGGAATATTTTGAATCAAAATTAGAACAAAAAAATACATCTAAAATTGAACAAAAAATGGGCATGATATTTAGAAGAAGATTATGCAAGAAAATTTTGCACAAAATTTGAAGAAGAATAAGGTATAGATGCAACATGAAATTATTCAACAATAATAGCACAAAGGTCTACAAGGAAATTAAGATCACCTAAAAGGTATTATCCACTAGATTTTCATTTTATGGAAGAAATTATAACTTATAAAGAATATAATTCTTTGAATAATTTCACGGATGAAGATATGTTTCCATTGATAGTTAATTAAGTTTTATAGAGTAATATCTCACTTCTAATGAAAAGAAGTCTTGGAAAAAATCCATGGATGAATATATATTTGCATAGACATAGTGTAAGACTTGGGATTGGTATATTTACCTAAGGGCACAAAAACCATTCATTGTAAGTGGTTTTAAATAATAAATTCAAATTACATTGATCACTTGAATAGATAATTAGTGGAAAATTGATATTTCAAGGTAGGGAAATAGAATTTGGTGAGATATTCTCTTGTAGATAAGTTGATTTCTATAATGATGATATTATTCATAGTTACAACATATGGTTTTGAATGGTAAATTTACATGTTATATGGTATTTTAACTTGGAGGTTAGATTCAAAACTATGCACGAGTACCACTTTTCTTTATTGAATCATATTATACATAAAGACAAGATAAATATCCCTTTCTATCTGGTCTCTTCTTTGCATGAATGTGTAGATAAGGGTTCTTCTCCTCCCCTTCACTAGGTTTCTATCTTGTCTATTTACAAATATGTTCTTTCCTCTACCCCAAAAAAATTCCCTACCTCTTCCAACAATCCTCTGGAGATAAAGCTTATTAGTATTAAACTGCATTTGTCCCCCAAAAATCCCTCTTCTAGGTCTAACCCAAAATCCAAAAATAGTATTTTTAAAAAAATTGGTATGGAGACCCATCCTCTTGATGAAGAGTTGTTAAATATTACTCTAACAAAGAGGAATCCATCTACCAACTTTTAAGGATAGGTAAGAAGAAGAAATAGTATAATAGATAGATTTATGGGTCGAAGAATGAAACTATCAAAATTGTTGATGATCCATATTTTAACAACAAGGGCAATGATATTTTTTGGTCCTTCATAGCCTAAAGGTTGAAGGTGTGCTCAGTTGTCCATTGTGTTTCACCCAAAAAAAGGAGAAGATAAAATAGGTAAGAATCTTGTCTTTGGAGAGAAGGAGAAATATTCGTTCAATGAGGAGTTCCTTCACCATTCTAAAGCTGAAAGATTGGAGAATAGTGAGTTTGAAGAGGAAGATAATGTTAAGGATGATGAAGATTTAGATGAGATTGAAAGAGGAAACAAACCTCAAGATGGACATTGTGATCAAAGAGTTTAACATGGAGGATATGAAAGATTAAAGAATGGTCTGTGCGGAAGATAATGTTAGCAAGGAATAATATAGGGAGGATCATGGCCCATAAGAAGAGAACTTTTGAAAAGTCTAATAGACTAGATTATTGACCTTCAAGGTCAAGTCATTAGAATGGAAGAGAATTTTGACCCTAAAAATTTTAAAAGATAATCTTATGGTTATGCAGAATGCTTTAGGCAACATCATCTCTATAGTGTATGGTATAATTTGCAAAGAGTTATCTTTGACACTATATCTGGGTAATTCAAGATCAAGAAATAGAGGATGAAGATAAAAATTACCAAGGAGGATATAGTTCAATACAAGGGAAACCAAGAAGAAACAACAAACTATACAGACTCCTTGAAAGAGTTGGAGGATAACTAGGATCTTATAAATGGTCCCAAGGAATGATGGGTGTTATGGCCCTTTGTTCTTTCTATTTTCTATTTTATTCTAGTTCTCTGATCTACATGCCTTTTTTTTTTCTTAGATACACCTTTTAATGCTTTATAGTACTTTTTTTTCTTAGTTTCTTAGTCTATCCTATTGCCTCTGTGGGTGTTGGCCTTGGTGGTGGCCTTGTACCTATTTTTCTTGTTTTTCTTTGTTGTTTTTGTTGTATTGGGATCAAGGCTCTTTTCCCTTCTTTCTAATTAAAACATATGGTTTTGAAATAGAGAAAAGGAATTTTAAGATAAAGTTCTTGGATGGAGACATCGACAAGGAAATATCCATAGAAAAACATAAATTATTCAATGTGAAATATAAAGAGAAATTAGTTTGCAAGTAGGAAAGGTCAATATATGAATTAAAACAATCACCACATATTTGAAATTAAAACTTTGATTCATATGTTCTAAAATTGATTTTTTGTAGAAATGATGTTGATACTTTTTTGTATTGAAAGTAGGTATATGATCACCTTTTGATTATTAATTTATATGTTAAAATTATGGTAATTATTGAGGACATTAAGTCATAAATTTAAGAACTTTAAGATCAATTATCTAGGAAGTATTACTTGAAAGAATTAGGTGGTGTTACATATATACTTGATATGGTGCTTGACATAGGGATAAGACCAACAAGAATTTATGGCCAAACCAAAGGAAGTATATTGAAAATTTTATGTGGAGGTTTTCAAATTTATGATAGTAAACTACAAGTGAACTCCTAGTAGTTTTCAAAAAAATAAGGAATAATTCCCTAAGTCTATGAAGGATTTGGAGGATATGAGAAATTTTCCATATTCCATTACAATATAAAGTTAAATTTATGTTATGGTTTGCACAAGACCAAACATTACCAAAGAAGTGGGTGTTCTAAGTAGGTTCAAGGGTAAGGTATAGACTATTAGAAAATAATGAAGAGATTGTTCAATTACTTGAAAGGAACAATATATAATTTCTTAACCTATTGTGGTACTAATGATGTGGTAAAAGTGTTTAATATATAGTGATTTATGATTTAAACTAGGTTGGAGATCTTGATAACTAGGTGTAAACATGTGGTTATACTTTTATTTTTTTTGGTGGAGTAGTGATTTGGATGAGCATGATGTAATAGACAATTTTACTATCCAATATTTAAGTAGAATTTATGGTTACAACACATGTTTGAAAGGAAGTTGTGAGGTTAAATTGTTGAATTGGAAATATTGGTTTTAAGAGTCATATATAGTAGTGAAATATAATTCACATAGTATATTTTTATCAAAATAAATCATGTTGACCGTGATACAACCAAAAATATGTATGTTTAATATCATTTTGTTAGGGATATGGTTGAGAGAAGAAAATTCAAATGGAGAAGATTAATAATTAAGTAAATATTATTGGCTCGTTGATAAAACATATAAGTAATTCCATGTCATATAGTGTAGGTATGATATGGTCTTATCCCACTCCTATTCATGAGATAATCTCTTTAGTTTAATAATATAATTTCTCCTATGATAAATATCAAGTGGGAGAATGTTTGATCTTGGATGATATTCAAATATAGAGAGTTCTTGTAGGAAGAGTTTGTCTATGGAATGTAATGTGGTAAGATGTGGTGAGTTTCAAGTTTTGAAATATAATATGTATTTTGGTTTACGTGTGGTGGTGTTTTATTTTTCAATACAAATCATCTAAAGAAAAACTCATAATTTCATATGGAAAACTATGTTGTTGCAAGCATGAATTACAATTCTAGAGAACTTGTAATATAGTTGGAGTTCATATGTCACAATTTAAAAGTAGGATAATATTATAGAATATTGCAAAAGTTACCACAAGTATGGATTTGGTAGTAGTGCCTATATATGAAAACATGAACTCATAAATATATTAAGTGTGTAACTATTCATTCAGAGTGTGTGATAATGAATACATATTCATAATTATTATTCATGTGGAGACATCATATTTGGTAATATGTGTGGTATTCATATGTCATAATGTGGTTAGAAAATAGTTGTGTGACTTTGGGTATTCCACACATCAACTAGGCAATTAGATGATTATAATTTCATGTGCATGTCTATAGGTATCATCTCATATGAAGGTGCCAAAGTTTCATAGATTGCATGGGTTAGCATGAATTGAATATTTTGTGTGAGACAATAGAGTGATTATAGAAGAGTTTTTTTTAAATTAAGACTAAAAAGGAATTTTTGTATTGAATCTTTGATTCTAAATAATATAACTATGAAATATTTTGATGGAGGATATTTCTCCCACAATAATTTTCCATGAAAATATTATATTCTTATGTAATATTGTGTATGCATACTATTCCATTTTTTATGAATGTTGTTAAATAGGTTTTATAAACATTATTATTAATTTCAATGCACATAATTTTAAGTTTATTTAATCCTATTATATTAGTCATCTATAATGAGGGTGTATATACCAAATAGTTACAAGTATCTACTAAAACTCATTTCTAACATGTGATGTATGCCTTTCACTCCATTTACCCTATCACTCATAATCAACCACCAAGAAAGGGAATTCATTGCCATTTTATACAAGTAGAATTTATCCTCACCCTTGCATGATTCTTGATAATGAGGTTCAATTTTTTATATGTTCCTACTTGCATTATAGAAGCTACTCAGAAAAGAATCATTTATTTTGAAAGTTCCTATAAAGATTACATGTCAAATGACAAGCATGCATAATGAAATATTTTAGGGTCCATTAGTTTATATGGATCCCCTATTATATCCTTTTGTGTTTGAATATTTATTTTATATGTATCTTTATCAATGATACATACTTTGAGATGCATGATCATTATAGTATTTACATACACCTCAAACTAGGGGAAAAATGTAATGGTAAAATTTTCATATCCATACTTTTCTTCATTTAGTTTTATGTCCATTTTGAGGAGAGTTATTTAATACATTCACATATCAAAAAATAGATTAATTTTCCAAAAAATGGGTTCCTTCTCCCATAACATTCACCTATCCACTTACACACACTTGTATACAATTATCCCTATTACCAATTTTTCGCTACAGCTCAAATGGTGGAGTTGATTCAAATAATGTTATATTTTAAAGTGAAAATGCGGTTATTTCTGAATCTGCTGAGTGTTGTTTCGCACTTCATTTTATTTCATCAAGTGACAGTTGTGCAGATGTTTTGAGAAAACTGATTTTCTAAGTATCATTCATGTTTTTACATAAATCAAATGGAATATAGAACTAAGCATACAAATGATAAAGCAGAGTGCTTTCATTTATTTCATGAAGTGATGCATTTTTTACATAAGTCATTTGATTGCGAGAATACAAATGCTAGTACAAATTTGCATTGAGATGCATTTTTTCTTTTCCAAATAAAAATCAGAAAGAATGAAATCAAATATCCACACAAGTCCTGGATGTGACTGTCACAGTGCATCATAAACAACACACTACACTATGGAAGATGCATAAAAGGAAAAATCACATAAGTACAAACATAATCATCATTGCCCGATTGATTGATGACCGACACAAAAGTGGTGCACCATTTGTCTTCTTCGAGCTTCGTTGACCTGTAGGAAGGAAGAGAGAGATGTCAGAGGCTCTGAATATGAATATACCTATATGAACCATCAACGATAATGTAGTATACTACTAATCATGCACTGAAAACAATCAAGAAAAGTGTAGAGACATGAGCTAAAGGAGAAACATCAACATGATCATGATATATTGTTTTTTATGCTAACACTGTTTGTTTCCTTGTGCAGGTATAGGGAAAGCCATGTAGTTGTTTATCTTTTGAAGACCAAGCATGTGGGGATAAATGGGATCCCACAAGGGTAGAGCCCGACATGTTGCCCTTATATGTTACAAGAGGGTCAAGGAAGGAAGATACAATCATCGTGCTCTTCTGAGCTTTACAACTGAACAAGTGATCGAACTACCATGCATTTACAACAATCAGATCAACATATAGAAGTGAAAATTGCAAATGAATGTTAATTGGAAAACTTGTTTTAGCTGAAACCATCAATCTATCATGTTTTTTGAAAGGTTTGAGCTACTGTCATAAATACTATTTTTTTATTTTTAAGACTGTGCACTTTATAGTGTTGTTTCATATTTCTTGTTTTGGGACAACAGTGCTCTATGTTCTAACAATGATAGTGAACAATGCAAAGTTATGAGGTTATGCCCTGACAGATGAGGAAATGCAACTAAAAGAGTAAAGCAGAGATATCCATCAAGCCATTAAACTAATTGTGCATTCATAACAATCATGTAAATGCTTTCTGAAAGCTACGGTTCAATGATGTTCTTTCTCTCAATCAAGGATAGGTAAGGATGTGAAGAGTTTGTTGCTAGAATAAATAGAACATAAAATAAATGAAGAGTGTCAAGTAGAAGAGCATACTTTTAAAGGACGTTCAAGCATGGAGACATGTGAAGGATTTTCAGATTTCAATCAGAATAGTGGAAGGAAACAAGATCAATATAGTGACCAGTCGCCAGTTGTTTAATTAAGTGAAGCAAATGACTAACAAAACAATTAGTTTCTATTTGGCGGAGAATGACAAGGCATTAGGTAAGTGCTTCTTAAAGTGTTAGTTAGTTGTAAGAGAGAATTCAGTCCATGGGGTTACAATGATTTAAGGTAAATGTTGCATTAAATAAAATGGATGCATTTACTTATAAAATATCAGGAGAACAAATGCATCGTACAGGTGAGAAGTTTATTGCAGATTAAAATACATGAGCTTTCATAAAATGCAGTTTTCTCATTATTTTCAGCATACCCCATTTGGCTTTTCAATCAAATAATACAGATTTTCACCAGATACAATTTACCCACAGGGGTATTTTAACGGAGTAGCAAGATAAGGGTTTTGTCTCAGTCAAGGATCACCCATATGAGGGTTTTCAACAGTAAGGAAAAGGAACATGTTTTCTTTAGAATGTTATACACCAAGGTGGAGTTTTGTCAGAAAATAAGATTTTATATAGTTCTCTCATGGTTGAGCTTCAATATAACAAAAAATACAGGTATAAACACAGATTTCTTCGAAATTCTGAAAATACCCACATTGGGGTTTCATTTAAAACACAGAATTCATAAATACCCACATATAGATTTTTGCTAAGGAACATATTTCATTCATATACAGAGATACCCACATGGGGTTTTCACAAGGAATGCAGATTTACCATCATTTTTCAGTTTACCCATATGGGGGTTTTAAAAATAGAACAAAACAGTGTAGTTTTCAGAACCCACATGGGTTTCTACATTCTAAAATTGAAATGCCCGATAATGCTTGGGTCGAGCCCAGTGGGCAATTGCAGTTATTGTTTCATCAAATAAGGAGATCCATTTTTGAGTTTTTTGCATGGGAGAACGGAATCAAAGCACAGTATGCATGGAGTTTGAATTTCTTCATATGGAGAGTCATCAGTCAACTAATATCATGTCACGGCCTATCAAGAAGATAATGCACAGTTTTTTCATAAAAATAAGCTTCAACTTAAGCACGCATGGCACGGCCAGACAACAAGCCTGCATTTTTTTAAAAAGATAACAACCATTTTTTCAAAATAAAGCTCATAGGCTTTAGTTTGGGAGAGATAAAATACAAAGAAATAGTGAGCAAGGAAGAGCTTACCATTGTGTTTGTTGTTCAAGAACTCACAGGCCACGCCCAGCTCATTGGAGCCCACAAAAGCTAAGGGTCAAGCCCTCTCATGCCACCCAAGGTAATGTTAAGCAAGCACAGAGATAGAATGCAAGAGAAAATCATAGAAGAATGGAGGAGAAGCCATGGCCTTATGGCCTATTTTTAGCTTTCAAAATAATGGAGAAGCCATCAAAACACAAGGAAAGCAACTTACCAAGCCTGTGTATGGATAAGTCAATCAGGCTGAAGATAAAAATTGAAGTCTTCAAGCACCCCAAACTGTCAAACCCTAGTTCATGGCAGCAGCTCTTGCAAATAGTTTCCTCTCAAAAGACATAAAGTGAAAGATGTGAAATGTTAGGGCTTGTTTCGAGTTTTGATCGTTAGGGTTTCCCAAGTCCCTAAGTCGACTTTAGGGTGGTTTTTTAAGTTAGGGAAATTCATGAATATCAAAATATTATGCTATGATGGTCCAGTAGTGAAGGCTAAGGAATTTTTTCTATGGTCATACCTTGGGGAAGGCTTCATACCTTAGTTGCATTTTTGGTTTATTTTTTAGAAATTAATTGAACTGTTTTTACCTTAGTGATATTTATCATTATCAAATGGATTTTATGAAGTCATTAGGTCTTTAAAATATGCCTTAGGATTAGGGTTAAGACCTAGGCTTGTTTTATTTTTTGTTTTTTGAGAAAACAATTAAAATATGTAAGGAGGAGATTATTATTTTTATGATTTTTTATAGAAAAATCAAAACTTGTAAAGGAGATATAAGGTGTTGTGTGCAAGGTTTTTAAAAAAAAATCTTTAATTGTAAAATGGAATAATTATGAAACTGCATCATGTAAAGAAAAAGCAAAGCAATACTTTATAAATTGCTTTGTTTTCTTGCTATTTCTAGCAATTGAGCATTGACTTTCTTCTTGGTCAGATTGGAGTTTTCAGTAGGAGAGATAAGGTGTTTTTCATGCTTTAAAAGTAGTTTTTTGCTATTTTTAGAAGCCTGACAGTTGATGCATGCAAAAAGTGTGACTTTCCACTTTTATGCTGACTTGTTGCACAGTTTTGGGACCTTTTCCTTGAGCTTTTTTCAGTAACTCAAATTAAGGTTTGAGAGATATATCTTTGGAGAAAACTTAGGGTTTTCCAGTTCAGTCTATTTTTTGCTCTTACACATTTTTGAGCTTCAAACTATTTTGTACTCAGTTGAGATTTTTTTTTTGGCATACCCCTACAGTGAATAAAAAGCAACATTCCTACCTATCATTTTGTGTCTATTTGTAGTTACAGTTTGATGTTTATCTTGTGATTTATATTCAGGAAGTCCTTGTTATGTCCTAGGTTGTAGTTTGATACAGAAAAGTGCAAGGATACAGGTTGCATGTCGTGTTTTGAATAGATCTTCATGCAAAATACTTATGTAGAATTGTTCTTGAGAGGTTGTGAAATTTGTGTTGGTTTTTGAGCACTGTTTGTGAGGAAAATCCAGAATAGTCATTAGTTCATCATCTAATATTGAAAATAATTTCAAAGTCATAGGTTTTAATTTTTTGTTTTCTTTCTATCCTTTTCCCAAGAAAGAATTTTTAGAATAGGATCATCATATGGAGAACCAGCTCGCTCTGGAGATTCTCTTTCCTAATAGATTACCCATGTCTGAAAAGAGTTTCAATGTTGCAACAGATAGTCTAATTTTTTTTGCAAATCTGATGGGGTGTATATCTGATTGCTAACAGTTTTTGGCATGCCTGGTGAGACCTCAGAAAGTCAGTTTCAAAGAAGTTTAATTTCTAAAAAAAATTTTTGGTGTATGCAGTAGATTTCTCAGCCTTTTGGAGGCTTGTTCAATATACTTGGCAACTCCGAATTCTGATTTTTTACATGCAAACCTATTGCAGCCTGTGCATGAGAAAGGTACAAACCAGATCAAGCACTACACCTTTCTGATACTGACAGCTGTCTCCACCATGAAGAGTTTGAAGAACAACAAGGAGGGTGTTTGAGATGCCAACGAGGTCAAAATCAACACCTCATGTTTTCAACTCTCTAGTTTTATCACCAGGAGTACCAATTCCAATATCATAGATACCGCCAATGGTAGCACCAAGGCAACATCCATTTGCACCTTTTAATGGAGGCATTCCATTAGAAATTTCTCAACATGATGACATCCCAGTTGCAGCCCGTAGAATCCTTCCATTCTTCACTTGAGAAGATCACACAACACCAGTGGAGCACATTCGTGACGTGTCTACCTTATGTTCAGTTCACAACATCACGTAGGAGAATGTTGCGTTAAGGCTCTTGGCTGCACCGCTCAAGGGTAAAGCATTATAATGGTTCAAAGGCCTCGCAGCCAACTCTATTACAACATGGGATGCTCTAGGTAACGGTCTATACCAATTTTTTGTTGATAAATCTGACAATCTGTCCCTGCTAGAACAATTGAGCACTATTTATAGAGCACCACATGAACACTTGGTGGATTTCAATCACCGTTTTCAAAGAACTTGGGCTAGAATTCTTGCAATGGTAAGGCCTTTACCAGCTCATGCTTTTCTATTTTACTTAAAAGCTTTGAACTGTAATATTTCAGTCATGACCTAGTCTATGGGTGGGCATACGCTCCCTGATGCTTACAATATCGTCATCAGAGCCAAAAATTGTCTTATTCAGGATGGAGATATAGCCCCTAGACCTCCTATGCCACTGTTTCCTAAGATATAGCCACCTACCCCTACTACTTTTCCTCCCTTAGCTAATGTTCTCGATGTCCTAGCAATAGGTTATTAGACCACAACACAGCAAATTGTTGCTCCAACCCAAAACCAAGAAATCCAAGAGATTAAAAGTATACTCAAGACCTTCGAGAATGATCTTGTGATCATTAAGAAGCAAGTAGGTCATGAACATAAACCTTATCAAGCCACTTATTAGCAGAACCAACCTAATAGGCCTACTTTTTCAGAATGATTACCAAGGCCAAAAGAGAAATTTTAACCCAAGACCCTTCCAGCCATACAACCCAAACGCAACCAATTCGTCGAAGGAGCTCATACCTCAGGATAATATCCCCCAGGATTGTGATTAGTGTTATCCATGCAACTTACCCTATAACCAATCAGCATGTGATAATGGCATGAGAAATCAGGCCTTAATAGTTCAAAATAGTTATGCAAGTTCAGAAAGTGTTTCAAATTAGAACCTGGAACAACAAGAAGGTTTTGAGTTCACTTTTCCAAACTAGCAGAGTTCTAAGTTATGTGGTGTGAATGGCCAGGATCAACAAGTTTCTCATGTCATAGCCAACACAAGATTGAAAAAAAGAGCAATGGATCTAGGATAGCAAGCTAGAAGTTCACAATAGCAGCCTACGAAAGATAAGGAGCATGTTTCTACATCCAATACTAATGCTGCAACACAATCCAAGGTGCGGTTTTTACAAAAGGGCCAACAGATACCTGGCAAAGAGTAGTCAAAGACACATTTGCAGCCCTTGCACAAGCAGAATGATGTTGCTGTCACAAAAAACAAGCAAAAGGTAAATGCTACTTCTTTTAATATTGTTGAACACCTTAGAAAGACTACTGTCAACATGTCTGTATTAGATGCTTTGCACATCCCAAGTCAGAAAAGTTTGCTCAAAAATTCTTTAGCTGAGTTGTCTATTTTTGATGATACTAGTCAAGGTGCTACCAAAGTCGTACGTTCACTAATAGTTCGGAAGGTAAAGGCGAGTAGAAAGGTCAAGAGGTAAAGCCTCCCTTGTTTTATTTGACTTTGATCATTGGGGATAAATTAGTGCATAAATGCATGGTTGATTCTGGCGCAAGTAGCTTTGTCATGCCATAAATCAGCTGATGTGTTAGGTCTTGTCTATGAGCCCAACCCTTAGAAGGGTGTAGTTCAGTTAGATGGGTTTGTTGTTAGAACTATTGGTATAGTAAAAAATTAGCCCTTACCTTGCATGCATCCCCTAGTTTTGTGATTCATCAAGATATACATGTAATTGATTTGCCACCACACTTTTCCATTTGCCTCTCAAGGGATTTTACAGCCAAGTTGGGGGGTTTCTTGTCATCTGACTGGTCTCATCTATTTTTTAGAACAAGGTATGGTACAAAGGTAACCATAAAGTCTGAGCCTTTAGCCAAAGACCACATCGAACCATATGTTCTAAGCCGTATAAACGCTAACCTCTACATCACCCCTGTACTGGAGGAGGAAACCATGACATCAGACCATAGTACCCATGTAGAAAGTATAAATCTAGATGAATGGGCAGCCGAAGATCACCAGCTTGATCCCTTCCAGCATATAGATGAGGTAGGATTAGGGGTTTACATGATTCGTGAACTTAATTCTGATATGCCTAATCTGATTAAGAGTGAAGTACAACTTGTAGGGTAGGAAAATGAAGTTTAGAAACTCTATTTTGATGGTTCGAGGAGTAGTATAGGTACTGGTGGTGGGGCCATGTTGATTTCACCAGAGGGAGAAAAATATTATTCTGCTTTCAGATTTGCATTCAGCTATACAAATAATACAACTAAATATGAAGCACTTGTACACGGCCTAGAGTGGGCCCGAAAAAGAGGTATTAAATGCTTGTGTGTTTATGGTGATTCTGAGTTGATCGTAAATCAGGTCAAAAATCTAAATGCTAAAAAAAATGACTTGCTTAAGAGATATAAGCATTGTGTATGGGATTTAATAGAGGATCTTGATGCTTTTAATATCTATTCAGTTCCTAGAAATGAAAATAATCATGCAGATAGGCTCACTGCTATAGGGGCTTAGTTTGATATTCCAAATGAAATTCACAAAGTACAGGCGCATCAATATGTAAAGATAGTCGTCAGACCTTTTGTTCTTGACAATAATGTGAGTTGGCAAGTTTTTGACAGCAATGAGCAAATTGTAAATTTTTTAATTGTTGAAGCTGAGTTTGCAGATGGAAACTAGCAAAAGTGGTAGCAGCAGTATGACAATCAGATTGTACAGTTGAGGACTAACAAGCTTCCAAGGGGTTTGGTTACTTTGGAATCTGTGTTCAACTCAAATGACCAGACGAGGAGAGACAAGTGCAACCTGACTGTTAAAGACGAACACTATGAAGCAGTTGAAATCTTCAAAGGTAAGCTTCTCAAGCAGGGAAAGGTATGTAATAAAGAGGAACAGAAAGAGTTTTTTCTGTTATGTCAAAAATTTAGTGATATTTTTGCTTGGGAGTATAAGGATTTGAAAGGGTTTGACCCAGAATTAGCCTAGAATACTATTGAATTAGAGCCTACGGCAAAACTAGTAAGGCAGAAATAGAGGCCTCTCAATCCCAAATTAGAACACCTTATGAAAGTTGAGCTGAATAAATTAGTTGAAAGTGGTATCATTTTTCCCATCAAGCATACTTCTTAGGTGTCAAACCTAGTTCTAGTTAGGTAGAAAAGTGGGGAGATCAGATTATGTGTTGATTTCTGAGATTTAAATAGAGCGTCACTGAAAGATCACTACCCACTCCCTTCCATGGAGCAAATTTTGTAGGTGGTTTCTGGTTCTAACAGATTTTCTTTGCTACATGGTTACTCAGGTTATAACCAGATTCTGGTAAAATAGCTAGATCAATTGAAAAATACATTTATGACTAAGTGAGGCACAATGGCCTACAAAAGGATGCCTTTCAACTTATCCAACGCTAGAGCAACTTTTCAGTGAGCGATGGATATGGCTTTTCACGGCCTCATGAACAAGATCGTTCTAGTATATTTAGATGATATTACTATTTTTTCAAGAAATGCTAATGAACATCATGATCATTTAGAATAGATTTTTCAGAGATGCAGGGAATTTGGAGTGTCTCTCAATCCGAAGAAGTGTATTTTTTCTGTACATGAAGGTAAACTCCTTGGACACATTGTTTCAAAGCAGGGTATTTCCATAGATTCTAAAAGGATTTCTACAATTCTCGAATTACCATTGCTAGCTCACAAGAAAGGCTTGCAAAGCTTTCTTGGAAGGATAAATTTTGTGAGGAGGTTCATACCAAATATCGCAGCTTTGCTGCAACCTCTCACTCTTATACTGAAAAAGAATATACCTTTCGACTGGACCAAGGAAGGTAAAAGGATCTTTGATCAAATCAAAGAAGCTCTTGCAGCTTCCCCTACCCTCATTAATTCAAAGTACAATAGATATTTCATTCTTTACATATTTGGAGGAGTTGATACTATTTTTGATATGCTTTTCCAGCAGAATGATGAAGGTTTGGAGCAACCTGTAGCCTTTTTCAGCCAGGTACTACATGATTTTGAGGTAAAGTATTCCTTTGTTGAGAAGCATGTTTTTTTTGTTGTAAGTAGCTTAAAAAAGTTCAGACATATGCTGTCAAACAACAAGACTCATTTGTTGGTTGTGCATTCAACTGTCAAAGATTTCTTACTGAACCGTGAAATTAATGATAAGCGTGTTGGTCGGATAACCAAGGTCATGGAGTTTGACATAGATATCAAAATAACCAAACTTGTCAGAGGTAAGGGTTTGTGTGAACAGATTGCAGAAAATACAACAGGCAGCAGCTTAGAGGAGACTAAAAAGATTGGTACAGTGCTAAACAATGATGATGCAGCTATTGTTCCAGTTCCTACTGCCACCTGGGTGCAACAAATGATGCTTTATTTGCAAACTGGCGAGTGTCCCGAAGGTCTAGATAGAGCAAAAAGGAGGTATTATAGATTACAGTCTATTCCTTTTGTAATTATTGATGGCATTCTGTATAGAAGAGATTTTCAAGGTGTTTTGTTACAATGCATTGAACCTGACCGAGTTGATATGCTTTTAGCAGAATTTCATGATGGGCCTTTAGGAGGCCACTTTGCTACAAGAACAACAGCCCTAAAAATTATGCGGGCTGGTTATTATTGGCCAAATTTTTTCAAAGATTCCATTGCTTGGGTCCTAAAATGTGAAAAGTGTGATCTGTTTTTAGGAAAATAGAAACTTGTAGCTTTACCTCTGCATCTGATTCAAGTGGAGCAGCCCTTTGCTAAGTGGGGCTTAGATTTTATAGGGCCAATTAACCCACCTTCAAGCATGGGTCATAAGTGGATATTGACTGCCAAAGATTATTTTACTAAATGGACCGAGGTGGTTGCTTTAAAAAAGGTAAATGAGACTTATGTGCTTAATTTTTATCAAGGCTTAGTGTTAAGATTTGGTACTCTAGATTCTATAATTTCTGACAATGGTTTGGCCTTCATTGGTTTAAGAATATATGATTGGTCAATTAGAAATAACATTTATTTGAATATATTTTCTAACTATTATCCGTAGGGAAACGGGCAGGCAGAATCTACAAATAAGAATCTGATCTGGATAATCAAGAAGACTGTCAAGGATAATCAATGAACATGGCATGAAAAGCTTAAGTTAGCTCTTTGGGATGATAGAGTGACACCTAAAAGGGCCATTGGTTGTTCTCCTTATGTACTTGCTTATGGTGAAGAAGATAAGTTACCCATTTCTATTGAGCTGTCGACTTTAAGTTATGTGAAAGAACTGGAATTACTGAATGAGCAACCACTTGAAGTGCGGTTTGCACAGCTGGTAGAGCTTGAGGAAACTAGAAGGGAAGCTTTAAAACATCTTGAAATACATCAAGCTCAAATGAAGAGCTCTTTTGAAAATAAGGCCAAGACCATGAGAGTTTATCATTGGTGATATGGTCTTCAAGTGGAATGAATACAAGAGAAGACCTGGCTGACATTCCAAGTTCGATGCAATTTGGGGCAGGCCTTATGTGATCATGGAGTGCAAGGAGCACAACGCTTTCTAGCTTTCAAAGCTGACTAGAGAGGTGTTGTCTATCCCAGTTAATGGGATCCACCTCAAACATTTCCTCTGAGATAAGTTCTATCTTGAAAATAAATAGAGTAGTTGCTACAAATAAGTGTGTGCACATTTCTTTAAAGTAGTTTTCTTTCCCTCAGCGCTACTGCACATTGTTCTATTGGCCATCAGGGCCTGTTAGTTTGCTTTCAGTTTTGTTTGTTTTGTTTTGTTGCTGTTTTGGAGTTGTTGTTTCAAATTTTTTCTGAGTTCATGAAGGGGCAATTTTGACTCCACGCCCAATGGAGTTTTCAAAGGCAACTGATCTATTCGTAGCTGGCAAGCATCTAGCGGAAATAGCCAAAATGTTACCAATTTTTTGATACAGCTCAAATGGTGGAGCTGATTTAAATAATGTTATATTTTAAAGTGAAAATGCGGTAATTTCTGAATTTGTTGAGTGTTGTTTCGAACTTCATTTTATTTCATCAAGCGACAATTGTGCAGGTGTTTTGAGAAAAATAAGTTTCTAAGTATCATTCATGTTTTTACATAAATCAAATGGAATAAAGAACTGAGAATACTAATTATAAAGCAGAGTGCTTTCATTTATTTCATGAAGTGATGCATTTTTTACATAAGTCATTTGATTGTGAGAATACAAATGCTAGTACAAATTTGCATTGAGATGCATTTTTTCTTTTCCAAATGAAAATCAGAAAGAATGAAATCAAATATCCACACAAGCCGTGGATGTGACTGTCACAGTGCATCATAAACAGCACACTACACTATGGAAGATGCATAAAAGAAAAAATCACATAAGTACAAACATAATCATCATTGCCCGATTGACTGATGACCGATGCAGAAGTGGTGCACCATTTGTCTTCTTCGAGCTCCGTTGACCTCTAGGAAGGAAGAGAGAGATGTCAGAGGCCCCAATTATGAATATACCTATATGAACCATCAACGATAATGTATTATGCTACTAATCATGCACTGAAAACAATCAAGAAAAGTGCAGAGACATGAGCTAAAGGAGAAACATCAACACGATCATGATATATTGTGTTTTATGCTAACACTATTTGTTTCCTTCTGCAGGTATAGGGAAATCTATGTAGTTGTTTATCTTTTGAAGACCAAGCATGTGGGGAAAAATGGGCTCCCACAAGGGTAGAGCCCGACATGCTACCCTTATATGTTAAAAGAGGGTTGAGGAAGGAAGATGCAATCATTGTGCTCTTTTGAGCTTTACAACTAAACAAGTGATCAAACTACCATGCATTTCTAACAATCAGATCAACATATAGAAGTGAAAATTGTAAATGAATGCTAATTGGAAAAAAAAATTTAGTTGAAACCATCAATCTATCATGTTTTCTGAAAGGTTTGAGCCACTGTCATCAATATTGTTTTTTTTTTTTTAAGACTGTGCACTTTATAGTGTTGTTTCATATTTTATGTTTTGGGACAGCAGTGCTCTATCGTCTAACAATGATAGTGAACAGTGCAAAGTTATGAGGTTATGCCTTGACAGATGAGGAAATGCAACTGAAAGAGTAAAGCAAAGTTATCCATCAAGCCATTAAACCAACAGTGCATTCATAACAATCATGTAAATTCTTTCTGAAAGCTACAGTTCAACGGTGTTCTTTCTCTCAATCAAGGACAGGTAAGGATGTGAAGAGTTTATTGCCAGAATAAATAGAACATAAAATGCATGAAGAGTGCCAGGTAGAAGAGCATACTTTTAAAGGATGGTCAAGCATGGAGACATGTGAAGGATTTTCAGATTTCAATCAGAATAGTGGAAGGAGACAAGATCAATACAGTGACCAGTCACCAGTTGTTTAATTAAGTGAAGCAAATGACTAACAAAATAGAAAGTTTTTGTTTGGCAGAGAATGACAAGGCATGAAGTAAGTGCTTCTAAAAGTGTTAGTTGGCTATAAAAGAGAATCTAGTCCATGGGGTTGCAATGATTTAAGGTAAATGTTGCATTAAATAAAATGGATGCATTAACTTATAAAATATCAGGAGAACAAATGCATTGTACAGGTGAGAAGTTCATTGCAGATTAAAATACATGAGCTTTCATAAAATGCAGCTTTCTCATTATTTTCAGCATACCCCATTTGGCTTTTCAATCAAATAATATATATTTTCACCAAATACAATTTACCCACGGGGGTATTTTAACGAAGTAGCAAGATAACGGTTTTGTCTCAGTCAAGGATCACCCATATGAGGGTTTTCAACAATTAGGCAAAGGAACATGTTTTCTTCAGAATGTTATACACCCAGGTGGAGTTTTGTTAGAAAATAATATTTTATATAGTGCTTTCATGGCTGAGCTTCAATATAACAGAAAATATAGGTATAAACACATATTTCTTCGAAATTATGAAAAATACCCACATTGGGGTTTCATTTAAAACACAGAATTCATAAATACCCACATACAAATTTTTGCTATGGAACATATTTTCTTCATATACAGAGATACCCACATTGGGTTTTCACAAGCAATGTCAATTTACCATCATTTCTCAATTTACCCATATGGGGGTTTTAAAAATAGAACAAAACAGTGTAGTTTCCAGAATACCCACATGGGTTTCTACATTCTAAAATAGAAATGCCTGATAATGCTTGGGTCGAGCCCAGCCAGGAGTTGTAGTTACTATTTCATCAAATAAGGAGAGCCATTTTTGAGTTTTTTGCATGGGAGAACAGAATCAAAGCACAGTATGCATGGATTTTGAATTTCTTCATATGGAGAGTCATCAGTCAACTAATATCATGTCGCGACCTATCAAGAAGATAATGCACAATTTTTTCATAAAAATAAGCTTCAACTTAAGCACGCATGGCATGGCCAAACAACAGGCCTACATTTTTTTAAAAGATAACAACCATTTTTTCAAAATAAAGCTCATAGGCTTTAGTTTGGGAGAGATAAAATACAGAGAAACAGTGAGCAAGGAAGAGCTTACCATTGTGTTTGTTGTTCAAGAACTCACAGGCTGCGCCCAGCTCATTAGAGCCCACAAAAGCTAAGGGTCAATCCCTCTCATGGTGCTCAAGGTAATGTTAAGCAATCACAGAGAGAGAATGCAAGAGAAAATCATAGAAGAATGGAGGAGAAGTCGCGGCCTTATGGCCTCTTTTTAGCTTTCAAAATAATGGAGAAGCCATCAAAATACAAGGAAAGCAACTTACCAAGCTTGTGTATGGATGAGTCAACTAGGCTGAAGATAAAAACTGAAGTCTCCAAGCACCCCAAACTGTCAAACCCTACTTCATGGCGGTGGCTCTTGCAGAGAGTTTCCTTTGGAAAGACATAAAGTGAAAGATGTGAAATGTTAGGGCTTGTTTCTAGTTTTGACCGTTAGGGTTTCCCAAGTCCCTAAGTTGACTTTAGGATGGTTGTTTAAGTTAGGGAAATTCATGAATATCAAAATATTATGCTATGATGGTTGACTAGTGAAGGCTAAGGCATTTTTTCTATGGTCATACCTTGGGGAAGGCTTCATACCTTAGTTGCATTTTTGGTTAACTTTTTAGAAATTAATTGAACTGTTTTTGCCTTAGTGATATTTATCATTATCAAATGGATTTTATGAAGAGTCATTAGGTCTTGAAAGTATGCCTTAGGATTAGGGTTAAGACCTAGGCTTGTTTTATTTTTATTTATTTTTTGTTTTTTGAGAAAACAATTAAAATATGTAAGGAGGGGTTTACTATTTTTATGATTTTTTATAGAAAAATCAAAACTTGTAAAGGAGATATAAGGTGTTGTGTGCAAGGTTTTTTTTTTTAAATCTTTAATTATAAAATGGAATAATTATGAAATTGCATCATGTAAAGCAGAAGCAAAGCAATACTTTATAAATTGCTTTGTTTTCTTGCTATTTTTAGTAGTTGAGAATTGACTTTCTTCTTGGTCGGATTGGAGTTTTGAGTAGGAGAGATAAGGTGTTTTCATGCTTTAAAATAGTTTTTTGCTATTTTTAGAAGCCTTACAGTTGATGCATGCAAAAAGTGTGACTTTCCACTTTTATGCTGACTTGTTGCATAGTTTTGGGACCTTTTCCTTGAGCTTTTTTCAGTAGCTCGGATTAGGGATTGAGAGATATATTTTTGGAGAAAACTTAGGGTTTTCCAATTTAGTCTATTTTTTGCTCTTACACATTTTTGAGCTTGAAACTATTTTGTACTCAGTTGAGATTTTTTTTTTGGCATACTCCTATAGTGAATAAAAAGTAGCATTCCTACCTATCATTTTGTGTCTATTTGCAATTACAGTTTGATGTTTATCTTATGATTTCTATTCAGGAAGTCCTTGTTATGTCCTAGGCTATAGTTTGATGTAGAAAAGTGAAAGGATGTAGGTTCCATGTTGTGTTTTGATCATATCTTCATGCAAAATACTTATGTAGAATTGTTCTTGAGAGGTTGTGAAATTTGTGTTGGTTTTTTAGCACTGTTTGTGAGGAAAATCCAGAATAGTCATCAGTTCATCATCTAATATTGAAAATCATTTCAAAGTCATAGGTTTTAAGTTTTTGTTTCTCTCTATCCTTTTCCCAAGAAAGATTTTTTATAATTGGATCATCATATGGAGAACCAACTCGCTCTGGAGATTCTCTTTCCTAATAGATTACCCACTTCTGGAAAGGGTTTCAATGTTGCAACTGATAGTCTGATGTTTTTTGCAAATCTGATGGGGTGCATATTTGATTACTAACAATCCCCACATAGAAATTTTGGTGTTTTAATTTTCCCAACCAAATCTCAAGAAAACCTAAAGAATAGCCAATTCAGATGATTAATTTCCTTAAGGAGTTGACCAATGAACAAAAAAAAGAGAAGAAAATCTATGCCTTTGCACTTTAGGCTCTACAAAACCTAGGAGGGTGGTCCTATACAATATCACTTGAGATTCCTTTCCATTATCTTTAGTTATTGCGTTAAAAAAATATGTTCTCACCAATTAGTCAAGAATTACAGGTAAAACACTATGATAGGCTAAATCCTGGAGATTTCTATTTATTCAATGCTTTGAGAGCATGCAAATAACATCATGCAAATAAATTATTGTATTGAGGGAAATTCATTTTGAAATTTATGACCATGGAGCTGCATTCAAACACATTCAATAGATTGGTGTCTTAAACCTAGGTGATGAAGTTAAGAAAGATGTAATTGAGAACCATATATAACATGTGGATTATAACATTAAATCTTAATGGCAATGAATTACATTTCCATCTCTCAAAATTTTACAAACAATTCTTCTTATAAATCCTTGTAAAACCTAAAACAATCAACATTTCTTATAAATAATATTTAATTTAATTCTTGAGTAGAAGTTATAAAAGAAGCATTCATACATAGGAAATACTATGAAGATAAACAAAATAGATCCTTGATCAATTGTATTCATAAATTTTGAAGATAAGTACATATATAGGACCCAATTTTCTTGTAAAAATCGGCATAGTATTGGCTTAGAATGCTAGTACTATTATACAAAATGGATAGTCACATCAAATTATATTTTCTAAAAACCTATACTAAAAACACAAGCTTAATTAAAAAAATTTCCAAGATCCTATGCAAATGGCCCTGAATTCCCTTTTATAAAACAAGGGAGAAAACAAGCTTCAAGCCTTTGGACAAGTATCACATTTTCATTTGACAAAGTCTTTATCCATCTAGGATCAAACAAAAACAATTGCAACTACCTCATGGGAAGAAGAATATTCCACTATAGGACAAAGATAGTTGTATTTACTATTGAAGAAGGTCGATGTGGATCCTTTTATGATGAAATAAAAGAGTGGGATCACACGTATATTTCTACACATTTTCATCACCTTTTACATCCGCAAAATGCCTAGGAGACTGCTAACTTGGACATAAAGGAAAAAATAAGTCCACAAGAAGATAAAATATATGATTAAGCTAAAGAAGATTCATGTTGATGTTGAGTAGACTAAAGAAGATAAAGGAAGAGAAAGTTTCCAATTTATATGTCACTATATGCATCTAATTGGTGAGGCAAAAGGATTTACAATTCTAGCAGCTAATTATACTTTTTATCCCAGGCTTGATATAATCTTTTTGAAGGCCATGGTATGCAAGGAGGAGATCCATATTTGATGTGTAGTGATGGTATTTGGATAGAATTAAATCAAAATCCTTCTGGAATTCTTCCATAAGTTGATTAATATCTAATAGTTTATCCATATATATTTTCAGGAGCTCCACATCAATCTTACTATCATCATAAATGAAAAATGCTAAGGTAGGATTTATTGCTTCAAATTATGATTCCAATTGAAGGTAATCCTTAACCTGTCCACCCTCCTTAATCTATACATCCACATTTTTGACACCAAGCATGATCCTAATATCACTATTTTCAAACTACTTAATCCTTGCATTTACTCTCTCTACCAATTGGTCCATGAATCCTTGCACTTATCCTACTATTTTTTATCATTTTGTAGCTTGTAAATATGCCTTATGGTGGATTTGGTTAATTGGAAAACCCTTTATACATCCCCTGCAATGAGCTTATTCTACGGGTCTATTTATTTAGCAATTCTCTAGCCTTCTCTTTATCATTAGCAATCCTTTTGAATGTCACCACCAATTGGGAGTGTTGGTGTTTTTTCCAGTACACCCAACGAATCCCTAGGAAGTAGCCATCTCCCATACCCAAGACCCTTTGTAGTGAATGGCCAACTAACAAGATCTATGAGATCTCCTACACTTTAGGGTATGCACAACCAAGGAGGGTATTTCCTATGTGTTCACAAAGACTATTTCTTAGTAGAACACTATCATTTGTAGGAAAACTCACAAAAATAGGTGAATACACATGAGTTGTTAAAATATTGGTTGATCATTTAAAATTCATGCCACCTATACTTCATAAATTAAATGCTTATGCAATTACCTCACACACTTCTTGTAAGATTTATGCAATTCAATAAAATGTCAGGACCCTAACCTAGATCAGTTGAGCAAATGTAGCATATATCAAATGAGACCAGACCAATGTTTGTCCAATTGGGCTTCGGAGTCGTATATATAGTGACCAAACACAAAAAAATTAAAAGGAGTTGATAAATAGGGACTACCCACACAATGTCTTGCATTGCAGAGCTCCTTATTCTTAGTGCCTAACTACTCCGCACATCCTCAACACATCATTTCAAATCCATGAGTCTATTCAAACTATTTAACCAATTCTTTGAATCAGAGCAAGAATAGGAAACATGCAATTCAAATTAACATTTGACAATGAATAACACATCTTTGATACATTATTCATAATTTGTAACAACAACACAAGAGGACAGTTCATGCATAAAAAAATTTCTAAGATTTGTTTTGATACTAGTAATTTCTATATATTCATTTAAGACTAGCTATGTTGGGTCTCAAAACGTAGGTTTGAACCATGAGAGGTTGCAAAGCTCTCACAACGCTTTTGGACAACATACAAGGACAATTGATGCAATTGAACCTTTTGCTCTTTGGGCTCTGCTAAACCTAGGCAAGTGCACCTATGTGTATGTTGTAGATTTGAAATATATTTCCTGCTCAATCAGTCTATTCACAATGGCAATTGGAAGTGAATAGAAAAAATGATAACTACTACTCCTACTGCATAAAAGAAATAATTTGAATATGTTGTTTATTATGAATTGTATCATCTGGATTGTGATAGATTAGTGCCTTCTATCCACATGGGCAATGGAGTCAAAATAAAAACTGCATGTGTTTCCCTATCTGTCTTAATTCTAGTTGTTAGGCACTTTGAAAAATGAAACTCTATGGCTAGCACGTGACTTCACCAATTTTATGACTGGCACAAATTGTGTTGGAATGTTTTCCTACCAGGTTCTTCTTTAACCATCCAAAAAAAGTCCTAAAATCACTGAGACTTGTTTAAAATAATTTAGTTTTGACTTGCAGACACTAGCTAATCAAATCCCACAAAGTGAAAATGCACTGTGATAAATCAGAAATATATTTAATATCTTGATTTAAATGATTTAAAGATTTATAATTGGAGACAACTAGATAGGAGAATAAAAAAATTATAGCATCTCAACAACTAAATATAGAATGGGTTTCACCCGTTCAAAATAATTTGTCCATTGATCCTACTTTAAAAAGTGTGTACATTATTTGCATTCCTAGTCTTATTATTTTCTACAAAAAATCGAACTTACTGTCCTCACTCCCCTTAAATGATTTTTCAAATTATTTATACAGTAAATGCCAAGGGTCGTGACCCTTCACTTTCCTGTTACAACCGCTTGAATTCATTGACATAAATTAAAATATTTAATTGAGTTGCCTTATCGGAAAATTAAATATTCTTACATAGATCTGCGTTTTTCATTTTATTTTATTTCTCATACTTTACCTGCCATTCACATTTCACTTTATTTACCGCCTCCACATTTACTATCTCTGTAGTTTCCTTTGCATTCACCACTCTACCACGGTCAACCTTTTAACTGGCTGTGGTATTTCGGTGTCTGACTTTTCCACTTTATCTTCCACCTACTACTCTACTGTGGCCTTCGTTTTTACACCCTACGGTTCCACAATGACCATCATCTACTATCGCCTTTTACCGCCTTGTTGTGGTCTCTGACTTTCACTGCTTTTACTGCCTTACTGCTCAACTATAACCTCCTCACTGCCTATCCATGGTATCATGGTGATTGGTAGCATCTTTTGTACCCCCTTACCATTTTTCATTGTCTTAACCATCCACCGCGCTACCGCGGTTTGCTTTTTGACTGGCCGCAATGTAGCGGTAGCCATTGGTTGACCCTGCTAGCCATCTACCGTGCCATCGTGGTGAATGTGTTGACCACGTGCGGTGTGGTGGTAATGGTTATCCCAACTGTTCCTTACCATTAACACTACCGCTTCCTTGACCTGGCTAAATGTTACCACGCCACCGCGGTCTGTTTGTCGCATCGTTTAATTCACAGCCCACCATGCTACCACGGTCTGTGCTTTGACCACATGCAGTGTAGCGGTAACCATTATGTTTGCTACCCTACTCACTACTCTCAACCGCCATTTCGTCGCTTACCGCGCCACCGTAGTCACTATTCTGACCGGCCATGGTACCACAGTAGCCACCTTGGCTGCCACCTCCGTCGCTTAGCTTCCGACCACCGTGCTACCATAGTTACTGTGATGACCAGCAGTGGTATTGCGGTAGCCTCTATCCATTGCCACCTCCATTATTTTCTTTGTCCACCGCGCCATCGCGGTGTGTATTCAGACTGACTGCAGTGTAGCGAAAGCTCTTATCATGACTATGCTTAACCATCACCGCTATACCATGAGCCACTTTGCAAAAGGTCATGGTAAAGCAGTGAAGGCTATGAGGGGTAAATGGTGGCAGTATAAGGTATTTTAACATTATGAATGGGGGAAAAATGAATTATTAGGAAAAGATAGGAAAATAACAAGTTTAAAAGAGTAAAACCCCTTAGTTTTTAATGGAAAATTTGGGTTCTAATAGTGGCTCCTGTTGTGGATGAGTGATTTGCAAATCATTGCAAGAATCCATAATTTCACTGGGAGAGCAGACCAAGACAAGAAGAGATATGAAAAATGAATGCAATGGCAAATGGAGGGAATGAGAAGATGGAAAATAGAAGATGACCCTACACTATTGTACATGGAAATAAAGCAATGCTTTCAGAAAGGGAACTCCTGAGAATGTCCATGTACTGGCAAACCCAGACCCTTCAAAAATTCCTAAAACTACTATGCATGGAAAAGAATGTTTAAAGAGGTTTGTTAGGGATTGTCCATGCACTGGCAATACTTAATCCTCTGTATCTACTATGGTTTAAAATTCAAACCATAAAGGATGCCCCCAGGCCACCCAAAAGAAAATCTCACACTTTCCTCTGTCATAGACCTTGTTCTAACTAGAGCTCATCAGGTTTCTTTTGAAACTGTCCATTCCAACAGCCATGTTACATGGATTGTCATTGAAAACCCTCAAGAGATCATTGTGTTCAACCTGACACACACCACTCTGCAATTCATCATATAATAAATACTTGTGACCTTCATCATAAAAAGTGTACCCACATTCAACAAAACACTCATAGGCTTGCTCATCATCATATCTTACTGAATGTTCCAATAGCTGTACGAGGACCTGAAAATCTAAATGCTTCTCATGGACATCAAAAAAAATTGTCTCATCAATATCTTTTGAAACAATCAAATCAGAAACACTTTCCAGTTCTTTCCTATCACCAGTTGGCATTGAAACACACTTTTGATTCATGCAGTCATCCTTACACATACTTGAATCAACAAATATTGAACACTCATCATCAATGATATGCAAACCAATATCTTTCTCTTGTAGGAAAAAAATTTTCAAGTCACATACCTCTTCTTGGACATAAATGGATTCTTGATCAGCTTCAAATATTTCTTCATCATTATGAGAAATGCATATGGAATCAAAGAATCATTACACATAGTACTCTCATTGTCAAAGCAAATATAGGCTAGAGCCAAAAAATTTGAATCATCTCTAGGTGCATATTTTTGATATTCAAGAGTTATCAAATCTGAAACTTGCTCATTGTTGAGTGAACATGTTTCTTCTTCCATATCTTCTACTATTTCTTCCTCTTCTTGATCTCCATAAGAACTACAAGAATCACCCTATTCTAAATAAAAATTCACAAGATCTTCTTCACTAATCTCTTCTATATTTTCATCATCTTCCAAATTTGAAAAATTGCCATCAGAAATCCTAGTGGCACATACTTCCCTTGTTTGTTGTATTGTTTGATCATCCATGATATCACCATTAGATTTATTGTTGCCAGTATCCATATACCTTGTCCCAAGTATGGAATCAATAAATTTATTCACTACATCAAAGGCACACTATTTTGATGACTCTAACCAATAAACTGATTCAGGCTCTAATGCTCTTAGAAATTGTGCAACAAATGTGGATCTTGTAGGCCTATAATGAGGAGTTAATTGCATACAGATGTTTGTCATCCTATTGTATAAATAACTCACAGATTCTCCCTTATATCTCCTTATGTCAAAAAAGGCATCCACAAGATTTTTACCTCTCTCTTGAATTCGAATATACTCATCAAAGGTGTTTTACTATGAATAGAGTACATTAATTTTAATGCCAAAGTTCTCAATTGCATCATGGGGCACTTGTGGTGTCCAAGATCTACTGGAATTTGTGTATTCATTCTCACTGCATGATGGCCTATTTGGTGATGTACTTGGAACACTTTTGACTCCCAATTGCAGCAGTCGTTGGTTCAATTGTAGTGTTTTTTGTTTCCATTGTAGTATTTGTTGTTCCAATTCTTTCAACTTTTTTATTGACTATTGCCTTCTCTCTTCTTTTTCCATCTTGACAAGAAAATTGACCAAGTGTTACTGTTCCATAATATCTATGCATTGTTTATCAAATTGAAACAAAGTCGCCACCTACTTTTCCCAAAAGTAGGAAAATGAAAAAGATTATGATATTGTTTTGGTTTGCCCTAGTGGAATCTCCAAAAAAAATGCCAAACTTTGTTGACTCTATAAATGGATAGGCTCAAAAAAAATTCCTAAGTATAAGTCCCCAATGGAGTCGTCAAACTGTTGTGTGTGTGACTCGGATGGGGAGCTGCAAACTACACAATTATGATTCTTTGATTGAAGACCAATTTTGAAATTGTGTTGACTCTATAAATGGATAGGTTGGAAAGTTTTTACTGAATTTATCCCCAGTAGAGTCGCCAAACTGTTAGGTCTCAAAAATGCAGGTTTGAACCATGAGAGGTTGCCAAGCTCTAACAACACTTTTGGCCAACGTACAAGGCCAATTGATGCAATTGAACCTTCTGCTCTTCAGGCTCTTCTAAACCTAGGCAGGTTCACCTATGTGTATGTTGCAGATTTGAAATATATTTCCTACTCAATCAATCTATTCACAATGGCAATTGGAAGTGAATAGAAAAAATGATAACTACTACTCCTACTGAGTAAAAGAAAGAATTTGAATATGTTGTTTATTATGAATTTTATCATTTGGGTTGTGATAGATTAGTGCCTTCTGTCCACATGGGAAATGGAGTCAAAAAACAAAAACTGTATGTGTTTCCCTATCTGTCTTAATTCTTGTTGTTAGGAACTTTGAAAAATGAAACTCTATGGCTAGCACGTGACTTCACCAATTTTATGACTAGCACAAATTATGTTGGAATGTTTAGCTACCGGGTTCTTCTTTAACCATCCAACAAAAGTCCTAAAATCACTGAGACTTGCTTAAAATAATTTAGTTCTGACTTGCAGACACCAGCTAATCAAATCCCACAAAGTGAAAATGCATTGTGATAAATCAGAAATATATTTAATATCTTGATTTAAATGATTTAAAGATGTATAATTGGAGACAACCAGATAGGAAAATAAAAAAATTATAGCATCTCAACAACTAAATACATAATGGGTTTCACCAGTTCAAAATAATTTGTCCATTGATCCTGCTTCAAAAAGTCTGTACATTATTTGCATTCCCAGTCTTATTATTTTATGCAAAAAATCGAACTTACTGTCCTCACTCCCCTTAACTGATTTTTCAAATTATTTATACGGTAAATGCCAAGGGTCATGACCCTTCACTTTCTTATTACAACCACTTGAATTCATTGACATGAATTAAAATATTTAATTGAGTTTCCTTATCGGCAAATTAAATATTTTTACATAGCTCTGTGTTTTTCGTTTTATTTTATTTCTCATACTTTATTTGCCATTCACATTTCACTTTATTTACCGCCTCCACATTTACTATCTCTATAGTTTCCTTTGCATTCACCATTCTACTGCGGTCAACCTTTTAACCGGCTGTGGTATTTCAGTGTCTGACTTTTCCACTTTATCTTCCACCTACCGCTCTACCGCAACCTTCGTGTTTACACCTTGCGGTTCCGCGATCATCATCATCTACTATTGCCTTTTACTACCTTGCCACAGTCTCTGACTGTCACTGCTTTTATTGCCTTACCACTCAATCGTGGCCTCCTCGCTGCCTATCCACGGTATCACGATGACTGGCCGTGTCTTTTGCACCCCCTTACCGCTATCATTATCTTAACCGTCCACCGCACTATCGTGGTTTGCTTTCTGACTGGCCTCGGTGTAGCAGTAGCCATTGGCTGACCTTGCTAACCATTTACGGTGCCACTGTGGTGACTATGTTGACCACATGCGGTGTGGTGGTAATGGTTATCCTGACTATTCCTTACCATTAACATTCTCGCTTCCTTGACCTGGTTGAATGTTTACCATGCCACCGTGGTCTATTTTCCATGCCGTTTAATTCACCTCCCATTGTGCTACCACGGTCTATGCTTTGACCATGTGCGGTGTAGCGATAACCGTTATGTTTTCTACCCCGCTCACTACTCTCAACCGCCATTTCACCGCTTATCGCACCAATGCGATCACTGTTCTGATCAACCATGGTACAACAATAGCCACCTTGGTTGCCACCTCCGTCTCTTAGCTTCTAACCACCGTGCTACCATAATTACTGTGATGACCACCAATGGTACCATAGTAGCCTCTGTCCATCGCCATCTCCATTGTTTTGTTTGTCCACCATGCCACCACAGTGTGTATTCTGACTGACTGCAGTGTAGCGGTAAGCTCTTATCATGACTGTGCTTAACCGTCATCGCTATACCGCGAGCCACTTTGCAAAAGGACGTGGTAAAGTGGTGAAGGCTATGAGGGGTAAATGGTGGTGGTATAAGGTATTTTAACATTATGAATGGGGGTAAAATGAATTATTAGGAAAAGATAGGAAAATAACGAGTTTAAAAGAGTAAAACCCCTTAGTTTTTTAATGGAAAATTTGGGTTCTAACAAACCACATACATACTTGAAGCCAAAATGAGCTTAACTATACTATCCTTTCACATATGAGCCCTTCCTACAAACTTGTCTACCTAACTAATAACTAGACCAAAATTTTGACCCCCCCCAACTGAGCCTTGATTTCCTTTTATAAGAAGCAAAAACAAGCTTCAAGCTCAAAGGTAAATTCATTACAAAATTTTCCCAAAATTCAAAATTCATATTTTAGTAACATTTCCCATAAGATAACCTTTACAATCATTGCAACATAAGGAAAATGAAACTGTCAAAAAGGAGGGAAAGCAAAACATTTTGCACCAAAAAATTCCCACATGGTAGACTAAAACTACCAACGTACTTCTCAGCAGCAAACTTCACCACCGAACCACAAGCACCGCAAAAGGCCAAAAGAGGGAAAACAACAACCAAGAACCAAGTACCTAACTAGAGAAAACATGTTGCACAAGATGGCAGCCAACACAAGAACCACGATATATTCGACCACTTCACATATAGGCTATGGAAGGAGGAGAAACCCCCGACCCGTCGTCATCCTCATCAACATCTACCATAGGAAGAAAACGCCCACTCGGAGTCTTCATTGCAATAGGTGGAACTACAAAAAAATGCACTCTGAGGAAGACCTCTGCCTCAACAAATCCAAGTATCGGCAATAGTTTGAATCAGTTTCTGTATCACTATCAGGCTCATCATCTGAGATGGTGATTGTGAATGTTGTCACCCATATGACCCTCAGTCGTACCTCACCCTTTGCTGAGAACCTGTGAGACATTATTGAGACTCTTTTCCTCCAAGCGCAGTAGTCGTTACACCACCCTCTGAACATCTTGAACGCATGATGCATCTTACAAGTGCAACCAATACTCCACCAATGGGGACTTCCTTTTCTTCAAGAGCCTGCCTGCCCAAATTGCCAGAAGCAATGTCACCTGACGGTGACCACTTGTTGAGCCTAGCAGAGCGTGTCACAATCTTATCCATATTTTAGCTTACCACCCTTTCTAGCCTATCAACAGTTATCCTTGCTAATTCAGAGAGTAATCACGCACTGGCATAAAGAACCCATAATGGAAGCAGTATCTGTCTCATGTCTATTTATCGATAAATTTAGTATAAGCCACCAACCATGATTACAAGCTCTTATTAATTGGAAATACGTATCAATCCTTTCACCATTAGCAACCCCAGGTACTTGGAGATTTGCAAATTGTAGGGAATGATGATTATGAGTTAACCCCTCACACGTACAAAAACCAACCGATTCATTTTGTGAATCGCACGCCATTAATGTCCTCACTATAGTAGGAGAACGGCTACCATATACACACTTCAAATTTTGAACAATGGTCATAGATCTTCAAATGAGATGGCCTACCCGATGGCTTGAATTCACTTCATCACATTCAAAAAATATATGAGGCTCACCCATCATACACGGACCAATGAAACAATCCCAACTAGACACCACATCACCCGCACCTTGCGACAAATTTCATCTTTTACAGCACCCAAAGATACCACATGTCAATACCTCGCACACCTCGCAACAAATTTGTGAGCAATATTTAAGTCATGCAAGGCTAGCGAGGAATGACTGAGATCAACCCTCCCAGCTCAACCACCATCGTTGATCAAAAACTATAGGTGACGGGTCAAGTAGTGGAAGGCAGGCTCCATTCTCATACACGACCACATGTCAACATATCATAGACCTCACAATGATTAACTTTTCGCCACTTATATCATGTGAGGTTGGTGAGGTACAGTGGAGATGACACCTGCATAACCAAATCCCGATGCCTGCAATGAAGTAAAGTTAGCATTTAAAACGGGGCCATGATTGGGTCAATGGTGATAAAACCCTTGAACTAATTTGACATAGATCACATTAAAACAAATATTTCAGGCAAATACTAGGGAAAAGAACAATTAATCTATAAATTTTAGATGACCCAAACATTAGGCTAGAAGGGGTTGGTTACCCGACAAAACTCAATGGAACAAGTTGTCACTTAATGCAAGTCGTGACCGGTCAAACAAGTCACCACACAAACAAAAGGCACCAATGAAGTAAAAGATTTAAACAAGGGGTTTTTCTAGATGGGCCTAAAGGCCATAAGCCTGAGATGGTGATCAATAATTAGGCTAAAAAATTGAGAATTTAGGGAAAACTCCATCAGTGGCTCATGCTTGCAGATGCATACCCCCCATGGGTATGGCAAGAATTTAGATCTCAATTTGAAGCAAACCAGGGCAGACAATGCCAAAACTAGGAGCTTACTAGGACAAGGTAAGAGGACACAACAAAAACCAAACAAGGAACAAATGCACAGACAAATGAGAACATTTCAAATGATTGTGCCATCCGCTTGATTTTGATTATCATATTGGAGGCCCCAGGGCCCCCAAAAAGTTATGAATGCTCTTTCCTTTGTCAAAATCCTTATCTTGTTCTACAAATAATGGATCATCAAGTGTATTATGCAATTCCACACATCTAGCATCATGCATCATCACCACTTTGTTTCTACCCCATTTGATTGCTTCTCCAACTTGAATAAGGAAAGCAAAATACTCATTTTCCATTTCCCCACGTGTTATAACATACATTACAATTTGTTCCATAAACTGGGGACTACCAGCAATAGCTCAAGACATATTGGGCATGTCTCCAACAAAACCAAGGGAGGATACATCCCCCATATGACTATCTTGAACTCCATTTTCTTGGGGTAACAAAAGTGTTGTGATCAGATCCAAGAGATAGGATGAATCTGCAAAGAACTCAAGTGCAGCTTCATATCCTTGGCTAGCAACTTCTTCAGGTTAGTCTCCATAAGGAACTAACTTACCTATATCATTTTCCAACTCCATAAATTCCTCAATTGACTACTTGTTGTCAACACAAAATAAAACTGCCATCTGATCACCGCCCTCATAAGGGTCTATCAATTCATCCTTTAACATTAGGTATCCCCTGTTGTCCATATCATACTCATCATTACCATTATGACTCTTCATCTCCCTCGTGAAAAGAAGTACCTTAGATTTCTCTGAGTCTTCTTCAAATAATGGGCTATTTCTACACCAGTAAGAGTTACTATGTACAAGTATACACTTCTCTATGGGCTCACCGAACAGTGGGTTGTGCCACATTTTCATAATTGGTGAGGAGCTTACCTCCTCTACACACCTGGATCCCCATACCTTAATGCCTTTGGGATCAAACCAATCCTTAAAATAATTATAGGAGAGATCCATATCACTATCCTCATCTGGCATACGTAGACAAATTGATCCATATTCTAACAATTCATCACAAGAAGAAAAGTATTCACTCCCAAAGAAATGTATCCCTATCAGGCTATTCACATACCCTCCACTGGAGGCATTGGATTCAACCTCCACATTATATAAAGGTTCATATGTTGCAGAAGGTTGAAAAGGCTCATCATTGTCCTCCTGATTTCCCACATGTAATATGATTTCATAAGCAGGAAACACACCATTATTCACTCTACTACTAGGAAACGCTTTATCCTACATATTTGGTACTTGATCATAATGTAGATCATTACCATGAAGGGTGTCAAATGCAGTTTCGCAATTTAAGACCTCAAAATCATCATGGTTACATGAATCTTCACTTAAATTGTTTGTGAAGTGACAACATTCAGCAACGAATGAGCCATATTCTAATACATCATCCTACTCAGATTCATTTGACCCTTGATCCCCCTTGTAATGTTTTTTTCCTCCTACAATACAAGGAATGTCATGGTGTACATAAACATCTTCAACATTTTCCACAACACCTATCCAATTCACCAACTGGTCTAGAGTATAAGGCTTCAAATTATCAGGCAGATTACTCAATCCTGGTTTGTACATTTCATAGAACATATTAACACACATCATATCATTAGGCCTAATATTTATAGGTATACTTATCAATGTATCTAAAAATCTTGAAAATAAATGATATGGCGATTCTTCCTCCTGTCTCCTCAGCTCATACAATTCTTTCAAGGAAAATGTTGAACCAATATGGCTCAACTATTGAAGGTACTCCATTTGAGACTCAGTAGGATCATGTTGCAACGGTTGGGAAATTACAGCCATTGGAACATCATTACTCTGAAGACTACAGTCACCAATTGGCTAATTAACTTCAGCCATACAAGATATATGAGGAGTACCAACACTTGCTACCATGTGTCCTTTCATCATTGATTATTTCAAATTATTTTCAATGTCTATGGCACTTTGATATGCCTACAACAAGGTAACATGCTCCTTGTCCCTTAACAAGAAACCCATCTTACTATCAAAAGCTCCCAAATATACAACCAAGCACTCTGCATCATTGGGCCTTAAAAATTATGGGATATCCCTTATAGCTTTAGCAAATCTTAGGTTGAAAGAAGGGACCAATTCTTCCTTGCCTTTGTTTATATCTAAGAAACTCCTTCTGATCATAATAAGGCTTATCCTTTCACCAAATTGCTACATGAATACTACCTTAAAATTAGTCCAAGAATGCACTGAGGACAAAAGCAAAAGGGAGAACCAGTCTCTCACATCTCCCTTCAAAGATTGAGAAAATAATTTTGTCACCACATCAGCACAATTTATCTCATAATCCCCCATGACATCAGCAAAATCCCATGCATGTTTGCTTGCTGATTTGGACTTATTCCCACTAAACTGTGGTATGTTCTCTCTAATCTTGAGAGGCACATCATTGGGGTATCCACAAATATTCCCAAAGTCTAAGGCCTTGTACTTGTTGGTACTAAAACCTCTCTAGTGGTGTAGATGTTGTTTTCCATGCACATTTTGCATCACCATTCACATCATTATGTGTGCATTGACAACCCATTTCTTTGTCCATGAAAAGATTAGCACAGTACAATGACAAAAAACCCTTTCAATTACTTCCTAGGATGCAACAATTACTATGACCATAGCTTAAGATATGTAAACTTTGAATATTCAATTAGCACAAAGCACAACTTGCAATCTGATATGTAAATTGTGCTAAGATCAACCTTCAAGATCTCTTATAAATTTATTTCAATAGAATAATGCTTTCTTTATTTTAATAAAAGTACCTAGACATATTGCAGCAACCGTTGGTCGTGCTTTCTGACTGCAAATTCCATGAATCTGGCAGTCTCCCTCATGATTCAAATGGTTCTTTACATAGATTCACCACCTCCTTTCATAGAGGAATAAACTTCAAACAACACGAAGTCCTTTCAAGAGTAAATCTCATTCTGAGTTTCCTTCCACAGTAGAGTCACACTCAAATCCTTTAAAACTTTACCATAATACAATCTTCTCCAGGACCATAATTTCTTCAAGGTTTGAACAAGATATTCAAATGATCAATTAATTGAATCTAAGATATATATATCAGTCTGCATCTGGAGATTCAAACTTGTTCCCCAACATAGTCGTCATTATGTTGGTTTTTTTCTAGTACAACCAAGGAATCCCTAAGAAGTAGCCATCTACCATACCCAAGACCCTTTGCACTGAATGGCCAACTAATAAGATCTATGAGATCTCCTACACTTTAGGTTCTACACAACCAAGGAGAGTATTTCCTTTGTGTTTGCATAGATTATTGCTCAGTAGAACACTATCATTTTCAAGAAAACTCACAAAAATAGGTGAATACACGAGTTGTTAAAAGATTGGTTCATCATTTAAAAGTCATGCCACCTATACTTCATGAATTAAATGCTTGTGTGAGTACCTCACACACCTCTTGTAAGATTTATGAAATTCAATAATATGTTAGGACCCTAACCTAGATCAGTTGAGAAAATGCAACATATATCAAATGAGAAGAGACTAGTGTTTGTCCAATTTAGCTTCAAAGTCGTATATATAGTGACCAAACACACATAAATTAAAAGGGGCTGATAAATAAGGACTACCCACACAATGTCTTGCATTACAGAGCTCCTTATTCTTAGTGCCTAACTACTTCGCACATCCTCAGCACATCATTGCAAATCCATGAGCCTATTCAAACTATTTAACCAATTCTTTGAATCAGAGCAAGAATAGGAAACATGCATTCAAAATAACATTTGACAATACATCTTTGATACATTATTCATAATTTGTAACAACACAGGAAGAGAGTTCATGCATAAATATTTTTCTAAGATCTGTTTCGATGCCAGTAATTTCTATATATTCATTTAAGACCCGCTACACACATACTCAAAGCCAAAATGAGCTTAACTATACTATCCTTTCACATATGAGCCCTTACTACAAACTTGTCTACCCGATTAATAACTAGAACAGAATTCTGACCCCCCCCCCAACTGAGCCTTGATTTCCTTTTATAAGGAGCAAAAAAAAGCTTCGGGCTCAAAGGTAAATTCATTACAAAATTCACCCCAAATTCAAAATTCACATTTCAGTAACATTTCCCATAAGATAACCTTTACAATCATTGCAGCGTAAGGAAAATGAAACTATCAAAAAGGAGGAAAAGAAAAAAAATTTGCACCCAAAAATTTCCACATGGTAGACTAAAACTACCAATGCACTTCTCAGCAAAAAACTTCACCACCGAACCACTAGCACCACAAAAGGCCAAAAGAGGGAAAAGAACAACCAAGAACTGAGTACCTAACTAGATAAAAGATGTCGCACAAGATGGCAACCAACACAAGAGCCACGATATATTCAACCACTTCACGTACAGGCTACGAAAGGAGGAGAAACCCCCAACCCATCATCATCCTCATTGACATCTACCATAGGAATAAAATTCCCACTGGGAATCTTTGTTGCAAGAGGTGGAACTACAAAAATGTCGCACTCTAAGGAAGACCTCTGCCTCAACAAATCCAAGTACCGGTGATAGTCTGAATTGGTTTCTGCGTCACTATCAGGCTCATCATCTGAGATGGTGATTGGTGAATGTTGTCGCCCATATGACCCTTGGTCGTACCTCACCCTTCGCTGAGAACTTGCAAAACATTGTGGAGACTCTTTTTCTCCAACCGCGGTAGTCATTACACCACCCTTTAAATATTTTGAACGCATGTTGCATCTTATAGGTGCATCCAATAATCCACCAATGGGGACTTCCTTTTCTTCAAGAGCCTACTCGCCCAAATTTCCAGAAGCAATGTCACCTGATGGTGATTGTTTGTTGAGCCTAGCAGAGCACCTCACAATCTTATCCATATTTTAGCTTACCACCCTTTCTAACCTATCAACAAATATGCTTGCTAATTCAAAGAGTAATCACACACTAGCACAAAGAACTCGGAATGGAAGCAGCATCTGTCTCATGTCTATTTATCGAGCAATTCAGTATAAGCCACCAACCATGATTACAAGATCTTATTAGTTGGCAGTACATATCAATCCTTTCACTATTAGCAACCCTGGGTACTAGGAGATTCTCAAATTGCAAGGAATGATGATTATGAGTTAACCCCTCACACGTACAAAAACTAGTCGATTCATTTTATGAATCGCATGCCATTAATGTCCTCACTATAGCAGGAGAATGGCTACCATATGCACACTTCAAATTTTGAACAATGGTCATAGATCTTTAGATGAGATGGCCTATCTGACTGCTTGAATTCACTTCATCACATTCAAAAAAATATATGAGGCTCACCCATCATATACGGACCAATGAAACATTCCCAGCTAGACACCACATCACTCGCACCTTGCAATAAATTTCATCTTGTACGGCACCCAAAGATACCACACTTCAATACCTCACACACCTCATAGAAAATTCATGAGAAATATTTAAGTCGTGCAAGGCTAGCAAGGAATGGCTGAGATCATCCCTCCAAGCTCAACCACCGTGTTGATCAAAAATTCTAGGTGACAGATCAAGTAGTGGAAGGCGATCCCCGCAATCGTACATAGCCACATATCAACATATCGCAGACCTCATAGTGCTTAACCTGCCGCCACTTATATCGTGCGAGGCTAGCGAGGTACGATGGAGATCACACCTACATAACCAAATCCTGATGCCTGCAATGAAGTAAAGTTAGCATTTAAAATGGGGCCATGATTGGGCCAATGGTGACAAAACCCTTGAACTAATGTGACATAGATCACATTAAAACAAATATTTCAGGAAAATACTAGGGAAAAGAAAGATTAATCAGTAAAGTTTAGACAACCCAAACATTAGGCTAGAAGGGGTCAGTTACCCGATGAAACTCAATGGCACAAGTTGTCACTTAATGCAAATGGCAACCGGTCAGAAAAGTCACCACACAAACAAAAGGCACCGATGAAGTAAAATATTTAAACAATGGGTTTTCCTAGATGGGCCTAAAGGCCATAAGCCTGAGATGGTGATCAATAATTAAGCCAAAATTTTCAGAATCTAGGGAAAACTCCATCAGGGAGTAGTCCTTGTGGACACTCTCTATCTTTCTCAAAAATTTAGACATAAAATGTCCCAAGATTCTTGACAAAACATGGTAAACTTTCTCATGTTGGCCACTTTGAAATTCCCTCAACAGCTACTCCAATACATTGATTTGTTCTTTAAGCTCTTAATTATCCTTGGTTAAGTCTAACTATGGTGGAGCTAAAGAAGAGCTTGGTACCAATGCACTAGAACTTACCACCGATGCACTTGATGGGGGAGATGTTGTTTCTACATGTTGCATTTAAATTTCCATCACCTTTAACCTATTGTATTTTATAGTCAATACGAGGTGATGTTGCAGTAGTTTTTTATATTTGGCCTAGAGGGCTTTTGTAGTAGCTTTACTAAATATGACAATATCAATAGCTAATGTTGCAACCTCAGCAAAAAAGTTGTAGATAATTTTTTAATCATAAGGCCACCTTTTAAATCTTGAGATGCCTCAAAAAAAAGAGGCTTGTCTATATTAGGAGCAAGGGCCCATATTGTAAGGTTTTCCCATTTAGGGTTCAGCCCTAATCCTAATAGCACAGCTGCAACTTGATCTTCAAATGAGAAAATCTCTTGATCTTACCTTCTTATTGTATCTAACGTAATGGAAAAATCTATATCCCATTCAAGAAAGAGAATAATTCCACTATCTCTTACCATTTGTATTCCCTCTTCTAGGGTAATGTTCTTGACATTGACCCTCATCTTTGCATGTAATTTTTGAGAAAATTCTTCATATTATTCTCTTGGAACCTTGGATTTTTCTTCCTCAAGTATTGCAAGATACTCATCTCTCTTGGCCCTCAAGAAAAATTCAAAAAATTCCTAAGTTTTCACAAACTCACTGTCCTCCATGAATCTTTAGCAAGCCACATCTCTAATGTCATTTGTGTTATCTCTTCCCCCTATGATGTTTGCACCCAACCTATTTTGGGGCAACCTTCTTTTTACCTTTGGGGGAAGGTATTTCTCTGCTCACCTCTTCATTGGTGACCTCAATGTCATCATCATCCTCAAGGCCAATGGGGTAATCAACTAATGGTGATTAGTCAATTCTTTTTTATTTTGAGAGGCTACTAATAGGATCATTAAGAATGACCACATAAAGAGAGGAAGGGGGTATTTGTTGTGGTGATAATGGTGCTATTGTAGGAGGAGGAGATTGTTGAGTTTTCTCTCTTGTCACCACTTCATTAGGCCTTCTCTTAAAATAATAAATGAATGGATCATTAGTAGGGAGCTGATATGAAGTCCTCTCTTTAATAGCTGGAGCCTTCCCAATTATTCTTTCAATATTCTATAAGATTGTTTGGATTCATGCAATTGGATTTGTTATCTCTGCATAGGCTCCCTGACAATTCTCAATTTTCTTACTCTTTTCCTACTTAGAATTCTTGAAATTTGTCCATTTGATTTTAATTTATTCACCTCTTCGTCATCCTTGTAGTTTTTGATGGTATCCTCACTAAAATATGCTTGGTTCACATATTGTGATATTTTAATGTTTTTTCTAAGGTGGTTGATAAATCCTTCAAGATCAAAGTTTCTTGCAGTCTCCTGAGCCATTTTATATTTCTTCAGTATAGGGTACAACTTGTCAAACCCTTATATATTCATTCTAAAGTCATCAAAAACTATTAAATATGACAAGAATAAGCCTTTCCTCTATCCACCCAGGTGAAACTTGTCAGATCCACTTAATTTCCATATAATTTCAAAAATAAAATTCTCAAAGGCACATATTTTGGCATCCATATACCCTTACTATTGTGCAATTTGAATGGAGATAAAAATATCCCCAATTATGTTGTATTCCTAGCTCAAGCCTCCTCTCTATTAGCCATAGGAAATCTAGAATCTCCTTTTGTAATCTAGCCTCTAGAGCTCCCAAGAGTGATAACACCTTCCCTAAAAAGTGATTCTAAAAAATGACAAAGCTTTCCTCTTCACAATTTATATCCCATACATGTGTACAACATTGGACTTGGATAACATTTCCTTGTCCATCATCATCACAAATTTGTAGTGCATGACTCCATTTCCCTTTTCCTATATATAAGAACATATGACACAACAAGTAGTACCAGCTAAATATAATAATTTTTCTACTCCTCTTAATCTCCATTAACTACTTGTGTATGGAATTTTCAACATAAGTTGCATAATCATACTCATCATTAACTAAGATATTTTGGATGTCAGTTGCCATGTACATGAGATGAATTGGAATGTTCTCCTACTTATCTCCCTTGAGGACTTGGCACAAAGAATAGTAGGTTCTAACAAAATAATTCTCAAAGGTATCAAGCTTGAAAGGCTCCATATCATTTAGAGGAATTCTAATATATTTTCTATCAAAACTCTTAGTCTTGTGCTTAGGTAGACAGAAAGCTCTGAAATTACTTCTATCTTGTTGATACTTTTTTCTTAAAAGAGTCAAAATCAATTATCTTACATGCAACTAGGTTTAATTTGAACACTTCAAAAATAGAGACTTCGTCAATATTAACTAGAATACCACCACCTAAAACCCTAATTGTCCTTATATTTTGATCATAATGTGTTTCAATGGCTTTGAGAAAATCCACATCCATAAAGACATTGGGCACTATCAATTTCTCTAGGTCACATGTCCAAACATTGAAAATTAGGACCTTAGAATTTCTCTTTCCATACCAATTACAAAACAACTACCACACACCCATGAGAATTTTTGCATCTCTACACTCACATGCACCATCTACTAAACCACCTACAACATCAAAACCATGCACCTTATTTTTTTGAGAGGATGAGCTTGGTAATTACGCAATTAAGTTCTCATCGAGGGTTATTTTTGGAGTAGAAGAAGAAGGTTGGCTTCTTGGTGGACTCATGGTTGTAGTCTAATTTTGAAACTAGGGGTATTCTAGCAATAGGTTGCAGGTCTTTTTGAAAATTCCAGGTAGTAACTAGGGTAATTCTTATGAAAATTCAAGACAAAAATATGTACCCTAGCTTAACTTCAACTATAGAATTAAATTCAATATTATTGTAAACCCTATGATAGTAAATTGAGTGAGCTTCTTGGTCGCAGATATACTTACTTGTTTTTTCACTTTTGAAAACCCTAATTATTGTGGAGTGCCTTCGAACACTACAAATTATTCTCACAAAATGCTCAAATGCTAATTGAATGGTTCAATTGATAGGATTATAGATTTTATGGAGGAAAAATCATTTATGACTCATCTGAAAGCTATATTTTTCACCATTACTCTTAGTTCGTGCGAACCAAAGCATGCAACTACCCATTTTCTAAGTTTGAATGAGCTATTGATCCTTGGGAAAACATACAAGATCAAATGGTTTCTATCGATCTGGCTAGTTTGAATATATCTAACATGTGTTGAAAAGATCACCAATCAATAGGGTCACTCCATGCAAGATTGTTGTAGTTGATGATTGAACTCCATAGCACCTAGAAATCACCCACAAGCAATTATCCTATCACAAAATAAATATCAAAGCAATTGATTTTCTATGCAACCAAGAGAGAAAATATTAAAACTAGAATAGCACTGATATGTGCAATATATTAATCTAAATGGTTCTAAATTCAATTATTATAATGAATGTGTAAGATTTATAAAAGCATGCAAAAGTAAACCCTAGATGAGGATTTGAATAGATAGTGACAAGTGTTCTAATCTCATGGAATGAGATAACCTGTTCTATATTTAATTCAAACTAATAATAAAAAAGCACTCCTAATTTTAGCTTAATTGAACTAAATTAATAAGGGACTTAATAATTAATTTATGAATAACTAATTATCAAGTGATTAACTTGATTAATCCAACACGCCCCTTAAGATCAACTTTGGGAGAAGTGATAAAACCCTAATGTAGAATACAATGATGAATGCATGGATGGCTCCCATATATAAGTCCTAATGAGGTACCCATGTACAAAATAAATTAAATCTCTCATAACTAGAGAAAGGGAGAAAACCACGTGGGAAAAAATCCTCTCCAAAAGAGAGAAAAAGAAATGACTATACTAAAGAAAGAAGGATAGAAGGAGGACACAATGTGAACCCCCAAGGACTGATTTTGTCATGCAAGTACAATAGATGTCCCCCAATAGGAGAGAGAAAATGAGGATATGAATCCCCCCATAAAGAAGTAGCTCCTATGCCAATGATGTACGCTTGAAGATAGAATATGATCCAGTACTTGTAAATTACATTTCTCCCCTTAGGAAGAAACATATCCATTCGTGATTGGAGAAGCCAATCCAAAAGAATGTGTGAATCAGGAATCCAAATCCAAATGATGTGTGCCTCTAAAATGTGCTCACATATCCACATGTTGGAAAGTGATGATATCGATACAATATCCTATGAAGACTGATGTAGAAAAAGTTGTAAAGGCAATGAAGATGGTGGGCCAACAATGTTGATGTGACTATCAACAAAGAGGAGATGAATGTCCTCAAAGTAATCCTCCAAATCTACAATCTAAGACTCTAAAAAAAAGGATGATATGTCTGCAAGATATGAATCCCAAGTAGCTATGTATTGAAGATGATAGATGTCCTGTTGCACTGAACCAATAGGGGCCAAAGATGTGGTGATGTACCATTGATCAAGAACAACAAGAGATGTTGATGAAGTCTCAATTTGAAAAGTGGGAACATGAAGGCAAGTCTTTGAACCATCAGACTATGCAAGACCTATGATATACTCAAGCTCCTCTAAAGTATCATCATCAAAGGGTATGTAATTTGTATATGCAAGAGGTATGAAACAATCTATAGTAGGATCCTCTAGGTATGGAGAGATGTGAGGGTCTCCTTGAATCTCCCAAATTCGTTACCAAAGTGTGTGGAGACATTCAATGTCTGATATAGCACACATAGTGTAAAGATGAACACTGGAACATATAACCCCTATAATATGATCTTTAATGATGCACCATGCCGATAAACTCCTTGGTGTGTCTAGTGTAGGTATGAGTCCATACAAATAAGGAAAAATATCAAGCCACCTGAGATGTATCAAGATGCCATTTCACAAAGACCATAATTGTCCTTGTCAATTTGATCACGGAAAGATGAACATAAAAACCCATGATACTCACTCAAATGAAAAAATCAGAGACTAATAACCTCAGTGCACATAAATCAGATCAACTTATGTCATCTTAGGAAAACATATCCTTTCTAAGTGCCAAGACATCCAAGTAATTGATAGAATTATGAAAACACAAAATGTTGAACAAAATTTACCTAGGGTAGATTCTAGAAAAATTGCATGAATAGATATGAAGAGCTCTGAAATACCTTTCCAACACCACTTGAATCATGAAAATCTAAGATACAAGCATAAAGTTGTGAGCTCAGAAGCACAAAATGAAGATCTAACTTTGACTGAGAATAATAGGAACTAGATTCAAAATCTAATAATAAGACCTTCACCACTGGAAATAGATTGAAACCAACTTTCCAATGATATCTCGTTTGCCCAATTTCGACACCATATGCCCAAGTTATGCCAAAAAGAAGAAAAAAATACTCCTTTAGAGCAAACCGATCTAGGAGGGGGCTTGAGGGGTCGTCTATACAATTACATCAGCAACTCACTGGCTTGAATTTGACAATTGTCAAACCATCACTAAATATTCCTTTCGCTAAAAGAATCACCCATACAAGTTTGAAAAAAAAATTGATCGCTAGAGTTAGATTTTGTGGGTAGAATATTCCTTAAAATCAGAATATTTTGATTTTCTACACTAGTTTGTATGCTGCTACCAAATTTTTTTGGTGTTAGATTTTAACTGCCTACACCAATTTTAAAGGATTCATCAAGGAGTTTTGGAAGATGTTGCTTGATGTGGAGCTCATTTTCGTGCCAGGGTATAGCCTGCTTGTGTAGGTGTACGACCTGGTAGGGTTTTAAAACCCTTTATTTTTTATTTTTTTATTTTATAAAAACAAAAAAAATTGCAATTTTTTTGAAACTTGGTAAAAAAATTGTAAAAAAGCCAGAGTATGTGACTTTTGTACCTATGTATCCCTACACAAAAACCAAGGTAGAAGGGGTCGTATGGATCCGTACAATCATACAAAATTTTGTACGAAGGTCCTTGCTACTATTTTTTTCTTTTTTGTCAAATACTCTAAATTCAATGAAATGATAGGCAATCTTAGAATTCTCAGTCATTTTGGACTCAACGATGATGTCCGTTTTTCCTTAGGATGAGTCATTTTTTCCCTCAAGGCCAAATCACTCAAAATTCAAATAAGAGGCTACAAATCTAGAGCTTTGATACCATGTTGTAGTTGATGATTGAACTCCATAGCACCCAGAAATCACCTACAAGCAATTATCCTATCACAAAAGAAAGATCAAAGCAATTGATTTGCTAGGCAACCAAGAGAGAAAAGATTGAATCTAGAATATCACTAATATGTGCAATGTGTTGACCTGAATGGTTTTGAATTCAATTATTACAATGAATGTGAAAGCTTTATTAAAGCATGCAAAAACAAACCCTAGATGAGGATTTGACTAGATAGTGACAAGTGTTCTAATCTTATGCAATGAGACAACTTGTCCTATATTTAATTCAAACTAATAATAAAAAGGCACTCCTAAGTTTGGCTTAAGTGAACTAAAGTAATAAGGGACTTAATAATTAATGAATGAATAATTAATTATCAAGTGATTATCCTGATTACTCCAACAAGGATTACCTTTACAACTCTACACAAAACATGTCATCAAGAGTAATAGTTGCCTTTAGCCACATGGTAGCTTTCTACATTTTTGAGACCTTAGAATAAAACCGTTAGAAAGAACTTGCATAATAGAGGAATTTGATACGATTTTGCCACATAGCACCAAATTCTCATGCTTCAAAACCTTATCATTTATAAAAGATCTATCGAGAATAACGAAAAAATAAACACATGTCCCTCTTATGGCTTTAAAAATCAACACTTATCTCCCTTCCACGCTTTTGTAGCCTCATATAAACCTTTATAAAAATATTTCATGAAATAGTGGAAATTCAATGAAACAATGCCACATGGTGCCCTATAAATGGATCTAATGAAATGCTTTGGATAATGTGCCATGTGTCTCTCTTTTATGCTTCCACAAGGTGATTGTTAGTCCACCTTAAGGGGCTCCGTGAAATGGTGAAATGCCTTAAATCCTACCACATGGAAGTGGTGGGGTCTTTTAATAGTCCTATAGTGGTGAGCAACACTCAACATGCCACACATCATCATTTTCATGGTTCTACAACTAAATTTTTCCTTCAATAATAACCCTTCGTGAAACTACGAAATATAGTAAGCGGTGCCATCTATTGGTATTTGATTGATTTTGAAGGTCTTTTTACTTAATAAAATATTCTTGCAAGCAATAGGCACAGCTAACTTAAAGGTCATTAATAAATCATCTTAGCTCACAGGTTTAGACGGTAACCTTAGGTATGAGGGTCTAGTGAATAGATGGATAAGAGACTCAAAGTTGTAACTAAAGGAATCGACAATGGGTGATAGGAGTTCAACGCAAATATAGAACAAAAGTAATTGTAGTGTTGCTCGAAGCTAGGGTTTTAGGGTTCCAAACCTAAACAAAGACTCAAGAAATATTTATACCAAACCTCTAACAAGAAAATAACCATTCTAAAGCTTAGAGCAAGGTAAAAAACTAGGAGTCAAGGAATTTTCAATAAAATTACTACCAAGACATATATCTCAAATATTCATCATATCCATACATTAATTACACCCATACATCACATATTTTTGTGTACCTAATATCTATTCTAATTTGGCCTCTTTTATATTTTATTGATTTCCTCAATCATGAGGTTAACCTCGTGATCATAGACTTGACCCTCTCAAATTCAAACTTTAGACAACTTCTCACTAAGGGTTGACTAAACATAATTTTTTGTGTTATTGGCGTATTCTTGTATTTAAAGGCATTCAACACATTCATTTTAGACATCCAAAAATATTCTAATCATTTAGTATTCATTTATATTATAACACATCAATTGATGTAATAAAAGGAATATATTTGCGTAATCACTAAGGAGCATACGCATGATTAAAGAGTGTTGCATTTGATCATTTACCAATATTTCACAAACTGGCCTAAGAGAATCTGTCTCCTAGTGACACAATATTAAATCTTCCAAGGTATTTCTAAATACTACTAATCTTCAAATATTAAAAAGTATGGAAGAAGCAAAAGCAAATCAAGTGAAGCAATAAGCAACATTACACAAATTGTGAAATTATTATGCAAGTCCAAGACATTCCTATGAATGTGGACTTGATCCTCCACAACTCAAATAGAATATTTTAATTTTGAGAAAATTTATAGATTTTTATAATCTATATATAATTTAAAGACATCATAGATTGTATAATCTTTAGCAAAATCAATTATTTTGTGATCACAAAGCTAAATATATTTATTATTCATACTTATATTTATTACTTTAAATTTTTAACTTAAGAAAATATTTACCTTCAAATATTACTATTAAATTAAATTCATAAAATAAAAACTATTTAGAGTTGGTATTTATTATTTAAATATAAAGACATCAAAAATTTGTAAAATAAATATTAATACCTATAAATGAAACTATTAAAAAGTAACATATCAATATATGATAGTTATTATACTTTTCAAAGTAAAAATAAAATAAAAGAATTACCAAAATAATGAATGATAGCTTTTGAAAAGTGAAATTAAAAGTTACATACAAATTAAAACAAGTATATTACAAAAAAAATAGACAATGTAAAAAAAATAAAAAATCTAAAATGGTACACATGAAAGGTTTTAAATTGAAAGTACTTAAAAAAAAATAAAAAAAATTCTAAAGTGGTACACATGAAGGGCTTCAAATTGAAAGTGCTTGAAGAGATAGGGATGATCATTGGCCTATCTATGAAGGGAAGGAAATTTAGATTACAATAAGCTAAGTTTTATTTCTTTTATATTAAATAATATATTATTTAGTGATATCTTAATATTTTATATAATTTTAATATTAGCAAGTAAAATAGTCTTGGATGTTAGAAGATTTATTCTAATTTTAATAGATTCTAATAATGAATAACAATTAGATCAATATATATTATTAAGAGAATTTTTTCTTAAGATTATAATAAATTAATAAAGAAATTATTATAATATTTTAAAAGATCAATCTAATCAGTTCTTTTTCTTACTAAATTATATTTTTTGGTTTACATATCTTACTTATTAGTTTAAACTTTTGTAAGATACCTTATACTGCATTAAGCTCAATTGTTTTTTTTATATGATAAAATATAATATTTTTTTCAAAATTTATAATATCAAAATATAATTATTTAATAATTGCAAATTTTAAACCTTGAAGATCAGACAACTATATCTAATTTTAATATTTTCCAAATATACATATTACCAAATTAACCTAAACCCTACTTTAAAAATTATGATTAGAAATAAAATTGTGAATAAACAATGTTGACACAAGGGCATATTTATGGATGGGCAATGGCGACCGTCAAATTTAACTAGGGCAACCAATCAACACAAATTCACTTACATAAAGATCTCGCATGAAACGCATATTCTCAACGCGTATTATGTACATGTTCTGCCAGTATTGATACCTAATGTCATATCAATTAAAAATTCCAAAAAAAAACATTTAACAGCAATTAAAAGCGTGTTTCAAATGACCCGTCAAATCGCAACCCTACCTAATTAATATCTTAGCTTTAATGAATTAATTTAGTAGTGCAGAAAAGTTGGCGCGAGCTGATTAAATAATTAAATAATTAAAACTATCCAGTTGTTCCTATGTTCGTTGGAAAGGTTTGTATGCTTCATTATGTCATTAAATATTTCACATCAAACAATATTCCACATTATGGAAAATACCTAGATAGTGTTAAGACCGTCACAAATGTATAATCATTAATTAAAATGATTATATACAAATTTCAAATCAAATTATATATACATTATTAATTAAAATGTGTAATCATTGTTGTCAAAAAGTTGGGTGATATGGTTAAGGGCTCTAGGAAAATTCACCGTCATTAAAAGTTTGTGATTAATTTTTAGTGGCGGTGAATTGTTGGTGGTGAATTTTCTTCGAGGTGAATTTGTCATGGTGGTGAATTTTCCCACGTGAATTTTTGGACAGTGAATTGTTGGCGGTGAATTTTTCGGTGGTGAATTTGCCTGATGTCGAAGAGATATCCTTATTGAATTTGTTGGAATTACTGTGTTGTAGTAGCACATTTGTTATTGTAGTTTTTATTGTTGTTGTAGCAGCATATCTTGCTACTTTTGTATGATCTAATGGTGGCCTATTTGACAATGTCTTATGATTCTATTTTCTAGCTATAATTTGATTTATTCTTCTTTATCCAATTAAAAAAGTTAGGTGATATGGAATTATACTTTCAAAATAATTTTAATGAAATATAATTTTTCTCAACTTAGTTCTTCATAACCTCTTTGACATAGTGCATAATGGACCTTCTTCCACATTCCCAACAAATCAAAAAATGAACCCATGATCTAGGGTACCTAAAATGACAACCAAAAACAGGGGAGCTGACCCTAAGGGTCTTTTCAACCTTGTTTATTGTTATTTAGCTTTTTTCCATCATATATGGACATAGTACATCATTACATAATGTGAAGGATAGCAAAATGTTAAATGAGATTTAAATTTTAATTAGATTAAGTGGTTTTACCAATATCATTGATTTGGTTCAATGTTTTTTTATTCTTAATAATTGTGAATGTGTTTGTACTTTCAAAAATGATTATTTTTTATAATATAATATTATTAATTGTGATCTCAAAGATTTTGGTGTTGACTATTATTATTATTAATAATTGAAAAACGAATTTATTTATAACTGATATATACTTTTAAGAAACACCAAATTAAGATGAACATATTAAATTAATTTCATAAATATAATCAATAATTAATTTTATAATTATAATAATGTTTAAAAACTTTATCTTTTCATTATAAATGCATTAAAAAGTATTTAAAAATTAAATAAACTTTTTCCAATCAATATTTTTTAATCATTCCATGATCTATTATTAAAAATAAAGAATTGATTTTTTTTTTCTTCTTTAATACTTTTTCTAAACATTAGACTTATCCATATCTTAGAATGTTATTGAAATTGATCCCCCTTCTATGAAATACCAAATAATTTTTAATGGGCCTTTTATGGTAATTCATTATATGGTCATTTCTTCAAGGATTTTTTATTACTTTTCTTACCTTTGAAAAGTTTTGCCTCCCTATCTAACCCACGTGCTCAATTTTCAAAGGAAAAAAGGATGGGGACAACTTTCACATACTCCAAAGTCATAACAATAAAAAAAAGTAAGTAAATAAAGGCAAGGGCTCAAATTTTTAAATTTCCCCCAAATCTACCACGAATAATCCATATATAACAACTACAAATTAAAGAATCTAAGAGCTAGATAAATGGTCCCTAAATGATTTTTCTAAATATCCTAGAAAGTCAGGGTTTATTTATTTAGTTTTATTTATTCTATATCTTATTTTTATGTATATATATTTTTATTATATAAAGTTTGTTTATCTCTATTTATTATTTATATGTATATTATTTTTAAATAGTTTGATTTATTATGATTTAATTTGTTTATTGAATATAAGTCAAATTTGTGGTGCGTTTTTAATCAAATTTAAAATTTTAAGTTTTAATTGATTAGTCTTTTTTATCGTTCACTCGCGTTTATCTAAACATATTTTATTATAATTTGATGTCATGTGCTAGTATTTAAAGACATTTTGTATGTTCATTCTACACATTGAATAATCAAGAGATCTCTCATTCACATATCTTCTCTTATCCTAGAGCATTGAAAGAGCAATCGATAGAATACCACTTGGATATGGTGTATTATAAATAGTGGAAAATTTGCATCTGAGGTGTTGGTCTCTTGTCTTTAGTCGCATTGCTATCAAGGGTTTGATTGATGCACAATCCCCTTGTGGCTTCAATCACATAATAATTTAGCAAAAGTAAATTCATCAATATCATCTATCCCACAAGCTAACAAAAAAGGTAAAACAAACAATCATCATTAAAGCAAGCAAAAGAGAAAAATCCAAGATTTGTCTAGGAAAAATTAATGACTAACTCATGGTCCCAAATATGTATCAGACCTACAATAATGTCCTCTAAGATAGCAAATATTAGGCACATAACCAAAGGTGTTTACCAAACATAGAGTTCACACTTTTTAAGGTAAAATATCAACACACCTAGGATTTTCATCGACAATTTTCAGTCTTTGATCATAAAGGTAATTATTCATATCCTTGTTCCATTTCTAATTATAGCAAGTACACCTATCAATTTATCCAACACCAACTATTATTGTTTAGTCTAGTTTAATATATGTGTATGTGTATGCATTTTACTAGATCACCCTAGACTAAACCCATAGGGAAGTTATTTTTCCTTAAATTTAGGGTTTTTTTTCCATAATAGGGTCTTTAAATATAAATTTATCTCTAATTACATCATATTTTAAGATTTGATTTATTTGTTTGTCCTTGTGATTCATTGATATATTTTTATTTTAAGATTTGGTGATTATTCTTGCTTCTTAGCTTTTACTCACCCTACCCAAACCTATCTTAGCATTAGTGTTTATATATACCACTTGTTTTTATATCTAATATACTTCTAAATTTATTGATTTCATGATTAGAAACTCATTATCCTTTGACATTTTGATTTATCATGGATATTATTTCTTCTTTCCTTACTAAGGGACGTTGTCTCTTCTGACCTGTTTAATGTGGTAAGGGATTTCTTTAGATCGGGAAGGCTTTTAAATCATATGAACACCACTTTTATTGCGCTTATCCCTAAGACTAATGAAGTTGCTTCTATGACTGACTATAGACCTATCAGTTTGTGTAACACCACCTATAAGATCTGGTCTAAGATTATGGTTAACAGATTGAAATTAGTCTTGAATAAAATGATTGTTGTTAATCAGAAAGGGTTTGTCTAGGGAAGACAAATATTGGATGCAACTATTTACACTGATGAGGTGTTACATTCTATGGATCACAACAAAAAATAAGATATGGCTTTAAAACTGGATATTTCTAAAGCTTGTGATCAGGTCTCGTGGAATTTCCTTTTTGCTATTCTCAAAAAAATTGGTTTTAAAGGTAAATTTTTCAACTTAATCAGATCACGTGTCACTACTCCTAAGTATGTTGTCTTGATTAATGGGGTTCCTCAAGGCTTCTTCTCTTTTGATCATGGCCTGAGACAAGGGGACTCATTTTCGCCTTTTTTTTTGTCATTGTTGTTGAAGCTTTGGGATGCAATATCTAGAAATAGCTTGCAAACAAAGCTTTGAAATTATTTTGTGCTACTCCTTCCCTTCCCCCTGCTTCACATCAACAGTTTTTTGACGACACTATCCTCTTAGGGGAGGCCTCTATTTTGGAAGCCAAACAATGGAAAGCGATCCTTGATAAATATGCTAAGGTTTATGGCCAATATATCAATTACTAGAAGAGTAAAATCTATTTTTCAATACCAACCAGATTGTTAAGGACAAAGTGATAAATATTTTAGGTTGCCATGAGGCTGATTTACCTGCTACCTATCTAGGGTTACCATTAATCTCAAGAAAATCCAATAGTAACTACTGGAATTATATTGTGGAAAAGATTCAGAAGAAGCTAGCAGGGTGGAAAGGCAAATTGCTAAATTTTGCTAGGAAGTTTCAACTCTTAAAATATTCTTTACAAAACATACATGTCTATTATCTCTCTCTTTTCAACATCCTTGCCTATATTTCTAAGAAAATTGAAATGATTCAAAGGAGGTTCTTATGGTTAGGTGTAGAAGAAAGGAAAAGAATGGGGCTTGTTATATGGGAAATTGTTTGCACTCTGAAGAGGGAAGGAGGATTGGGAATAAGAAGAATAAAAAGGTTCAATAAAACTCTTGTGGAAAAAATATGTTGGTTTCTTCTGAAAGGATAAAAAGATTGGGTAGATTCTACAGGCGAAATATTTGGGTAACAAGGATGTTTGATGTTTCCTCAAGAATAAGGCACTTCCCTATGGTTCTATCTTCTAGAATAACCTACTAAAGGTGAGAGGCACTCTAATAAAAGGAGCGAAATTGAGAATTGGGAATGGGTTTAGAGCTGACTGTTGGGAGGATGCTTGGTCTACCTATGCTCCTTTGTCAACTAGTGACAACCTCCAGCAAATTAGAATCAGATTGAAGATGAGCATTGGAAAGAAAGTCTCAAATTATTTAAATTGGGATGGTTTGAGACCAAAATGGATTGACTTCAGGAACTATTTGAATAATGTTGTTCTTAGGGGTGGTAGATAGTTGAATTGGGATGTTGCTTTGGCCTCCCTCTTGAGGCAGATTGGGAACCTTGATCTTTTCTCAAGAAATAGAAATTATGAGTGGATTTGGACAAAAAAAAAATTGGGCAATTTTTAGTTAAATCATCTTATGAGACTATGGATTTGCAGCCTTTCCATTTAGGGGTCTTTAATTGGAATACTATGTGGAGCAAGAACTTAATCCCCAAGATTAACTGCTTTTGGTGGATAGTGATGTATGGAAATATTCTTACAATTGACAACCTTAAGAAGGGGTTGGTACTTGGTTAATAAATGTTACCTTTGTAATGAAGAGGAAGAAAGAATTATGCATTTTCTCTTTCAATGTTCTTATGTGCAATATGTTTGGGATTTTTTTCTAAAGAGTCTAATGGTTGACTGGGTTTTCCCTCCTTCGGTTAAAATGTTTGTTGATTGTTGGACTATATGCCCCTATTCTCACAATATAATTATTGACCTTTGGAGACAAGTCCCCTCGTTCCCCACTTGGGGTTTGTGGAAGGAGAGGAATAATAGGGTCTTTAAGGATGCTACTAGAAGTAGTAAAGAGATATGTATGTCTATCAGGAAACAAATTAAAGAGAACATAGAAAGTTGTAAGTATGATCCATCAAAGAAAGGGCCTTCATATCAAGAGATGAGAATCAAGCAACAATGGGGACTTTCTCATGATCTTAATAATGTTAATTGGGCTAAACAGATTATTAGGAAAATCACTATTTGGATCCGTCAAACCCTAGGTGGATTAAAAGTAATTTTGATATTTGTTCAAAAGGGAATCTAGGCCTGGCGAGGGCAGGTGGGTTGTTAGAAATGAATATGGCATCAATGTGGTTGGATACAACAAGGTATTGGGAACAACAACAAGTAATTTGGTGAAGGCTTACACTATTTGGATAGGAATATGTTATCTTAAAGATAATGGCTACACGAAGGTAATTTTGGAGGGTGATTCCAAGTTAATAATTGATTATTTAAACAATAAAGCAGAGGCCCCTTGGGAGATAAAAGATCTTTTGGATGATTGCAAAAATGTGTTACAATCTTTCCAAAGTTGCAAGATATGCCACACCCTTAGGGAAGGTAATAGGGCTGTCGATACCTTGAAAATTTTTTGCTTTAGGTAGGAGGTGTTAAAATATTGGGATTTTTCTAATTTATCAAACCAAATTAAGGAAATAATTGCTAAGGATAGAGTGGGGGATTTGATTAATCATGCGCACACTGGTAATAATTAAAATTAGTGGCTCACAGTGTCGTCCAACTGTCAAGTTGGTTGTCGTATTTCTTTAGTGGCAATTGGGCATGATGACAAGATGGATTGGGAGGTACGATATTAAAGGTGGTGGTACACTAGATCTTAAAGAGTTAAAAAGAAAGGGATGGAAAGGATAGATTGTTTTGGAAACCTCGTGTGTTAAAAATAAAGATGTTAATGAGGGTATAGGGATCATTATTCACATCTCTAAAAATCTTGTGTTTGATTTTGGAAAAGACATTTTGACATGTGTTATCACCGATGTGAAGGAGGGTAATAAAGAAAGAGTAATCATGGATCATAAAGGTGGAGGAGTTGTTAGTTATCATAATGACAAGATTCAAAAACATGATATTTGGCTTTGCATTCAAATTGATTGTTTTAAACAAACTACCAGAAGGTTTGAGCCATTATTCTTGCAAATGAGAAGTCACCAAGTCTCTATCAAAACTAAAGATTTTGAATTACTTATTGCTACTATTGTGAACGAGGAAGGTTGAAGAGACAATCTCTACTTATTCCTAAGAATTATTCTACCAAGGATAAAACCATGGGAGGTCCTAGAAAGAGGACGAAGCTGAGTAAATATGACCCCTTGAGAAAGAATGTGGAGCATTGGGGTTTATTTGAGCAGGTTGGGTTTACCCCTTACTTTGCATCCATGGAAGGTTATAGCAATCAACTGAGCTACAAATTTGTGAATGCCTAGAAAGATGGGGAATTTGAGTTGGGGGCCTTCATTTTACTATTGTTAGGAATAAGGTGTCTCAACCTTGGATAATTCCTATTCTTATTATTTGTTTTGTAAAATGTATTTCTTGCAAATAATGTAATTAAGTGTGAGTGTACATGTCTAGTTTGCATGTTGATGTGTCACTCCACTTAATGCATCTTGAATTGTGTGTAAGGAGATCATGAAACGGTTATGACGGATTCCTATGACACGGAGCTAAAGATTCAATGACTGAAGACAAATATCACACTCTTCCACGATAGTATATTGATAAGAATGGTAAAACCCTTACAGTTATCTTCGGAAGTTGCCCTAAAAGGGAAGCGCATGATATAAGCGTTTTTTAGGGTTGCGAAGAGTGATGTGAGTGTATTGTTGGAACATGCTGCCGCATTTTGTCTTCAATTGGAAATCTCCTGAAAGAACTTGCATTGCAAGTGTGTTGTTTGTGTTGAAGATAATACATTGTGCCTGGGGTTTTTTACCAAAGGTTTTCCCCAGGGTAAATCATTGTGTCATTCTTCAATGTATGGTATATTGCTGCAATATCTTTGTTAAGTAGATTAACGAATCTGAAATTGTAAGGGTTTAAAACGAATTTGCACCATACTTTCCTTAAGAGATTAGTGTAGGAAGCTGTTTCCGCACCTGAGTTTCCTTACAACTATTGATGCTAAGCTCATAGCCAAAGCAATGGGACTTGCATATGAAGGGAAGAAGGTGGCTAAGGTAAGCACTAGAAAATATCAAACTTATATTGATAAGTTTTTTGAGGTTAAAGAAAAAGCTCAAAGATTTCAAAATGGTTACTCTAGGGTTTTTCTTCCTCCACGGTACCATAATGTTTGCTTCTTTGTAATGAAATATTTTACATTGGAAGGTCATTTTCAGTTTTTCCATGGCTATCACTTCCCTATTCTGAACCACATTCAAACACATCTTGAGAAAATTAATCTTCCATTTTTCCTCTTTTCTTCTCTAATCCAAAGCCTTACCAATGGTGCTAACCCTCCTTTACACCAAGGCTTGATTTGTGTGATATGTAAATATGTCCTTGCTTCTTCTCTGCAAAGAAATTTTTTCCTAAATTTTCTTGAAAATCTTACTCCCAATAGTTCTATTAAAATTGAGCTTTTAGAAAGTCGAACCCACTCCCTGACCAAAGACTCTGCTAAATCCTCCCCCAATCCTATGGACCCCTCTTGGTTGGACCTGCTCAAAATTACTCCAAAAAAACATAGTGCTACTCCCATTGCTCCCACTATGAACAAGAAGAGAAAAATGTTGGTTCATGAGTTGGGGGATGACCCCAACACTACAACGGTACCTGATGACAATGACAACAGCCCTGAATGTTCCACTCTGGTGGGTTGAAGATCGACTAGGATTGCTTTAGTTGCGTCGAAGGGGTCTAACAATAGTAAAAAATCTTAAATCTCAAAAGAAAATAATGTGGAAGAGTCTCTTGATAGTAAGGGGAAGAAGGTGGTAAGGGAGGAAAAGGCTTCATCTTCAGAGGAAGTGCTCAAAAAACTTGACCGTGGTGAGTCTCCTAAGGAGGAGGAGGAGGAGGAAGTGGAAGATTTTGGCCATGAGGAGGAGGAGGGGGATTCACAGCAAGAGGATGGGAAGGATGCTAAAGACGACACTGATATGGCTATCGAAAAAGGAGATGCTACCAATGACTCGGAGGATATGGAGATTACTAGCCCTGGTAATGATGATTTAAAAGAAAATATGTTGGGTTTAGATACTATTAGAATTCAAAGGGTGGAGGAAAGGATGGAGTTGTTGGAAAAGATGATGCAAAAGGATGATAATACCATCTGGTTCCAAGCACTTAAAAATGCGGTGAAGAGTTTATGCAGGGTCATGGATGTGGTTATGAAAAAAATTGTCATGGCCACTATCTCTGGACAAGGAAAAATAAAGAAACATCAAAGGAAAAAGGTGAATGACGACGAGGTCAATTTTTTTGGAAAGATGGAGCTCAAAGATAATTTTGAAGATTTGTTGAAGACCTAGTGAAGGCATGGAGCTTGATTGAAGATGCTTAATCCTCGGCTCTTGTTCCTCTTTATTTTTGTTACTTTTTTCCATGAAGTATTTTTTCTATTCTATAAGATGCTTAGTTGGTATAGGCCATAGGTGCCTGAACTATTATATTTCTAGTTTTATTTCTGTTAAGAACTTTGGTTATCGATTGGATACTCTTGTATGGTTATGCTATTATAACTTGTTTTTGTGGATGGATATTAAGATGAACTGGTTATATCTCTTAGGGATTATTGATAGGTTTATAAATTTTGATGCAATGGGTATAGGATAATGTTTTTTGGTTGATTGCGATTAGGGGAAGTGGCTCTCTTTTTGTGTTGCTTCCTCTGCTATGATGTTTTGTCATGTTGTTGGTATCTTGACTGTTGTTCTTCTATAAGGGTCAGGGCCCTTTTGCCTACTTAATCAATCAAAAACTTCACTGAGATTTATGATGCTACATATTTTTTTCCTTATGGTAATTAATAGATTATTTCAATCATGATTGGTAGTTTCTTTAATGAATATATTAGTCATCCTTCATATGCTTCTCATGATTCATACTTCCTTGAGAAGACTAATGACACACTTCTTAATATAGGGTTTATTTTTAATAGGAGTATCCTTGTGATGGATCTCGTTGATAATCATTCTTTCATGCCCATAGTACACATTGATTCAAGATTTTCCTATGTATGATTATTACTCTAGTGATCATTTTTTATGATTATTGAACCTCTATTCTATAATTATTGATATACCTATATATGATGCACCGTCTTCACCTCCACTTGTGGATTCCATTCCTTCCCATATATCTCATGCCTCATGGTCTATTGATTATGTGTTAAAAGATGATCATAATGAAAATTATTTATCTTCCTTTGATCAAAATGGTGATGTTATCTTTCATGATGATTATGTACCTTACATATGTCATAATTACCCTTTACAAATCCCATTGACTTATCCATACATTGTTATGACATACACCATTTTGGATCCTCTCATGCTTTCTTTATATATATATTTGAGTTGTTTTGTAGTGAATTCTTATACAACTACTATGAAACAAGAACATAGTTTAGATATTCCTAAAGATGATGAACAATGTGAGGATATTTTAGAATTTCTATTGGATATATGTGATGATAGTGTTGCTTTAGTCAATACATATTTTTCATCATCCACCACTATTACACATGATATGTGAAACATTGAGTATGATTCTTCCCTTATTTGGACTACCTAATCACTATGATAGATATCTAGAACAATATATTGATGCATTAAAAAATTAGTCATAAGACGATGATAGTGAAGTGTTCCATAATCCTTTGGCATATGAAATTTTGACTTATGCTTCCCTAGAAGAATTTGTGACATTATTTTTCAAAATTCATGATGGTAGACATAATCTATTAAAACATGTGAAATTTTCCAAGTTATGTGTCTCCATTATTTTCATTATGATCAATTCCTTGCTAAGGGTTTCCCATTGAGCTTGATTGATTCTTCACATACATATTTTATTCATTATCACATGATTCTATAGGTTCCTTTAAATATTTTTCTAGTTCTTTCATGAGGAATTTTAATTACAATATTGAAACTAAGCCACATATATTACATTATACAATACAATCGAAAGGAACAAGAGATAATTAAGGATTGTATTTTCATATTTTAATCTTTGGCTACAAATATATTATTTGATGATGAGCTTCAACATATATTTATCGATGGTTTAATTTCAATATTTTATAACCAATTTTTCTACATGCCTCATCATTTATTTTAAAATTTATGTGCTATTATGCTTAAATGTTAACATGCCTTATTAAAGATCAAATTTTATATCCACACATTTATAGAACTTCCCTCTTTTTTCAAGATTCGACATTATTATCATAATTAAAATATGGGAATAATGAGGAAATGTCAACTAATGTTCACCATCATCTATGCCTCCAACCAAAGAAACTTAGAGAATCCACTGCATTGGAATAGCCTCCATATATGATATTGTAACAAAATTCACAACAAAATCTCATTACCTTAACTCCAATATAGCCAATGTACATTACAAAATTTACGTTGCATAAGGCTAATTTTTTTTTTCCCATTATCATATGCATAAATATTATATACATATATGCATTGCATTCAACCATAAAGTTTAATATTTTTTTGTGAGCATGATCATGAACTAAGCTAAACATGATTGAACTACAAAATTAAACCAAGTATTAAGCTAATTAAGCCATGCTCCCAATGAAATTCTTGAAATATTAAACTAAGAAGCCATTAAAACATCAAATATCAATGAAATGCTTGCAAAGGAAACCTAATTAATACATCAAACCTCATTCCATTGGGAGATTGTTGTTGAATTGATATGGAATGTCAGCCCTTTCCCAATACCATAGTTGAAATAAGCTTGTGATGGATGCTCCAATGAATAAAATGCCTAAAATTGATGCTAAATGATGAAATCACTCTTAAGGAATGCTCTAAAATTTTCTATAGTCTAATTTCTCTAGATGAATGCAAATGAATTGCTCATGAAATGGAGGCTGTTTATAGGAATTTTGAGTGAATCAATGGTCAAGATCAATTTGATTAATCAATGGATGCAAATTGATGAGAAGAATTGGCATGGATCAAGGATTCAATCCATGGAGGAGATTGAATAAGCACATGGATTGATGTAATTAATCAAGCGTGGAAATTGATTTGAAGAAACAAAAATCTTAAAATTTAGGAGGAATGTGCAAGATATTTCCATTTAAGAGGGAAATAGTTTGAATTTGAATTGGAGGAATATTCTATGGGAATATTCCTTTGTAAGTGGGAGAAATTGGAGGGATGAAATAAATTAGTAAATTAAATAATTAAAATATTATTTATTTGTGCAAGGTGGAGGAATTTAAAGATTTAATTAAACAATTAACTCATTTAATTAAAAGAGGGAACTAATGACATTTAATTATATAATTCAAATTATTTAACCAAATGAGAGGACTTAGGGAATCTAATTAAATAATTCACATTATTTAATTAAACAAGATGAAAATCAACATGAAAAGGGTGAATTAACCTAATAATGTTGATTATTTGATTAATACAAGAAAATGATGAATTTAAATTATTTAATTAAATTATCGAAAAAGGGTTCGAATAAGGATGAAAATGATGTTAGTAATCAATTTTATATGCACAATATCAATCAGGACAATTTTAAGTATCTACATTTATATATAAGGGTAGAAAAAAATTACTCATGAGTTTGATAAAGTTACACATGTGTAGGAGTTGAAAATTAGCTCACACCCCAAAATCACCTACAAAATAAAAGATAACCTTCCACAATAGAGTATGGATAGATAATTTAGCTTTCTTGATATTATATGATATCAAAATTGATTGATCAAATATAAAATATACATGAGATGTCTTGCTTAAAAAGGCAAGATTAAGAGATAGGATTAAAAAATATCAATACATATGTCTTGATCCTATACAATGAGACAACTACCTCAACAATTATTAAATGACCTAGGACACTAGAATTCAATGACGTTATAAGATAAGATAAGATCACATGATACCTAAGACTTATAGAAAGATTCCCTAGGACCTAAGTAAACTTAACATGTGAATAGGACCTACTAGGTGAACTAGTTAGGTAAGATACATAATTCACACCAACACCCCACATTAAGTGCAACTTAGGGAGAAGTATATTATTATGAAAATGATGCAAAATATGAAGATGATTATAGGTCCCGACAACTAGGACATGTTAGGTACTCATTTACAATGCAATCTCTCACAACTAAAGAAAAGGGGAAAAACCAATGGGACAAAAATCCTCTCAAAAAAAGAGAAAAGAGAAAATCAATTTCTCCTCCATAGGAAGGAAAGAAAAGAGACTATATGCCCCCATCCATGATGAGATAACCTGCTACAAAGAAACACTAGAAGTATATTCTAGAGTAAAATTTTGAATTTTAATCATAGCAACAAAAGACAAGATGAGTCTAATGCCAAAAATATTACAAACTCTTTGGAGAAAATCTAAAATCATAATAAAGAGAAAACAAAGAATGATTGTCCTGATGCCAAGGAACACTATAAAACTCTTGATATGGAGAAACCCTAGAATCTGATTGAGGCAATAAGAGATAAATACCATAGTTTTTGGGAGACGCATCTCCTTCCCCTTAAGACGCATCTCAGAGATTGGTACGTGTCTTAGGTATTAGAGGTTTCTTTGAACATGCCTCTAGGAGAATGGAAACTTGATGTGTCATCTCCCAAGTCTCTTGATGTCTCCCAACAAAAATTTTGGCGTCTCCCATGAAATTTATAAGCATTAAAAATTATAACGTGAATATTTTTATAATGTCATGATATTTTTTTATAAATTATTAATTTATATTTATATTAAAAATGGATGGTGTCTCCAAGTACCCCCATCTCCTATTTTCAAAAAAAAGTCATACTAGTACCAGTATCGGTACCAATCTCCCATACCAGTACCAATACCAGTTTCCTAGCAACTATGATAAATACATATTATAAAATTGAAATGAATACCATGGATTAAAACAACACCTTACCAGGTGATAAGATGTCTAAGTAATCAAATAAAATGAAAATACACAAAAATATGAATAAAAGATACCTAGGGTTGAATATGGAAAAAGTGCATGGATGGCTTGATAGAACTCATCAATAAATTTTCAATGCCAAAATAATCATAAAAATTGAAGGTTGTGGAAAAAAATTCAGCTCAAGAGCCAAAAATGGTGATCTAACTTCAAACAAAAAATATTAGCACCAAATAGTATAAACTAGAAAAATAACCTCCTCCACTGCAAAGTGCATTGATCCATATTTTTGATGATATCTCATTTTTAAAACGGACACCATGGTGAAAAGTTATGGTCATTTAATTTTTTTTCCCAATTATGGCATTAGGGAGCTGATTTTGGACCCATGGACACCCATATGACTAACTATGTAGAATTTTGACATTTTTTTTACCATTTCTAGCAATGGCGGGCCAAAGGCCATGCCTACTGAGGTTTTAAACCCCCTCGTTAGATGGTGATTGTTGGGGATTTAAACCCACAACTAGGGGTTAATACATATAACCAACCACTGGTGGTAATAAAATTTAATTTAATTTTTTAATAAATAAAAATGAATTTGGTACCATAAACGACCAAGTGACATAGACCAAGTACATGCAACATAGACTAGTATGAAGAATCTACATAATATGCTCTAAAATAAATCACTCTAGATGCCAAAGAATTTCTTTTGACTATAGACTACTGTCGACGATGTCATATAGTATGACCAAGTTTGGATCTATATAGAAAATGGCAATGAACAAAAAAGCCTTTGATGCCCCCTGAACAAAGTGTCCAATTTAGACAATTTGATAGGAAATCTTTAGGCTTTTGGACACAATGAATGGGTTTCTCTGGGACCAAAGTGCTCCAAAAATTTAGCTACCTTCTAGATCTGACAACCTTCACCCAACTTGAAACCCTTGTAGATCTAGCCCTATCTGTCATATTTTGATGATGTTGGGATATGGTGTTGTATACCATTGCATAAAATATATTATAATGTTGCAATTAAATTTAATTATTTAGTTGTGATGCACTTAGGAGGTGTGGTTAATCACACTAGATAATTATTTTGGGACCACTTGTATGTTGTATTATAACATTGGACTATTATTTAATGTGTGAAAGACATGAGATAATAAATAAATCATAAAAAAAAATAAAGATAAAACCATTAGATAGTACCTCCTCATCAATATCCAAAGAAGTCATATTCTATTAATAAAGTTTGTAATTATTTATATACAAAAAAAAATAGATATCAGATTTTATTGGACTTAGTTTGTGGGATAAGATAAAAGGGTTAAATAAGCTCCCTATAAGTCTCGCCATTCTATCCAATTATCTAAATGAATTATAGACATGAAGAAATAATCACAATTTTTGATAAAAAAAAAGAAAACACAAATGGAAAAAATGCTTTCAATCATTTAAATAAACTCAACACAAATTGGTATAAGTTTGTATTAGGTCACCAAGGTAGGCTTATAAAGGTCTTGTAAAATATTATTTCCTTTAAGAGTGACTCAAAAAAATCATAGTTAAAAATAAGTGGTTGTATAATGATAAAATTTTCATACTTACATGTTATAGGAAGATCAATAGGTAAACCAAAGAAAGACCACTCACCTCCTTTGATTATAAAATAAAGGGAAATATGATATGAATAAGAGTACAACTGATCATAGTATCAATCTTAGATCAAGTGAATTCCTTAACCTATATGTGCAAAGAGTGTTAAGTGGACCAGTCATACTTATAATAGATGGGTTCTTGTGAATAATTGCTCATGAAATATAGGTTTATCAAGGTAAACTACAAAACTATGAAATCAAGAATCATGATAAAAAAAAATCACTAATTTGACACATTTTCAACACCACCATCTACTTGAAAAATGAATGAGATAATAACATCTCTAATATTTATAAGACACGACAATTGATAGAGGTTATACAAATGGGGTAGAATGTTACATGTGCTTGGTATTTAGGGAAAATACATCAAACATACTTGAGTTAGAGTAGTATTAGGATGGGTGACCTCCTAGGAAGTCTTGATGCTTCACCCCTATGAGCATCACCTAGATGAAATGAGCTCTAAGTGGACCATTCATGGTCATGAAGGATGGGTTCTTATGAAACACTACTCATGAAGTATGGGTCATTGAATTTTGACTCAAAAAACCATGTAGGTCTCCAATAAACATGGCCTTCCAACTTTAGTAAGAACACACAATTTTTTAATACTCATACATTTTTATTTTTGAATACATATATCTATTTTTATTTTTATGTATACATATTTATATATCAAACCAAGTCATCATAGAGTCATTAACACTACAATGCAATCAACTATAGCTTAGCTTAATAGCTTCAAAATAATGCTTGAACAACCTAATTGAGATCAACCCTTCTCTTAAAATTGAGAATTCAAACAATAATTAGGACCCTAATTATTACAAAAATCATTTCAATACCACCATGTTTTTTATAAAATATGTCACATATAAAAAAATCACTTTATAATCTTGTACTGAGTTATTATAGGCTATGTAATTCCTTAAAAATATAATTTCTATCTTGATTTTATATTTTACTATAAATATTTAGACCTCAGTAGTACTAGGGTTGGACACAAAAATCTAAAAATGTTAGCATAGATATCATTCATTCACCATCAAACCATGGTTCAAGGACATATAACACAATGGAGATGGTTTTATTAATACCAAGGAATCATCTTCCAACAACCACTAAAAGACATTCCAATATTGACAATAGTGACCAACCCATTTCCCTAAACTTATATTCACTAGGATAATATTTACATTAAATAAAAGACCATAATGGTAAATTCCTGTAATTTGACATTCACAAAAATAGCCTCTATAAGACATACACAATATTAGTGTCTTCTAACTAAATAATGCAAAGAGGAAAATACTACCATAAAATCACCTATAATGGTGCTTCATGGTTTAGAATCTACCAAGTATGCTAGTATATTGAGAACTCAACCAAGATTCCCTTAAGTCTAGATTTAAAGAAAATAACCATCACATACGCACCCTGTTTGAGCCACAAGTACAGCACCTTAAACTATATTTTCAAAACTTAAAGTTATGGCACAAAACAACATGGAATATTGACATACTAATAAAAAATATTAAAAAGGAATAGAAATAGGGATACACTGCTCAATTATAATGACTAAAAATCATAGACTCACAATTATGATGATAATTAATAATCACTATAAAAACCATTGAACTTGTTATCTATTTCTCTCCTTTTTACTATGTTGGTGTGACAAGATACTTGTCCATTTTTCTCTACATCACTAGGGATAAATCCTTGTACAAAAATAGAGAGTCATGCAAAATGTTTTTGATTAGAGGTAAAAACGAGTTTTGAAGGGGCCGAAACCCTTTACAAAAAAGGACAATTGAAGAAAAAGATAACTACAAAAAGCACGCAACAGACAAAAAACAACACACCATCAACACAACATAAACAAAAAAAGGAGGCACAAAATTAGCCCCACTACATGTTCTTCAATATATCAACAACCTCCATGTTGAACACCACAAACTTCTAACCGTCATCCATAACTTCAAACGAATCCACAACAAGAGCCCCAACCTATACCTTAGTCTTGTTCCTCGTTTTGGCCCCAGGCCCACCCTCTTTCACCTTGCTAATCAAAACATTTTTCCCCCACCAGCCTTCTCCATAGAAACGTCTTCCTCCAATAGCTTACCACTAGCACCAGTAACCTCTCTAGGAGTACTTTCCATTGTGTTTCTTGGCCATTTCAAAAGGAGTTGAAATGCCAACAGACTCAAGTTTCATAGCAGAATTTATCCCATCCCTACCCTTCACCAATTTAGCATGCATTTTCTCCATTTGGTCCTCAAGGGTGAGGATTCTTTCCTCAAGGTTTTTTTTCATTAGGTACAATATTTGGAGAATCAAATAATTCATCAATCTAGTTCTATACAGAAGACTCACCAGTTTTTCTCATCGCACCCTGAACTCTTATATTGGTCATGTTAAGTTCATAAAACAACCATTTAAACAATTTGAACAATGAAATTGATCCCTCCCTAGATAACCCAAGAACATTAGGAATATCTTCACAGTCAACATTAAAATCACCCTTACTCGCAACATCATCCTCCTAAGAGGAGCTTACCTTGTCTTGGCTAATGTTGACTTCCTTACCCTTACCCCTAGCAATGAGCAATTTGATTTTGCTAATATAGTCTGCAATCTCCTCAACAAGTAGCCTCCTTTTCGTCTACTTTTCAAGGTCTCTCTTCTGCATTTCAAGGTCCACTCTCGGGGACTCCACAACACCCTGCCCACCAATTGTCATCAAGGGAGAGGCAACTTGCATCTCCTACAACTAGTAGGTAGAACTAATAGTAATTTTCTTGTTGCTTCCCACCTCTGAACCCTTCTTAGGAAGGGAATCCAAACCAGGAGCCAGTGAGGAATTATCCCCAACAAATTCAACCTTTTCCTTAAAGCTTGGAGTTGGCTTATCATCAGCTTTTTCATTGTTGCAAGTCTCATAACCCTTCTTTTTCAGATCCAAAGCCCCTTTCCCAAAATCAACCGCATTAGAGGGCTACGAGACCACCTCCATAGATGCTTGAGAATCTAGAACATAATCTATGTCCTCCTTAGAAATAGACTCCTCTTCCAAGACAATTTTCCTCTTTTTCCCTTTCTTGATAAGCGACTTCTCATCAAAGGAAATTTCATACTCCACTACCGATTTCAATTGCTTACCCTTGGAAGTAGCAATAGGTTTAGACACCACAAAAGATTTGGCATACTCATAAATTAACATAATAAGCCCCACATGCAGCACCGGGTTCCTGGGGTTATTTTTGTGGTCCTTCAAACCACTTTCCAACGATGCTAATGGATAAAAAGGGAAAGAAATTCTCTTTTTATGGTAGAAATGATTAAGAAGCAAAAAATGATAGGCATTTACCATAGAGAAATGACCCTCAAGGGTAATGTTTCTCATGAGATCCTCTGCAATGTCCTCCCAAAGTGCTTTAAGCGAGTTGCATTGGTACTCGCCGCTCTTACCCGTCTTCAAGTCTTGTTCCTCGGACCCTTTGAAAAATATCTACATTGCAACCACTGACTCCTTTTTGTCTCTAAATACCTTCTTTCCATCAGTAGGAAGCCCCATTATATTTGAAATAAAGTCTTCAGTAACATCAAACTCCATTCCACCAAGTTTCAAAACCCGGTTATTCCAAGCTTTAGCAAACGAAGTCATATCCTGCGGATTTTTACCATGCAATCTTTCTAGATAAGGAGTGAGCCCACCCTTCTCTAAAATATACCGCACCTCTTTCTTTCTCTTCACATAATCATAGTTTAAAGGCTCCACATGATTCTGATCTCCTCACATGGCTCAAAAATTTGTAGAGCTGAAAAGTTTGAGAACCTTGCAAGCTATGAGGAGAAACTTTGAGAATGAAAGCCCAAAATTACCCACAATCTGTGTGGCATCAGGAATATGGCAGGGGAAAATAATGAGCCTAGAACTTTGGCCCATACAAAAATTCAATAAGGTACCATAAGCGTGATGCAGAAAAACCACACCATCACTCCACATAATGGCAATCCATGTGATACTAGTCATGCAAGCTCTAAGCCATAACAAATCATCATCCACACTGGCAGTTTTGAAAATCATGATTTGCACACACAATAGCCTCCATAGGAAGGGGATCGCTCACACCCCACTCCCTAGTACCCCTTACACCAAGGTTAGAAAATACATCTGTTAGACCATTTCCTTCTCTGAAAACATGAGATATATAGTAATCATCAAAAGAATTAATAATTTTGATAGCATCTAATATCATAGGTTTAATACTCCGTGATGGGGGGAAAGTTTTTTTAAATTATTAATAATATTGAGAGAATCTCCCTCAAGCCATACCTTCCTATAACCTTTAAATTGTGCCATCTTTAGGCCATGATAGGCTGCAACTGCTTCCACATAGTGGGAAGTCATACAAAATGTTAATGCACACATGTGATAAAAAAAATACTAAAATCATAAACCAAAAATCCTAATATATGAATAATCAATAGCTACACATTCTTAAAGAAAAAAAACATTACAATCCAAAAATAGTAAAAAATTTAAATAGTCTAAAATGAGGTGCTCCACTAAATATGCAATTTGGAAAGATTGGAAATGTGTATTTGGGTCACCAATTTCAATATACATCTCAAAGTCTTGTTACATAAAATAAATCTTAATGTATAACCCACTCTCAAAAACAAGGGGAATATGGTTTTCTAGAACAAAATAATCTCTATCCTATCTACTAGGAATGGTATCAAGGTTTTACATTCTAATGTATTAAGATTTCTTAATAGTGCATCAACATTGGTAGTATGAATAGTGGTGATGGGAAGATGAGATGTAGTGGGAGGGAAAAAATAGGATGTAGAATGAGAGGTAAAGATATGGCACTAGAAGTGTAGTATGTGTAGGAATTCTAGGAGAATAAGGGGAAGATGTGACAGTTGAAGGTATTACACTAGTAGGATAATAAAAAGAGATGAAACTAGTAGTATAAGATGAAAGTATGGAAAGTTACAAAGGTGAATGTGGGAAATGGGTGGGATACTATTAAATAATAAGGGATAGACATGACATTAGAGGAATAAATAAATAAAGAATGGATCACATTAGAAGAGATAAAATGATTAGCCTCATAAGTATGAGTGAAAATGAAGGGAGAAGGTTGTGTGGGAGAGGGGGTCAATACACCATTGTAAGAATTTGAAGAGATAACATTTAAAATAATTCTCTAAAAAAAATTGAACTAAAGGACTTTCCAATAAATAAATTTTAAAGAGAATCAAATAACACTGTAAGAGAAGAACACTAGAAAAATTGGTAATCTCATGAGAAAGTAACTTTGTAGTGAAATAAAAAACATGTCTCTATTTATTCCAAGTATGCCTCATGATCAAAATCATTCTCCTCATTACTATTGTTGTATATTTTAGAAAATATGTCAGATCAATTAAATTATTATCTAATGCAAGATTTGGATAAGGACTTCTTTTCAAATAAAAAGTAGAAATAGGTTACATGGTAAAGAGTAATGATATAAATTTTGGGATCATGTGCCATTCACTTTGCAAATCCTAGAAAAGTTATAATAGTTTTAGGGTAGACTTGGACACCCCTCTATGTGGTAGGAAAATTATTTGTTAATTTTTATCCTCTCATATGTAATTGTAGTGGTATTTAAGTTGGGAGTTACTTTTGGGGAGATATTAAAAATTCGGGTAAATATTGGGATGCATAAGAAGGCATAATAAAATTTTCTATTGTTGGATCTTATGACAAATTTGGTCAATCTTCTCATGCAGCACCTAGGATTGGGATATTGGGCAATTTGACCTTTATGAAAAAATCTATGATGTTTATGATATAGGAAGTGGATGTAAGGTGCATAAAAGGGGTTGATATCTAGGTCATGTTGAACATTTTGGTGATGTGTGATATTTCCCATGAGAATTTGGATGCATAGTTTTTGGGGTGTAGTATTGGAATATTGTTATATAATTCCATTTATGGTATTTTTATTCATCTCTCCTATAAATTGGTGCCTTGAGATGGTAGTATGATCATGTTGTTTAGAAGATCATTTGAGAATAACTATGTTGCTAGAGTATAAAAGGATAAGTTGATGTATTGAAGCTTATTTTATCATTGATAGAGGCTTTGGTCTCTTTGGGTGTGGATTTTTTTCTTGAAAGGATTTCTAAATCAAATATTTGTGTTATGGTTTGCATCTATTTTATTGTTAGTTTCAATTTCCATTGATGATCTATCATTTATTATTAAATTTGGTTGCATTAACATCAACATATATCATTATATAATTATTAAACTATGTTTAAACAATAAATACCAAACAAATAGAAAATCTTAGATAAAGAAATAAATTAGATGTGAGAAATTAAACCCTAAGGCTAAGACATAAGATGGAGTATGATTAGATGTGTTCACCAAAAATGTAATGGAATAAATCACATCTACATAAATAATCTATGGACAAGTACTAAAAAATAAAATAACCTTAGATTGTTGAGCTAGGGCTAATAAATGATATTGAAATACATAAGTAAATATACACTAAAATTAACAAAGGGGATTAGGGTAATTAGCATTAGTGTTATGAACCCCATATATAATAGTTAGTATTAGTTGGTGTATACACTTTATAAGTTTATCATAAGTAATATTAAATAAATTTATCTATGTATATGTTTAATAAGTCATCTCACTAGTTAGTTAGAATAAAGTATTTGTTCCACATGCATGTGATAGTAGTAGTAGTTTTAGAAAATATATATATTGTAATGATTTCTCGGGTGGAATGTATCATGAAATATTTTTAATTGGAGTGTATTCTCTACTAGGAGGTTTCCCCTTCAAAGTTCCATTGTAAACATAATAAACATAACTTGTTTTTCTCATTTTTCTATATTTCTCTATGTATTGTTTTATTCATATTGCAAGTTCATTACAAGTAGGCATGGTGTGAATTTGGTTATGACATTTATCATCAATCGATTCATGTCCATAGAAAAAATCCTATATTCTATTAGGCAATTTCCTCGTAATTGGTCAAATTATTATACAACACTCTAGGTCATTTCTACACACATAAAAAAAATATGTGTTTGTGGATTTAAGGTTTGTGCACATATTTGAATCTATATTTAAAATTAAAAGTTCTTGTTTAAATTTATATTTGAACTTATAATAAATGATTAGAAAGCTGTTTATAAACATCCTTGAGAGTTTGCTAAATGAGGATAATCTCTTTATGTCAAACCTAGACTAGATCTAATATCATAGTTTTGAAACAAGGATTGAAGAAACATGAAACAAACATGTAATATGCCTAATGATGCATAACTATTAATGTCATGATAATGTAATTATATGAAGATAATTCAATGTGTAACAAAGCTCTTTGATGATGAATGAAACTCTTCATGACATCTCAATTCATAATACTATTATTCTTAGATAAATGATGGTTCAGGTTAGATGGAAAATAATGAATTAGGGTTTTAACCTTGTATGCAATACCCTAGTGTGTAGTTTTACATGTTTCACTCTCAATTTAGTAGGTAAAAACTAATCAGGAAGAGGTCAACTTGGTCCCAATTTAAAATTTTAAAGGTCAAATTAATACATATGATACTAATTGAGGGTCAATTCGAGGCTTGTAGATCTAACCAAAGTAAGAAAATAGATAAAGTGAGGATAGGGTTGGTCCTTGAGATGTGTATATATGAAATTAGGTTAGATACAAGTGATTTATAATATCTCAAGTGTAGAAATATGTAACTTTGCACTAGTAACTATATAAAGGACAACTTTGTCAATGTGAACCCAAAATAAATAAGAAAAATACAAGGCATACAATTTTCATCATAATAATTATAAAATTATACCACACTACTCTTTCGAAGACAATATTCTTCTATATTGTAAGCGTGAGAAAACTTCATACATTATTTATCAAGACAAGATCTTATAAAATATATAAATTTTAATTAATTTTTTTTATAATATTTTAAATTTAATATGAAGGTTTTAATATCTATTACTAAACCAAGTCTAAAAAGTAATGATTAATCTTAAATTTTATTAAATTAAAATAAATTTGATTCTTCAAGCTTAAAATCACACTTAGTATAATGAAAACCTTTACCTTTATAAATGTTATTTGGGCCAACTAGACTATTATGTTCTTAAAGGGATCTTATAATTAACCAATTTTCACATATTATTATGTTCTAAAGTGGTCTTAGTCCTTAAAAGCCTCAAGTTATGTATTTTAAGTTATCATCCTAGTTCATTTCAATTGTCACATAATTACATAAGAATCAATTATGAAGAGCATTTATTTAGTATAATACATGTACACACTTGTCACCGAGACACATAGGATCCAATTACCAACTACTTTGCCCACATCGTCATACAACTCCTTTATTTACACTTTTACTTTATCATTTTTAGACTACTCCCAAGCCCTGATAGCTAACAAGGAAGTAGATCACTTTGCCCCATGTTTTACCAAAATAATATTTCTTAGCACCACCCATTTTTCTTGACATGGATACACATCACGTAAACAACTTAAATATTTGTTGAAGGTTGAAATCCACAAGTGACAAAAATTGGCCACCCACGAAGAAATCATGCCATTTGGAATAAGATTGTAGGCATAATTATATCCCAACATAAAATTTTGAAGATAATCTAGTTCATATTTCGTCATTGTGATTCTAACAAATCCAAGTTTAAGTGATTCTAAACTATGGTTAAAATATTGATCAAAATACGAAAAACTTTTTTAACCATTGAAATTAGGAAGCCCTAATCTCACCCAATTTGAATTCAACACATATCTAATTAAACACTTAGCTCAAATTCCCATAAAATTTTAAAATAGTAGTTAGTTTAAATATAACTCCTAGATATTTATAAATATTTGTTTTGTTCATTATAAACATATTAATCACACAAAATAAAATGGTTTTATAAAGGTAGGTGTTGGGGGCCTCTCTATAGTAGGTGGGATAAAAGGTTGAGGGTATGCATTTTTACTCTTAATCGAACTAAAAGTTGAAAAATAGATTGCTTATATATTTTGTATGGTTAAAAACATGAGATCTATTAGGAAGGGTGTCTCAACTATGCATCATAATGCTAAAGACACAAAAATATAATTTTCAGGCTATAAAACACAAAAGATTAAGTTTTGGTTCTAGAGGTCAATTTTAATCCCAAAATATTGAAGTAGACCTTAACTAAATAAAGTTGGCTATAACATTTGACATTGAGATTGATGACATCTTCAATTTATAAAAAAATTTGTGTCCAATTGACTTCCTAAACCAAAATGTATAGCCTCCAAAAGTTAGCCCATCACATTTGATAGGTCAAAGGAGTAGATTGCTTGTTTATTTTATATGGCTAAAAGTGATGGAGTTATTAGTTTGTGTGTGTCAACTATGCATCCTAATGCTGAGAATACAAATATGTAATTTTCTTGTTATAAAACATAAGAAAATAATTTTTGGGCTATAGAGGTTGATTTTGGCTCCAAAAATATTGAAATGGATCTTAACTAGAGTAAGTTGGCTATAATAACATGGGGCTTTTTTATACCTTCAACTTATAAAAAGGGGTTTCAAACAACTTCCTAGATCAAAACACATGGCCTCTAGAAGTTAGCTCCTCACATAAAAAATGTAAAAGAATCTATGACATATAAGAGAGTTATAACAAAGAGTTATACTTGTTGATCAACTTATGACACGTGTTACAACAAATCACAAGACATCTTTGAATGGAGATAATGAAGCCAAATATTAGTGCCCAAGTTAGCAAGCAGATTATGACGAGTTTTGTGCTAGGTTTAAGGAATATGTTATTTTTAACTTATGAACTCATCTTGGGATTTGGGTGTTGGATTTTGACTAGGGATTTGAGTGCCACATTTTAATGGTTTTAGCTCAGGGCTTCCTAACTACCATTTGATGGTTTCATGTATTGCTTCTCTTATTTATTGGATGCTTGAGATGGAGGAACTTCCTAGTTCAGTTTTGTAGTATTGTTATGCTATTGGGATACCTCTAGATCTGTATGTTGGTATAGTCTCCTATAAAGGCTTGTATTGGTTTTGTATTGTAATCCTCTCTGTGTTGCTAATAATACAATTGGCTCAAGATTTGGAGCTTGTTTTTTTTTCCAAAAAGCTTTTTCTAGGGTATATACTTTTTTATTGTTCCGTTTAATATTAAACATCCTTTTTGTTGACACATCCCTACTCTTAGATTACTTATGAAAGTTTGACTTGACTTTCTTTCAAGAACACTCAATATAATTAATAAATCGAAAGCAATCTTAAATTTGATGATCAACCCTACGTATGATTTTTTTATGATAATTAACTATCGAAATCGTTTTTAGATACTAAAACAAACATAATATTACGATTTTCTTAAAATTTTCCAAAAATCGACCATCAAATTTAACCCCAAACCAGATTTTTAGGGCATACATAAGCACCCCTTCTACCTTCTACCTTCCCCTTACCCCTTCCCGCCATTGAGACATGGTCAACATTAGCACCTTTGAAGATTAGGAAAGAATAGGGACAATGTTGTGCTTTAGACGATTTTGATTTTGTTGAATAAGTAATGTGGGTCAGAAGCGACAAACTTTTTCTTTTAATGAACTCCAGGGCCCACGGAGACAAATTCCACAATTTCCGGCTAAGATAAAAATGAGGTTGCTTCCTCGGGAAGAAGAATTTCAAACTTTTAAGATTACTTCCATAATTAGTCAACAGGAATAACGACTTTAACTTTTCTACGCCACTCATAATCATCACAAGGGTTCGATCGCGGGATCTCTCTTTTTTAAGGAAATGATTATAAAACATTTATTATTATACCTATAAGCAATGTTTTAAATAACATTAACTTAAGGTATTGTACGCGGGAGTTTGTATTTTATCACTCTCATCATGTTATTGTCCCTATATTTCTCTATGCTATATAGTTGTTGATTTCAATGGGCCACCCTTTTGTCACTTTGTTGGACTCTCATGACCTTCACCTTTTCCTTTTTTATCTTGGTTTGTGCCACAAGTTTTTAAATTTTGTGGTTTAAAATAACTTTGATTTGAAATTATAAAAATACTTGTAGATCATTGATTGACTCATGGTTCAATTCAACTTTCAATTTTGTCATTACATAAATCTTAGTTGATGATTAATTTGATTTCAAATCTTCATTATTTATATAAATTTTAGTGAATGATTAGCTTAAAAAGTGTTGAGTGGTGATTAGTTTATGTTATTTTAATATGAATAAAATTAGTTTATTTAATTCAATTATGTAAATAGTTTGGATTGTTTATTTTGTTTGTTGTAGTTTTGTATGGATGGATAGTTTTGTTTATATGTTTTGTTGTAATGGTCCTAGATTTTCTCATTTCTCACACATTCTCGGTGTTTTCTTATTTATGTTGTTAAATAGAGAAAAATAGTGAAAGTATACTTTTTTTAAGATCTTGATTTTTGAACTAGACTAATATAGAAATATTATGTATCTTCTTGTCATTCATAATTGTTAAATCATCTAAACTTATATTAGATACTATCCACAATAATAATCAAATATCATATAATTACTTGAAATGTGTGTGTGTGTGCGCGCGTACGTGCACGTGTGTGCGTGTGTGTGTGCATGCGTGTGTGTGCATGTGTGTGCATGCATGCATGTGTGCGTGCGTGCATGTGTGTGCATGTGTGTGCATGCATGCATGTGTGCGTGCGTGCATGTGTGTGCATGTGTGTGCATGCATGCATGTGTGTGTGCGTGCACACACACGCGTGTGTGTACACACATATATAATCTATTGGTAGCTTCATTCTTGTAACTGCTTGGTTTGATATTAAAAAAATAAAAAAATTCAAAATATTATATTATTATTAACATACTATAAATAATATTAAATATATAAACAATAGATATTAGATATGATTATAATATTTAAAGCAATTATATTTAATGAAATATCTTAACAACATTTGATATAGAACTTCATATTACTCTTAAGAAATAGAAGACTTTAACTAATAATAGATGTTTTAATATTTGTTATGTCTTGTAAGCATAAAGTTATAGATAATAGTAATTAACACAATATTTATAATTGACAACATTTGAAGTACTTTTTTTATATCAACTTGAAAAAGAAAAAGTTAACTAATAATAAATATTTTAAACATTTTCCATGCCTTGAAAATAAAAATATATAAAAGTTATAAAATGTGATAAATGTTGTTTCCCATATCACTTCACATAGTCATGCCTAATTATTATAAATGTCAATGTCTCAAAATAAAATAATAGGTAAATATACATTCATTAAAAACTTATGTCTTATTATTTTGTTATTCAACATAGGACAAAGTGAATGTTATAATTAAAAATCAAATCATTTAAACAATAACAATCCACATACAATGTTTTGTAAAAAATATTAGTTAACAAAGTTACATATTTACAACAACAATCCACATCAATCATTTTATATAAAATAGTTAATAATTTTATATTGATAAGAATTATGATTTTTTAAACAAATTTACATTGACAAGAATAAATATTAATATTGATTAGAAAAAATAATTTTATTAATTAGAAAGTACATTAAAACATAACTAATTAAAAGAAAAAGTAAATATTGATTACTATAAGCCCTTGCTATGGATGAATGAATAATCTTATGGTTTTATTGGAACCCTCTCCATTGAAAAGATAAAAATCTAATACATATAACAACCCCAAAAAAACTAAATTTACTAACAAAGGGGTTAAAAATCTCTCCCTCTCGAAGAAAAAAAACCAACCAAGAAAACACTCAAGAACACTATAGTCTAATCTCTAAAAACTTAACTTTTATTAAATGTGACCTCAAAGTCATTTTCAAAGATGGTCTTTCTAGCTTGTTTCAAAGATAGTCTTTCTACCATTCATTTAATTTAGAAGAAATTGAAGATTCTCCCCTTTCTCTCACTATTTTTTACTTTAATGCAAAATCTTTTTTTCAAGAGAAATGATTTTTCTTTGCATTATCATGCAACTCTAAACATTATTCTAAATTCACATACGTCAATTCTAAAAGTTTTAAAATCTCCTCTATAATATTGGAAAAAACATTAGTATCAAAAATTTGAGGAATAACTTATTTTTGTTGTATATTCTCTTCTTCATTACATACCCTTTTTTGCATCCTTAACTTCTTCCTTCTTTAGTTATTTCATAGTTGCATTTCACTCTCCAATTATTGGATTACTCTTGCCATTGTTTTTGTCCCTTTTGTTGGAGTATTTATAGTCAAACCCATGGAGCAACCAACTAGTTGATGTTGAGAATTAACATCCTTCCACCATGAAGATCTCCTAGTGGATATTTGAGAATTCTTACATTCAATTACATTTATGTCCTACTTGAAAGTAATCAAAATAATAAAAAAGAGATTTTTTTATAGTCTAAAGGTTATTTCTAAAATTTCTTCCCAACTTTCAAGCCTTTTCATTGTTGAAGCCATTTACTCAAACTCATCTATACAAGAATCCTTGTAGAATCCATAAGAGAATGCCTATGGGGTTTTGGTAATCAAGCAATAAATTTTTCTAAAATATCACTTATTTTTTGTAATGAACTACTTGTCTAAAAATGAAAAGGAGGTTCAAAATCCTTCCTTGGATTGAAGAAACCCAAGTTTTTTAGAATAGATTAAATCTTGGATACCATGGTTTCACAAATAATTTGGAAAACTCCTAAAGTCATGTCCCTTTCTCTAAGATATCTTTTCCATCCTCTACAAAATCATAATCTATCATAAAAACCCTTGCACAAATAGATAACCATGTAAGCCTCTAGACTTTGGACATTGAAGTGGATTCTCCACTACAAGTGGCTAATACCCTATCAAACATTTATTTTTTTATATTTTAAACACTCTTTCAATTGATTAAAAAATTTCCTAAATAATTTTTATAGTTTTGCTGTGCACACAAGGCTACTTGGAAAGGCTTGGAGTATGAGTGAGTGTGTGTTATTTGATCTTCACACAATCACATTATTTGATGATGCATGGGGCCTTTCATAAGAAATAAGTAAATATTTTACATTGCTCCATGATTGGTCCACATTATCCAATTGGTGAATTTATTTATATTAAACATGTCACTTGTGATAAGACCCACCGGATGCTTTTGCGTGATCTCTATTGGATAGATTAATGTAGCATCTTAAATTGTCATCCTTGACAATTTCACACTAGGTTTAGCCCCCCCTATATGATTGGGCCTAATTATGCTCTTGAATTTCCTATTCTATCGTCATCTTCAGAAAATCAGAATTAAATTGGAAACTATTATTTAATATTTATTTAACAACACAAAAAACCCCAAAATAGATCTAAACTAGGGCACTAACACCCTTTTCCAACCTATTTTAGCCCCAATTTAGATATATTATTGTCTATATTTGATGACTCTCCCTGTACCAGCTCAAGCAATTAATGACACCACAAACTTCTGATTATCACAAGGAAGATTCAAACAACAATCAAGCACAACAATTGCATCAAACTCCCAAACATAGAATGGTGAGAGAATAGTAAAAGAATGCTTGCAGACAAGCCAAATAACAAAAAATTGCAAACTGCAGTGAGTTGCTCATTCCAGGAGTTTTTGACCCTCTGTAAAAGGCGACAGGAAATGTTCTCTAATGCTTTCCTTCACACAGGCGATTAGGAATTAGTGTATTAAATAAAAAGACAAAAGAATGAAAGAAATCGCACAAACCAGTCCCAAAGATTGATTGCATATTAATCAAACAAAATCTGATTACAAAAAGGCCGATTTACAAAGATTTGATTCCCTTTGATTTGGTTGTTTCCTCCACATCGAATACTCTCCCAAAAACGTTGGTTACAGGGAACAACAACTACAACACTCAACACTATTCCATCCTTGACCAGTTTGATAGCCACAAATACGAGTTTACTCCTCAAACCAAGAAAGACAAGCCAACATGGGGAAAATGATGAAGTCTCCATGCATAGAATCCTCCAGATCAGTAGATTGATCTTTTACCGAAAGTCTAATCTCACACCTCTCCAACACAGGCTAATGTTGTCTAATGGCTTTGATGCCTCTTTCTTGGACAAAACCAATAAAACCACAAAAAATAGTGATGCCAAATCTATTTTTTTTTTCTATTTTCAGCATACCCCCTTCATTAGATTAGGTGATGACCCACTATTCTTTCACCAATTCTTTGTGTGAGTTGGTTGAAACTGAGTAATACTGTATGCATGGGACTAGGAGAAGAGATGCTTTTGGGAGGTTCCTTCCTAATTGTACCCTAATCTTGATAACCAGCTAGTTGAGTTTCAAAATTTTCCAAAAGAAGAAGAAGTTGCAAACCCTTTTGCTGAGGCATTTCCAAATTTGGTATGATCTGAAGTCTCTTTTGAAGAACAAGCTGCCCAAAATCTAATAGAGAACCCATTTGCTCTGATAGTCCAACAAGCAAACATGGCTGCTCAGCCAGCTTAGCCTAATCAGCCAACCTTTCATTTCCCCATTCCTCCACAAAATGATGTTGACAACATCAAGAACATTCTTGCTTCAACTCTTCCTGAATTCTATGGGCTTGTAATAGAGGACCCAAACACTTTCCTGTTTGAATTTGATATTCTTTATAGAAGCTATGATTACACTACTAATGCTCATAGGCTTAAGTTGTTTCCTACTACTTTGAAAGAAGCTGCACTAAGATGGTTTATGAACTTAGGAAGGAATACCATAAACAGTTGGGATGAGATGAAGGAAAAGTTTCTTGAGAAGTATAAAGAATACTGTGGAGGCAGTGATATGAGAGGAGGTGATATCTTCAGAATGCAACAGAAGGAGGATGAAAGTTTGAAAGACTATTTGTCAAGGTTCCAATTTAGCCTGAAGAATGCACTTAATGAAGAGTCTCAGAAGTTGCTCTTCCTTAGAGGAATTAGTTCAAGGCTTGTGTTGATGCTTTGGATTTGATAAGAGAAGGAGATATCACCCAAGTACCCTATGTAGATATTAAGAAATTATGTCAGAATTACTCCAGAGCAGCTATGAAGAAAGGGAGAGGTTACTAGACCTCTATGGGTAAATCTTTTGTTAATGGAGTTTCAAGGATGGAAATCACTCATCTACTGTCAAACTTCAAGCAATACATCATAATAATATGGCAACTCAACTAGATACATTTTAAGCAAAGAAGACACATGAGGAGGCAGAGGCAATGTTGGCAGAATATTGCCCTCATTGCAAGCAAATAAAGAAGGACTACAAATGCAAGATGGTGGCCAATATTGACAACAAGAACATTCCACCTGAATTCAAGCCAATTGAGGGCAATGAAGATCAAGTTTTTTATGTTGCACAAAGAAGGTCGTGGACTCCAAGACAAGGTATACCATCAGACCCATTATCATTTAATGGACCTTACATGAATTCTTATGCATCTGGTAGTCAATGGCAGCCCCAATATCCACCAAACTTTGGAGGTTATAAACCTCAACCTTGGAACAACCCTCAAAATACCTAGCCTAATTACCAAAATAATCCACCCTAGTGGCAGCAAAACCAAGGAAATTGGTAGAAACCTCTAAGAAATTGGCAGTAGACATCCCAATGGAGAGGAGGGAAGCAATGGCCAAACCAGTTAGTTGGTTACATGTAGCCACCTCTACAGCCTCAACAACCTACAATAATGCCCCCTCCTAACTTAAATACTAGCACACCTAGACCAACTTAGTTACTAGCTCAACCCACACCCAACCCAAATAAAAAACCATAGCAGCAACCAGTCTATTATGCAAATCCAAACGAATATCTTGCTTATGCTATGAGTTTGAGTAATATCCACCTGCATTCAAGAACCACTTTTCCATCACCTTCCACTCCTATTATTACTGAGCTTCCCATGGAAGAGGAGGTACATCAAAATATACCTCATGCACCATCTCAGTCAAGTGTGCCTACCAATCTTGAACCAGTTCAACAGTTTGATCCTGAACCACCATTTCCTCAAAGGTTAGAAGTGGTTAAGAAAAAGGAGGAAACAACCTTTGATATTTTGGATCAGCTGAAACATGTATGTGTTAATATACCTTTGTTCTAGGCTATAAAAGATGTTCCCATATATGGTAAGGCAATAAAGGAAGCATGCCTTAAAAAACATGGAAGGAAGAAGAAAGACCCAACCACTGTCCATGTGGTGGGGCAGTTGGTTGATATCATGCTTGGGAAATTCACTGTTCCTAAGTACACTAATCTAGGAAGTCCTATAGTTGAAGTCATCATAAATGAGATTCAAGTCAAGAATGCTCTAATAGATTTAGGATCAACAATTAATGTGATGAATAGGGATATCCTACAACCACTAAATGTTACAAATTTGAGACCTACTCCTATAGTCCTGCAGCTTGTTGATAGTTCTTTTGTCAAACCGATGGTGTAGTGGAAGACCTTGTTGTTATTCTAGACTCTTGGGAATATCCAGGGGATTTTATGATCCTTTCCCCTAAAGGTACATTAGGAGGGTATCCCATCATTTTGGGAAGGCCATGATTGGCTACAACTGATGCCTACATTGGGTGTCAGATGGGAGACATGACTATTTTTTATGGCAAAAGTAATAAAAAGCTTTCTCTTTATCCTCCTGCCCAACCATCCCATGATATGGATAACCCTTTCTGGCCTCATGTTGATGAGGAAGTTGAGGAGATCAATTCAATAGTGCAACTCATGATGATAAACACAATTCCTTTCCTGTAGCTATAAGAAGAGGATGAAATATTGTCAAATATAATCAATAACAATTATGAAATGCATGAAGAATTACCTACTATTGAGTCTAGTTCTACTAGACCACTGCAGACACTTCTACCCACCCTTCCTGCACCTGAACTTCTTGTAGCAACAAGTTATCTCATACATTGCTGCCACATGAACTAAAAGTGCCATGCCTTAGTAAAACAACTATGATAGAGTCGATGACACAAGTGTAGGTTTCAGAAGGTAAACATTTGAACATCAATAGCAAGCTTACTAAGGAGAAACAAATATCTCTGACAAAATTGTTGGAAAAACATCAGCCTACATTTGCATGGGATTACCATGACATGAGAGGGTTAGACCCTAAACTCTATACTCATAAAATCTACATTAGAGATGACTGTACACCTGTAAGACAACCACAAAGAAGGATCAATCCTGCATTAAGAGAAATTGTAAAAGGAGAACTATAGAAATTATTGGATGTTGGATTCATTTATCCTATCTCAGACAACCAATGGGTGTCTCCTTTGGTGATTGTGCCTAAACAGGGAGGTAAATGGAGAGTTTTTATTGACTATAGAGAATTAAATTCTTCTACCAGAAAGGATCACTTTCCTCTTCCTTTCATAGATCAATTATTGGATTCCCTTGCAAGAAAGAAGTATTTTTCCTTCTTGGATGGTTTCAGTGGCTATAATCAAATATAGAATGCACCTAAGGACCAAGAGAAGACAATTTTTACCTGTCCTTGGGGCACTTATGCCTATTCAGTGCCTCCATTTTGTCTCTGCAATTTACTTGCAGCTTTCCAGAGAGAATTCATTAACATCTTTTTAGATATTTCACACAAGTGCATGAAAATCTACATGGATGATTTCACAACTTATGGTGCTGATTTTGATGAAGCATTGGAAAACCTTAGGAAGGTTCTGCAGAGGTGTAAAGACCATAATCTATCTCTAAAAAGTGTGAAATGCTTTATGATGATACAAGAAGGAGTAGTCCTTGGTCATTTCATCTCCCAAAAGGGAATTCAGGTGGACCCAACCAAGATTGAGGTAATTACCAATCTCTCTATTCTTGCAAAGAAAAAAGATGTTAGGAGTTTCCTAGGTCATGCTGGTTATTATAGGCGTTTCATCAAGGATTTCAGTAAAATGGCAGAACCACTCTATAGTCTTTTGACTAAAGATGTTGAGTTCCAGTGGACAAAAGATTGTGACAAAGCATTTTTTGCTTTGAAGGAAGCCTTAACCCATGCTCCTATGCTCAAAGGTCCTAATTGGGAACTCCCTTTCCATATTCATATAGATGCATTTGATTATGCCATGGGAGTTGTTTTGGGACAAAAGGAGGGAACCATTGAGAATGCAATCTACTTTGTCAGCAAAAACCTCAAAGGAGTAGAGTTTAATTACATTGTGACAAAAAAGGAGATGTTGGTAGTAATATATGCTCTCAATAAGTTAGAACACTATATCATTGGGCATCAAATCTTTCTCCACATAGACCATGCAACCATAAAGTATTTGATGAACAAGCCCTTAATTACAGGAAGATTAGCAAGATGGTTGTTGCTCGTGTAGGAGTTTGATATCACCATCATAGATAAGCTAGGGAAGGCAAATGTTGTAGCAGAATTTCTCTCAAGGTTGACAACATCTAAAGACACTCAAGTCATTGATGACTCCTTCCCTGATGAACACATTTTCCATTAGTATCCACACACCTTGGTATACAAACATAGAAAATTATTTGGTCACAAGCATAGTTCCCCCTCATTTCTCTCCAAAAGAGAGAAGGGTTCTCATAGAGAAAAAATTTCCTTTCTCATGGATTGCAGGATGTCTATTTTACAATGGACTAGATCATGTGATGAGGATATGTGTCAAGGAAGATGAAACGTATGATATTCTATCTGTATATCACAATGAACCCTGTGGAGGGTATTTCTCAGCCAAGAGGACAATAATGAAGATTCTTAATATAGGATATTATTGGTCCGCACTTCATAAAAATGTAGGAAAGTATACCAGGAAGTGTCATAGATGCCAGAGAATGGGCTGACCAACTAAATCTGATGAGATGCTTGTATACCCCTAGGTTGTCATCACACCATTTGATAAATGGGGACTTGATTTTGTGGGTCCCATTGACCCACCATCAAATGGTAAATTCTACATCTTGGTTTGCACTGATTATGTGACCAAGTGGGTTGAAGTTAAAGCTATGAAACATGCAAGAGATAATAAGGTTGCATAATTTTTTTATGAGGAAATTTTCACACGTTATGGGGTTCCAAGAGAGATAGTGACAGATCAAGAGGCTCAATTTACATTTGTTACAACATTAGTCAATGGATATAACATAAGGCATAGGAAGTCTTACCCCTATCACCCTCAAGCCAATGAGTAGGTTGAGGTGACCGATAGGGAAATTGAGACTATTTTGACCAAAATAATGGCTATTCATAGAAAAGATTGGGCCAATAGGCTGCTAGAAGCTGTCTAGGCCTATAGAACCAATTGGAAGACAACCACTGGTTTCACTCCTTTTGAATTTTTGTATGGAAAGACAACCATGATGCCGATAGAGTTTGAGCATAAAACTCTTTGGATTGCATTAGAACTTGAAATAGACATATCTCAAGCACATAGGGACATAATCATGCAGCTGAATGCTTTGGATGAAATGAGAAAGTTATCTCTCCATCACATAGAGATAGTGCAGACTCAGTGAATCAAGTGGTATGAAAAATTTATAAAGTAAAAGAAGTTCCAGCCAGGTGATTGGGAACTTCTTTATGACTCCAGATATCAAGATAATGTAGGCAAGTTGCAAACAATGTGACTAGGACTGTATGAAGTTGTTGAAGTCTTCTCCAATGGTGTTGTTCAACTCACAAAAATTGATCTTGTTCACTTTAAGCTGCTTGTCAATGGTCATCATTTAAGGTTGTATCATAAGCCAGCTTCCAAGGAGGACTTCATGCAGAAATTTCAAATGAACCAAACTCCCAAACTTCCTGCAGCTGAAGGAAGTAGACCTAGTGTTCATCTTGTCTAATCAAGGTATGTCTTCTATCATAATAAAGACTTCCACTTTTTTTGGTGTCCACTTATTCATTAATTCCTCTTCCCATCCATCTCCACCTTTCTCTCTCTTCCATAAATCCACCATCACTTCACTTCACTTCACCACTTCATTCCATCACCACTTCCATTAATTGCTCAATTGTACTTTTCAAAAAGGTAACTAGTACTTCCTCCACATTCGTTGTAATGGATACTCCAAGTTTTTGGATATGTGCGAACAAATCTATTATATCTTAATTATCTTTAGTTCATTTATTTAATTACTGTAAATTAATGTGATATTTTGCATAACATATACTTATAACCCGCCCTATTAAATCAGTATTACCACCCCGCCTGTGCAGACACATGCTCATATTTAGGTTGGGGGGAAGTGTAAATAACATATCCACATGTCAATCCATGTCAACAAATTTTGAATTGAGCCAATTTGAATGATAGAGGGAAATGACAACTTGCATGTGTGAAATGACACCTAACCGCTGCCATTTTTCTCGGAAGTACCCTTCATTTATGATTCCTTATTGCCTTTGTTGCCTTAGTCATAATCTTAAGTCGCTAAAAATGTAAAATCATATGACATTGGCATTAGGACTCCAAAAGTGTTGCAGGAAAAAGAAATTAGGTCTCCAAGAAGGATTGCAAGGAAAGAAACCTTGCAAAAGTGCTTGTTTGGTTGCATGTAGCTGAAACAATGGGTGGCCAGCTGATAAGAAATGAACCTTCAATCCATGACACATTACTATAGGATGCACCTTCTCTAGATGAGTTCAGTGATTGCGGGTGGCTAGATTATTTCCTAAAGCTTGACAACTACAATGAAGATATTGTGCTAGAATTTTCTCAGACGTTCTCTAAAGGGAAGGCTATGGTAAAAGGGTTAGAAATTCTAGCTACTGAAGAGAGGATTGTAGAGGTATTGGGTTTGCTAGCTGGTGGTGAGCTATACCCTGCTACTAGAGATGCAAGGTCAACTAGGGCCGAGTTTACTAAACATGGTGACCCTCCATTGGAGGTAAATAAGAAAGGTACGAAGAGAACCCCCTTACTAGAGTCGTGGAAGCAGGTAGTTGTTCATATTGTGAAGTACATTACCTGTGAGGGTCACCAGTCGAACCTCCACTCCATACATTTCAAGCTCTTGAATCATATGCGGAATGGGAGGAGGATGAATGCACCTAATGTGTTGTATCATCTCCTTGCAATTATGGTGACCGAAACTCAAAAAGGTAGGGATAACTATGTCTCTCACCATTGTTTGATCAAATTGTTGGTTAAAAAATATTTGCAAGAGGCGTTTGATATGACATGGGAGGAATTTGTAAATATTGACAAATTTAGAGAAGAAAATATGTGACTTGGGGTTCTACCTCAACCCCATAGGATTAGTAGGAGGAGTGTAGTTGAAAAAACTCCTGGTGCCTCCATTTCTAGTGCAAACCCCACTGTAAATCCTCTTGCAACCAAGAAAGCTATTGAAATTAGTTCTTCTGAGTCAGAAAATTCAACCAAAGATAGTTCCTCTTCAGACTTTGATAATGATGTCCCTATTGAAAACCCAATTCGAACTAGGGCTGCAATTAGGAAGGAAGAGGCACAAAAGAGGGAAGAAAAAATAAGAAAAGGGAAAGCTAAAAAGCAAACAACAGAAGGCTGACTTTGTGTTTCCTATAGCTGAAAAACTTGAAAGCCCTCCTAGGAAATCAAATTTAGCTAGGTTAGCTGCTGGTGGGCCTCAAAAGAAAAGCCTTGGGTTTCAAGGAACATATGGAGAGGACATAGATGCCCCTATGGGGCAGGTGAATGCAGAAGAAAAATACAATTTTGAAGAACAAGTAGATATAAGACTTGCAAAACTTGCCACTATTGTAGAACAAGTTGATGGTCAAGAGCATGATATAAATTAGGGGTTCCTACATCAAGAGCAAGAGTTCTTGCATCAACAACAAAGACCCCTGCAACAAGAGTGAGGTGAAAAATTAGAGTCACGATAGTTGGTGTTGTATGAACATAAAGAATTAGTGCTAGGAAATATTTTGGAAGGAACACATAGACCCTCTAATTTTTCATGGAATCAAGTAGCCATGAACCTATGGATTTAAATGAAAAGTTGGGAAGAAGAATGGAAGGAAGAAAAAAGAAAGTTGAAAGAGGAAATTAAAAAGAAAGATGTTGAAATTGAAGAGAAAAACACATAAATTATTGCCTTGAAGGAAATGGTGGACAATGTGGCAGCATTAGTGCCTCAGATGCTCGCATGTAGGATTCCTCCCAGAGTCTACGACATGTATTTAAAGGAGTGAAATCTTTCTTTCAGATGTCAAGAATAAATTTAGGTATGAATCCTTTTGTTGAAACTCCCCATGAATTTTTCCAGGCTTATCAAAGCTCACCCCTTGAAGTTAAAATTTTTTTATTTGAATTATATTTTCATAATTATGTTGTGTCCCATGACCATGAATGGAACCCACTATTGTATATTGGGGATTTCCATTTAAGGGCATTTATATCCTAGATTCAAAATGAGATTATTTGGGGACAATAGTTTAGGACTTACAGAGAAAGGGAATTTAGTGCTCCCCTACCCATCAAGTCTGAATCTAGAAAACATGTAGACATTTTTCAAGAATGGCACAAATTTCTTTATTGACCAAGCTATAATAGGAGGAT
>CM021102.1:789376316-789425026 GCA_007115665.2 Sequoiadendron giganteum | reverse complement strand
GCCACCATGACTTATCCAAGAGCAATATCCTTATTGATCTTTGTTGAACTCACATTCAACCAAGGTGCAGGCTACTCAGACTTTCAACTATAAATAACAACAACAAACTCACCTTCTTCTCCATGTATCCATGAGCACCGGAAACCGATCATCTCATGCTAAACTCCAATTTGCATTACTGCACTTAACATGAAGTTCTCAAGCACATGACCAATGTACTCAAAACATAGAGAAACCCTAGACCACTGTCAAAGCTCCAAACCTAAGAAACAGGAACTTATCATGACACCATGGTCTTACCATCCCCATTAAGAGATCACATGCTTTAGGTGACTTCACCATGGTATCAAGAGAGAAGCCTCATGCCAAAACTCTAATTAGTAATCAAGAGTACACATGACATCCAACAAACAAAATCCAAACCGCAATCACTTGTCAAGCACCACTAGCACTTCAACCAAAGACTCGCAAGAGTCCTCCATGGCTCCACAATGCTGCACATCCTCAAATAGTGTCCATGAAAATGTGAAAGAGCTCTTTTGTAGCAACATGGTCTAAGAGCTCTACTAGAAACATCTACAACACCAAAGAAGATTATTCACCACCAAGTGATGAATCCACAGTCACTACTAAAGATCCCACTAAACTGTGACACTGAACTTTCCAAGCATCATGATCGACCATCTGCTGATCTAAGAACCTCCAGGTACAATCGACAACATGTCCATTTGACAACAAAGCCAAACAACACCAAGATCTCTAAATCATGCAGACCGCATCATCACTGTCAAAAGCTTACACTATAATGTGTACCAAGATCTCCATGACATCATGATACACATGCTATAGGTCCCCATAAATGAATTTTCAGGTACTCAAATGCCATTCCTCCTTGCATCTCAAAATAGCTACACCAATGCACAAGTGGCCACAAACAAGGCCAGCTAACAGATATGCACCACCACTAAAGCAACCTCATGGATATTGACAGTCCACTTCTGAGTTGACTCACAACAAACATGTAGGTAAAGAAAACCCACAACATTGCACAACTCATAGATGCAACCAGTGAAAAACCTTGTAAATCTATCATCACACTGGAAACTACAAAACTGAGATCTCAAAGAGAAAACCCATGTAGACAACATGACTCAAGCACCAGATCAAGCCTAGATCCAATTCGCCAAACATGTCCAAAACTCGAGCACCATAGTCTAGGAAACCAACAAGCAACACCACAAGAATGCTGAATGAAAAAAACATACCAACACTCCCATGCAGAGAAGACATCACACCTCCTCAAACCATGTCAAACTGCAACTATCTCATCCAATCACACCCCAAAAGCCAGGGTCTAGAAAATAGCTTGGCAATAGCTCCACATAACCACAAGTTTTACTTGACTGTGCAAAACCTGCAAAACCACCCTGTTTCCAAAACACACATGCACATCCATAGCCACTACACATCTGGATGACTCAGGAGTCTACACACAACCATCACGGTTAACTAGAATAGTGAACACACATGAATATGCATCATATAATTTTCAGGGAAATCTATAGAAAACCCTTCAGAACCAAAGATATGAATCTAAAACATGTGAGTACAAGGTATAGGTAAACAAGAACTCTAGGCCTACTCTAGACCGATTCCAAAAACCACAACCATGCACACACATGCAAGAGAGCTAGGCTATTTAGAAGTTTCAAACCACCCAGATCAACTTCATAGCCTTCATGCAATCAGGGCAACAAAGAAACCACCTTCAGTGCTAAGTCAAAACACCCAACAAAAGCACAATACTCCATGGCTGAACAACAACCCAAGCAACTCCATACCATTAGGGAGCCTCTCACACATACACCCAGTATGAATCATGCTTTGTTGCAACTCAACCATAAGCATACCTCACACCCCTTGCATCTGGATCATTTGCTGCCAAATAGGAGCCTCATACCACATTGCCACAATATGATCAACTCCATACCTCCTAGGTCTTTCATGCTGCGTGTTGAACCAAAAAAGAGAGCAGGTACTCTTACCCATCGGAAAGATCAAGCATCAACCGATTCCTCCAGATTTCCTCAAGCTTGCCAGGCTAAGAAATATTTGTAGGAGAAATACCCAAATCCAGTAACTAGGAGAAGGCTCTGATACCACTTATTGGTATCATGAACAAGACTTGACCTCCTTTAACCAGCTCTGACACCACTTGTTGGGGTTACTATACGAGAACATTTCAGATCTAAAATCTAAAACCACTAGTGCCTCAATGACTTTCATTTCTTCAAATCACTCTAGAAGCACTAACAACTATGCCATAAAGAGGAAAAAGGCACAATGGTTCTCCCCCATTGATCCTTCTGAGAAAAGCACATGCAAACTAAAGCCAGATTCAACACCATGAACAGAAAAATAAATGAACACATAGATTTACATGGGGAAAACCCTTTCGGGTAAAAAACCCCACACTCTAGAAGATAGAGCCATTGTATTATTTAGAAACTAAATGATTACATTACAATATCAAGTTCATAGCTATTGCAGGAGTTACATCTTGCTCATCTGGAGAAATACATGCAACAACATAGATCTACAACCTTGCACTGTTACAATGTCTTCACAAGACATACAAGGAAGATTCCCTTAAGCTCTTCAGCCCATTTGCACAGCCAACCTTTCAGCTGGCACAACCTTATGGCCACCTCAAGTTCACATCTTCTCAGGTTTAGAGTGTCTTAGTGTTCAGGGTTACAATGCTCTGTGCATATTGCTTGAACACACACTCTCTGATCTCTGACCAAGCTCACCGATCGTGGATCTGCCGATCCGTCGATCATTCGATATTTTGATCTGATCTCTATCATCTTGCTCTACTTTCAGCTTCAGCTTCTCAGCTTTGACTTACTATCGATCAAAATCCAGCCTCACCTTCTGGCTCAACATCAATCGACATGCCATCGGCCTCAGGACGACCTCTCAAATTTCGGTCAAAATTGCATTCCATCAGCCTCAGGCCGACCTTCTTCAACCAATGACCATCAGGGATCTCATAATACCCCATCAACAAGCTACACCATCTTAGGTTTCGTGCACCACCCATGCAGCTAACATCAAGCTACCTTGCAATCAATTTTGCATTGTAATCAAACCCCTCAAGACAAGCGCCCAAGCTTTCAGCCACTAGTTGTTGATTTGCAATAATGATGAAAAATCAACCAATGAGATTTCACCATGTGTCGCACTGCCATTCATCCACTGCTTGTAGATCAGTCAACCTGAGCTCCATCACTATCCATCCATCAAATATCTAAGGTTTGGTAGTCAACAAATCTACCACTAGCCAAGGGAAAAGCCCTCACAGTATGGCGGTTAGCCAAACAACCACCAACAACCAGCTAACCCTCATGGGACCACCAACCAAACATTCTGTGGTTAGGAGGCGTCTGCCTTTGCAAACATATCCACCATTATAGCCGAGCCCACCAAGACACGCGTCCACCACAAGTGGACTTCTAGGGCATCTAGTAGGAAATCACAAATATTCCCTTGAGCTTGCTTGAAGCAAGCTTTCGCTACTGCCATGCGTCCATCATCCTCAAGCTCTGCTTAAAATACACGCGGGTCCCACCGAGTTGCGTGTAGGCTGCTAGAGCTCCTTCGGGGCATCTCAAAAGGCATCCACAATATTTTGTGGCCTTTCTTTGAAATGCCAACAAGTGTCACACACTGGCAACACAATGCATAAAGCAACTCGGGACCCACCATCCTTTTACAACGAACACCGCTTAACTCATTGCCACGTGTTGAACGTATAAGCAATTCCGCTCAGTGAAAAAGTCCTTAGTGGTACTTCCCTCAAAAGGGCATGGAATAGAATGAGCACCGTCGAATCAAACCAATCACAACCATTGATCAGATCCATCGCCGCTTGGTCCAACTTCAACCGCTCAACACATATTGACATATCAGTGGGACATGAAATGCCACCCACCGATATACGAATTCTTTACCGCATCAACCCATCGGTGGAACAACATAAAACCTCCCACCGATAGCGAACACCAACTGATAAGAAATGCCACCAAGCAAGACCTGTTGGGCCATTGCCGAAATGCCACCAGGAGTCCCGCCGATCGGACAGAGTCTCGACGACAAAGATAAGTTGAACACATGAAGTCCTCCGAACTAAAGCAGTACAAGCCAACTAGATTGAGGCACATATTTCCAATAATATGTTTATCTTTATGACCTTTAAATGACATTAACATGCTATGTGAATTATCTAAGTTAATTTTACATGTGGATTAATAAATGTTACTTTATGGTAGTTATAGATATGCAATTGTTTGTGCATGCTAATATTGTTATGTAGACATAATTAGAAGCCTACAAAGATGAGGATGATTCTGCTAGATGGTTGGTTTCCATGAAGTCAAGAAGGTGGTCATTAAGAGGTCAATGGAGGGAAAATCCTTGTTTGAGTTAAAGAATGTAACTTCCTTGTAAATGATCATGTTTGTTGGTTGAGAAAATATAGGAGTTGTTGTTATGTTAGATCTATGTTCAAGAAAGATTGACTTGACCAGATTCTACGCATGCATAACCTCCTTTCATTTTCTTATGCTTTCCATAAATGGCATCCTCCTAATTTATTGGAGTTGACTGCCTAGGTTGTTAGTTAGTTAGTAGTTTCTCTTTCTATAAATAAGACTCAGATACGCCTTTTTAGAAGGTTGATTGATATGATGTTGTACTCACATTTCTAGTTCAATTTAAGTAATATAGCTATGTTACTATTCCATTGTAATCACACTTTCAATGAATAAAATAAAGTTATAAGTTTTCTACATCTGAATTAGTTTCAAGGGAGACTCACCCAAGGGGCCCCACTTGGTGAGGATTCCATATGTTAGCTCAGTCATTATTTTCCTATTTAGTAATAGTTTCAATTCTAGAAAACTATCTGTTCCTGCAACCACTAGAATTCTATTATGTGATTGTTCCTGCAACAAAAGTAGACATAGTAGTTTCCTACCTATGTGCTAAAATTTCTATTTATGTCATGCATTTTAGTTCAGTATAGTTGCTGGTTGATGTTTACTACTTATGTTACTTCTTTTCAAGCAATTTAATTTCAGCATTATGTCTTTCTTAGTTGTAAAATTAATATGGCTACAATAGAAACCTAGTGCACATACTGTGTTGACTCATTTCAAGTTTACGTCCCTGGGTTGACAATTAAATGAACCTTCATGATGAGAAAAATATCTACTCAGTGTAGATGTCCAGTCTCTGAGTTACAGCTCTAAGGGCTTAGTTATTGAGTCATTAGAGAGGGCCAACAATCCCTAGGGAAATTGTTTGTGAGTGTAGCTCACAAAGGGAGTTGGAAAGTAGTACTACCCTTTCAAGCTCTATGCACTTGTAGCATACCCCCTTATGTTGATAGATGACAATCTATAATTTCACTCCTTCCTTTTCTTCTAGCAGATGACTGGATTATTTTCTCCACACATTGAACTTCTCCATATGCTCTTCATGTTTGTTCCACTAGTTGGCTTCATGTTATTTCGAACCAATGAACTAATTCCATTTCCACACCCCATCTCAGAATCTATAATATACTTCTCCCATTCTCTATTTAACCTCTCATTGCTGCACCTTTCCCATTCATTTTTCATTTTCCTCTCCAATACAATCCTTGTAACCTTCCAAGAATCAACTTCAATTGAATCCAAGGTCTTTCAAAATAGAGAACTTGCCTCAACATTGATGGCTGCACTATTTGTCTCACCTCCTATCAGTTCAAGCCACTCTCCCTCAACTGCCTCAATTTGAAGATCCAAGTCATCTTCCAAATTTTCATGTACTATCTCCACACTTTTTCCATGCAAACTCTTGCCCATGTATTCAACTTAAAACTATTGCTCCAAACTCCCATGTATCTCTACATCCTTCAGAATAGCAATGGCTGCTCCAACTTCATAGTCACCTATGCCGACACATATAGTTGGTTGTTCTACTTGCAAATCGACATTATTTCTGTAGACACTTAAAAATGTCCCGAATGATATCATGCACTCGAACCAGGTATACTAACATCATTCCCTCCTAAAACCCGTCCTCTTTTCACTTAATTGATTAAATTGCCTATCTATTTAATTAATTGCATCATCTTCATCCATTAATCTAATTAATTTAATTAGGTCAATTCACCCCCTTTCATGCTAACATTTCATCTCATTAAATAAAATAAATCAAACTATTTAATTTAAATCCCTAAATCTTCTTATTTAATTAAATAACCCTAAATTATTTAATTAAATGTCATTCCACCTTCCCCCCATTCATTAACTCATTTTATTTAATGAATATCATTTAATTCTTCTAAATCCCCTAATTTCATAATTAACATTGTTTAATTATCAATTATCTTGATTAATCTAAACCCCCACTTGCAAGGGAATATTCCTCCTTTGCACATTCCTCCAAAAAGGAATATTCTTTCCCTCTTTTTTGCACAATTAAACTTTGTTTTAATTTGTTAAATTATCCTTTTCCCTCACCAATGAGAATATTCCAAAGAATATTCTCTCTCCTCATTTGAAAAAGGGAATATTCTTACTTATCTTCATATGCAAGTTAACTCAAAATTTCTTGCGCAAGTTGACTTGTGACCTCTTGTACAGGTCAAAAGTGTGTTTGTTTGAAGGAATTTCAACCCTTGATTAAAATATCATCTTTCATTTTCACCCTTTGATGAGAATCCATGATCCATGCCTCCAATGTCTTCCATCCTTGACCATTGATTAGCTTTTTTGATCTCAACCCTCCATTTCTCATTTGCTCTCCTTTAAACAGGTCACTATTTGGAGACAAATGGATCCATCTTTTAACATCAAAGTTATATTGTTAAAATCACTCACACTCACAATCATATTTAGCATATTTTAGTTCATTTTATTTGCATTAATTAGCTTTAAGCTTCCATTAATGGCTTCCATGATCACATAATGCATCCATTTAGCTTGTTTATTAATTAGGGTTTTGAATCTTTTAGTTTAGAATCCATTTAGATTAGCTTAGTAATTGCATATCTACATATTTTAGCATAAAATCATGTTAAATTAGCTTGCATCATGCTCATTTAGATTAAAATCGTATTTTTATACACATCTCACAATCTTTCCATCAGTTTTCTTCAATAAAATTGACTGGAAAAAGCTCATTTATCCATGGGATTGGGAAAGGATCATTGTTCCACATCAACATGACACCACTCCCAGAATGGGATAAGTTTTGAATGGATTAGAGTAGACATTTAATGCTTTCATAGTTTAGAATGCTTAGTTTTGATAAATGTTTAGTTTAATTTGCATTTGACTGATCTTGTTGAGATTAGAATTAGTGGCTTCATTATGCTTTGATTCTCCTTGGATCAAGCGTAATTGGCCCATACTAATTCATCAGTCACATTCTGGTGCTAGAAGGAGGGAAAAACTGATCAAATTTAATCAATTTCTATCCCGAATTCTATTTTTCTGATTCGTGTAGGATACAACAATGCCCAAAGGAATTTTAGCGACACCTTTATTGGGCATCACCATACAGTAACACTATCATCATCAGATACAATGATGCCTATTTAATATCCTAGCACTGATTAAACTAAATGACAACGCTAATTCTTTTTAGAGGTATCAAAATTTGCAAATCATGACGTTGCCACAATCATGACACTATCTTTGTCACTAGTTTTCCAAAGAGCGATGCCCAAATTCACCAAAGTGATGCCCGAATGACTTATAGTGACGCTATCATGAACAACAAATCCCTTCTTTGGTAATCAAAATGGTGATCAATTTTTAGCATGTGCTTTAATTTTTTTACTTCATTTAATCACTAACATGCCTCTAACTTTGTTATGGTTTTTAGGCTAATTGGGTTGAATGTGACTTTGGTTTTCTCCATGATTTTATTCTGTTGTGATCTTGTCTTTACCATAAATTTTGGGTCACCTATGGGAGAGTTGTGTTGAGATTTATAATGTTTAAACTCTCTGGTTGACTCAAATCTAGGTAAAAGGGACACTCTAAGTCTTTTTGGAGCAATTATTTTAATGGGGATGAAGAGGTGAATGATATGGAGAGTGATATTTGCAAACATTTTGGGACAATACTTTTGACTTAAGATTTTGATGTTTAATTTTTGATAAAGGATGTTGATGAACTTGAAAATATTTAGGGTAGACTCGTGACCTTCAAGATGAACTAGTTCAAAGATGATAACTAACTTAACCAAATGCATGGAAAAGGATTCATTTCAAATACAAGGTAGCTAAGTTAGGGTTTGGTTTGATAGATGTTTAAGTCAAAAAGTGTTGGTGTATTTGAAATTTTTGCAAAGTTTGGTGAAGTGAAGGATGAATTTTGATGAAGGGGTGGATGAAATGTTTGACCCAATGTTGACCTAACGTGAACCTTTGTTTGATAAGACCAAGGTAGTGAGAAACATGATAGACCTCTAAGTTTGCAAATCCTAAAGACCCAATGTTTTAGATAGGTTCATTATCATGAAAAAGACTTGGGTTTTGACTGAAAAAGAACATATACAAGTTGGGGTTGTTTCTTGAAACACGTTTGTAAAAGTTGTACATCCCAACTTGGTTTTGTTTTGGTGATGTGTTGAAAGGTACCTTTTTAGAGGTTTTGGAGTAAGATGCCTAAGTTTGAAATGATGACCTGTAGACCTTCTCTTGGGGATTCTAATTTTTTGTGAGATCATTTAGAGAAGTCTAAGTTAAGATCATGAAAAGAGGATATTTACTGCCATGTGGGTGGTGGTAATATGGGCCTTCCAACCTCAATATCGGTTTGTTCCTCTTCTTTGTCTAAGATTTTTGTCGCTTTTCTCCATTGAATGGATGTTTCCTTTGTTTCAAAAGTGAAGCTTCTCAGAGTGCTAATTATATCAGATTATTCTACTTCAATGAGTTCAAATTTGGGTTGAATGATAGCAGGTGTAAGTTCAGGTCGTTCAATGGGAGCGATTGGTCTCCAAATGGTCATGTGGGGTTCAATTTATCAATTTATCTTGCTTAAAGTGAGATTCTTTTACCACAAACACTTGTCTTGATTATATTTTCAAACTAAATGTCTATGTCAAAACATCATAAATTTCACAATGTCCATTTTGTGAAAAGGATGAAGTTCAAGGCATAGTTGCTTATGTTGACTTTGAGAAGTATGGATTGAGATTTAAGTCCAGATATTTAGCAATATCTAAGGATAGAAATCCTTAGGACAAGCATTAATATCAAAGCTATTTCAAAAGGTATCCATACTTAAACCAAAGGGTTTGAAATTTTGAGGAAGATTGTGAATGTTTGTTTGTAACGTTTTGGAAGCAAGCAAAGTATTAAACTGACTCAGAAGAATTTATCATCCTAGGTTCAAAAGATACTACTTGCTAAATCCCCTCTCAGATTTCTCCAAACACTAAGACAATGCGAATGACTAGAGGTTTGGCGACACTAGCTCCTCTCCACAACACACACTTCTCGGGACCACCAAATCTCAAAATCATGAAGATCCAAATATCCTAAGGATTTTTATGTTTCAACAATGAATAGTAAAAATGTGGGGCAACTTCAAAATGACAGTTCTTGCACCAACAAGCATGGAGGTTTTTGGTAACTAAAACAGATGGATCTTAGTAACAAACCAAGATCACCCAGCCGTATACACATCTGCTTTGTCACTTAAGGCTCTTACTACCATTCTCATTCCACTTAAGGAAAGGTACCAAGTGCAATATGTTATACAGTTTAGGATAGAAGCTACTTACCTCTCCATCTTGATGGTGTTGCTGTCCTGTTTTTGCATAGCCTCGTCCTCTACCTCATCCTTGCTAATTCAACTTCCTCATTAACTTCTCCTCTACTTTAATGGAAAAATGGTAGGCTTACTCCAAAGTTCTTGGTGACACAAAACTCAGCTCATCCCGCAAACTATATCTCAACCCATTCAGATACCTTGCCACCTGTTCCAAATCCTTTTTGATATGGCTTGACCAAATCACTAATTTGTAGAACTCTTTTGTGTACTCCTTGACTGACATATCTTTCTACTTCAAATTCTACAATCTTTTGAAAATATTTGTTTAGTATTCTGGTGGAAGGAGCTTCATCTTCAATTTGGAAACCATTCAATCCCAAGAAGAGGTCTTCTCCTTGTTTCTATTTCATCTTTCAACCTGCATGTAAGTCCACCACATTGTTGCATGGACTTTTAATCATGTATAGGAAAACTTCACTTTTCTTTCCTCTACCACTCCCTCGTATTTAAAATACTTGTCCAAACCATTAATTCAATCAATAAGATCTTCTCCATTCAGGCTTCCACAATACGTGGGGACATTTATTTTTGGTTTCGCTCCTACATTCGTCACAACTCTGATTAATCTTTCTTCCACTCCTTTGGGTTCTTCTTGATCTTCCTCATCATTTACTTGTGGTCGCTCTTTTTCTTCAACATTGTTGGCTTCATCCACTGGTGTTCCTGTTGGTTGTTCCCTTTTAATGGAATCCATTCATGCAATCAAGTTCTAAAAAAATTCAAGGAATCTATCATCATGTCCTCTTTTGCCTCTTCCTCAAGCACCTCTACCTCTCAACACTCTCTGTGGTATTTTTTCCACACCTCAATAAACCCAAATTTTTAGGTTCTAATGCCAAAAAATGATGACTCTCCTTGTGCCATCTCAGGTAGTAAATGAAACCACAAATTTTTGATTATCACAGGGAAGATTCAAACCCCCAAACACATCAGTCAAGCATACAAATTTCATCAAACTCCCAAAAATGGAATTGTGAGAGAATAGTAAAAAAAGCTTGCAGACAAGCCAAATAACAAAAAATTACAAACTATAGTGAGTTTCCCATTCCAAGATTTTTTGACCCTTTGCAAAAGGTGACAAGAAACATTCTCTAATTCTTTCCTCCACACAAGCAATAAGGAATTAGTGTATTAAATAAAAAAAAATGAGAATGAAATCAATCACACAAACCAATCCCAAAGATTGATTGCATATTAATCAAACAAATTTTGATTACAAAAAGGCTGATTTACAAAGATTTGATTCCCTTTGATTTGAGCATTTCCTCACCATCGGATACTCTCCCAAAAAAACCGGTTACAAAGAACAATAGCTACATAAATCAACACTATTCCATGAGGTTGCTCCTTGACTAGGGTGATAGCCACAAATATGAGTTTACTCCTCAAACCAAGAAAGACAAGCCATAATGGGGAAAATGATAAAGTATCTGTGCATAGAATCCTCCGGATTAGTAGATCGATCTTTTACCAAAATCTTGATCTCACGCCTCTCCAACATAGGCTGATGTTGTCCAATGGCTTCGATGCCTCTTTCTTGGATAAAAATGATAAAAACACAAAAACTAGTGATGCCAAATTTGTTGTTTTTCTTTGTTGATAACTTCCACCTCTGAAATAGTTATGAGCTGCCTTATTGGTTTTCTTGATGGATGCACTACCTTGCATATCTCCACCACCCAATGAAGGCTTGATATGAGACTAGAAAAAAGGAGACACACTTCCATCTATGAGGTGCCACATGTCTGCAATATGACAAAGGAAAGAAGTCACCCAAGAGAACATCACGAATTGCACACAAAAAAATACCAAAATTAAAAACAAAATTTCAAACAAAATTGAAGATTCCCTTGCATCAATATTTTAACATTTATAAATTTAAATTCATTTATTGGATTTTGATAATTAATTTTGTGGGAAAGTTAATTATTGCATATATTTAAATACAAGTGTTTTTCACCATTCAAAATCCTAGACATTCTATCAAGCAATTGAGCATCCTAAAAAATCAATCAAGAGTAGAATAAGCAAAATTTACATCATTTATTATCAATCAAGATTCATATTTACAATGCATCAAGTTTTCATGTGAGTTTTTTCATGTTATATGTTCATTTGTTTTGTGAGTACTGACACTTACAAGAAATTCAATCAAGAAACCAATTCTCCTTGCATGAGATGAGCACAATGACTTCAGTGCATCAAGGAAAGTATATTTGAGTGGTAAGTTGCAATAATTTTCAATTTATCGTTCTTTTATCTATTTTCTTCTACCCAACCGAGGGTAAGCACACTTTTACATCATCATATTCATTATGGAGGTGGAAACAAGAAAATGGGGTTTGACTTAGTCAATCCCATATATATCACAACCATTTATCTCCTCTCTTATGTGTAGGTGACAAATATGAAGTGGATTTGGGAAACGATTGAAGAAATAATTACAAGATCAAACATTCAAACCTCCAAAGTCAACAAATTAGGGCAAGTAGAATTAATAATCAATAATTTTTTTTTTGAAGCTAAGTCTAGACAAGGAAGAGCCTACAAATTGAGACAACTTGAGATATAGTTTTTTATTCCAAATATCTACACTTCAAGGACTAGGGTGCTAGCACCCCTGTCTAGCCAATTTGAGTTTGAATTCATATGCCAAGTTCCTCTATATCTGTACTTTGTTGTTCTATCATCTTTTTTTGTGTTTTAATTCTATATTTTTGTATAATTGCATCAATTTGTTGTAGCATCATAGTTGACCTAGGTATATACTTGCATTATCAATCAAGTTAATCATTAATCAATATATCATCAATCTCCCCCAAAGAAAGAACCATAACCCCGATCCACCATTCTAGATCTTCCATTGAGGTTAGTAGCCAAGTGGGTTTTTATGATCATTTTTTGTTCCTTCCTTAGGTGATATGAGAGAAAGTGTGATTTAGACACTAGATCCCTTTTTCCCACGTCTAAATTTTGGTGAACTTGATGCTTGTTATTGTTATCTCCTAGAAATGCACCCTTGCTAAGTTGCAGAACTTCGCTTTCTAGAATAACAAGGAAACACTCCTAAGGTTGTGGGTGACCTTGAAATTTGGAGTGAATCTTTGGATGAAGATTGGCTTCCTAGTTGGTTATCACCTAAACTATTGATTTTTGAAGGAAAATGGAGAAGGAATGCTTGAAAAAGTAAATGCTGGAAATAAAAATACTGGGTGATACACCAAACTGACTAGGACTATGAAAAATCTAGATTTTTCATACACTTTAACCTTAATGAAAAAATCTAAATTGAACAACCCATTTCTATAAGTTTATACATAAATATTTCATAGGAAAGTTTGAGTGCATTATCTTCAAAAAGGAAAAAAAATATTCTCACATTCTAAAGGATAAATGCAATTTAAAACACAACCTGTAACCTGCATAAGCATACTTTGCAAAAATGGTATGAAAATGTGAGACAAAACCACAAGGAGATTAAAATACCTCACTAATAGCTCAATAAATCACTTGGTTATGCACAATATTGCAAGAATGAGAAGGAAAAACAACATAATCAATGGTATCCAAGGTATTATCTATATATCATATTCCAAAATGCTAAGTTACATAAACATACTTTTTCCTACCAAAAGGACTGAAAAGTCACTATCTCTAGAAATTGCATAAGAACTAACTCAAAAATGAGTAAGTGAGACTATAACCATCAACTCTAAGTAGCTCCACCAAAAAAGGCTCTAGAAGCAATTGGGGTTAGATGCAATAGAAAAGCCTAAAATATAGCCAGTAGATCTCATCTAAAAGAGCTCCAAATAGATGAAAAAGTCAAGCTTGACTTTGTCCAACATGATGACACATGAAACAACCCTCCAAAAGATCCCAAAAGCAATTAGAACCCCTATATACCCTCCACATGTTTGCAAACTACCTCCAACCCCCCAACAAGCTCTCAAAAGGATAACTCCTTGAATTAGTCTTCATAAAGGCCAATGGGAGTGCGTACCATATTTTTGCATAAAAATAGATACATGATTTTAATAGTTTATAAGATCACCATGAAAATCATATACTTTACACTTTTGCTCCAATGCAAAAATAAATGAAATTGGTCAAATTGACCATACATTTGTAAAGAAAAATATCTAAGTCACGAGACCTAGTCTTTATGGCATATCACAAGGGGAAACTAGCACTTTAAAAGGCATGTTAAATACAAAGGTTTTAAAACTCTAAGGAATAAATTAATTTACCTGTATTTGTAAAAGAAATGGAAAAAAATCAGTATCAACCACTTAGAGTTTTAAAACCCTAATGATAAAAAGATACGAAAATTTTCACTCTATTTCATTTGAAGCATCTAGAAGAAGCACTGGCCGACATTGAGGGTTTATAATATTTCACAGGTTCATTCATGGCTAATTTTTTAATACTCACAAAGGTGTATGCAACTCATTTTTCTAGGAAAAGCACCCCCAAAAACTTAAGGTAAGCTTTTGGAAATCATATCTTGTTGTCTTGTTGCATTCTCTCCTGTATAAATGTTTAGCTCGAGCTCGTGTTGGAGAATGATAAATATTTGTTGTTATGCATATTCCTATTGTTAACTTTCACAACTTTATCAAGGAAAAACCTGGGTGCTCATTTTCCTTGCAAAATCTCTTAAGGGTTTTGACCTAACTGTTACACATGGCCACGAGTTCTAAAATCAATACATATGTTACAGTCTCCCTTTTGGGTCTTCTGCTCACAACTTGTGTCCATGTAGGGGTTTCATGGAGTTTACTTACTCTTTGTTTCCTTGAGGGTTTGTAGACCCTCAAAAAGGCCGTGGATTTTTTCTTGCATTTTCTAAAAAATTTGAGATCGAAGCTTCTTTGTATTTGTCATGTTCCTTATTTGCTGAAAATAATCATACCTCCATGCTCTTTTATTCTTTCCAAGCCTCTGAATCATTCCAGTTGAGGAGATCACATTCCACTTTGGCATCTCCTAAAATAACTTCAAACCCCACTGCGTGCCATTTTCCCTACATAACAAATTACCATTACATGATGTATTCTCATTTAGTGAATGAGGTATGTATTTATCCTTTGTCTTTATTTTATTCCTCTAATAAAACTTTGTCCTCTCATTGCAAAGACCACTCTTGATATAGTTTTTCCCTTCAAAGTATTTAATCTTTGTTGTCACTAGACCATTGTGAAAGTTGGATCTTGGCATTGTCTTCATCATGAGTCTCCTTACAAACCATAGTCACATTTACAAGGTCACATCTATCGTTCTTTATGAATGAAAACTAACAAAAAACTACAAGACTGTTATAAATCTGCTATGATTGATTTAGGGAAATAGTCCATTAATAAATGTCATAAGACTATGCTTTCTTATTGGCTGCACTCTCATGCACATGACATCACTTTACAGATTTGAATTAAGGTGCAACAACACTCACAACCATCTATACAACCTTAGCTTTTAGTATCCCCTCATATGATTAAATCTCTGACAACCATAGGATGATATGTTATTTTATGAAATCTCTTGTGTACAACTTGCACTTTTAATATACATACTATCCTATGTGTACACCTCTGGTATCATGATTTCTAGTTGATAAGTGAAAGTTATGAAAACTTGAAGTAGCTTTATGTGATGATGACCTTAAAGCCTTATACCTATCATATATCTGTAAGAAAACTTCCAGCAATGATCTATTATTTCCACCACTTTATTTCACGGATGAATATGTTGCTCCAATTTTATTATCAAATGTTTGATACTCACTAATTCAAGTTGTGATTACTTATTGAGCATCACTTCTTTTGCATTCATTGTATCCTATATAAACAAATGACTATGCCACTAATCCATTACATTAGTTTAGTCCCTGATATCTTTGTGATGACTATTTTGTACTATTCAAAACATCCATGTGTTAACTATGATTGCATAGTGATTTCCCACTTCTCTTGCAATTCAGAGACTCAATCACACTGTCATGCCTCTGATTATATGAGATTGTGACTTTACTAGGTATTGATGACTGTCATGTATATTTTGGATGTAACTCATTATAGCATCACTTCATTATGATAACAGTTAAAGACTCTTGTTGTTCCTGAGTAGAAAGGCTATTATCTACACATATTCTATACTTGTGCTTTCCTAGATTAGCACACCAATGAATTTCTACAATCTACTTCTAATCACTTGTTATTAAATTCATCCTCTCTTCTGATTTCTTTGAGCAAGTATATGTCACTTATGACAGTGACAAATAGCTCACTACCATAATTGATGTGTGCTTGTTTGAGTAGGTCAAAAAGAGATGAATTATCTTTATATACCCTTTTTTAGAAAAAAATAGAAGGTAGCATGCTGAGGTCAACCCTTGTGGGAGCCACATTTTAACCCACATGTTGTTATTGAATAGATCAAATTAGAAGCATAATTTCACCTATATCTGCACATGAAGAAAACATGTTAGGAAACCAATGCATGACTCAGATGTGTATGATGAATCTACTATTTCCCTAGACATCTAGGATTTTGAAACTTGTTCTAATGTATTTGGAGATCAACTTATACATTTATAGGTGCTTGTACATGTAATGTGAGAGACATTCATTGCTCTAACAAAACTTTATCACTCAAATGCAGGAAGAAGGAGCAATAAGGAGCTAAAGTGAACTCAAAGCTGCTCAGGATAGGAGACAAAGAAAGGCAACACACATTGAACTAGTCATTTAGGCAATGACTGGTCTCTTTCCTTATATGTACATTCTATTTTTGTTTATCTATCAATGCATATGTTTTTCTTTTATTTACAGTGAACAAGTCGGTCTCATGGCTTGTGTGAGACATAATCATTCTATTATCAATAAATATTACTCATTTAAGAAAAGGCTTCTATAAATCTTTCCTATGTTACCTGCACTTGTATAAATGCAATGAAATTGTTAATGTAATATTTTGATTTTTTTCCTATGCACTTGAATGTAATGTAGGAAAGGATAAAGAAATGTACCTCTCTTTTAGTTTTAAAATCAAGAAGCTCTACCTAATTGAGCTACAAGTGAAATTGGGTAAGAGTTACATCTTAAAAACCTTCTGAAATCTAAAGTGTATCATTTTAATTTTTGAGTACAATCTTAGGCTATTTGAATTTGTCATTTATGCATGCATATTTTGGTGAAAAACATATAAAAAAATATTTGAATAGTGTTTCATTTCAAGAGATCAAAAAGTGCTATTTTTTAGCTTTTTCAAGATAGATTCATCAATTACTAATTTTTAAAAAACTGAAAATTATCTCTTGAACATATTGCATTACTTCAAAAACATAAAATTTTATGCCTAATTATGTGTTTCACATAGAAAAAGTAGGGTTTTGTGCATTTCCAGAAACCTGTTTGTTGCTAGACCTCAACCTATGCGAATTTAGATCCTCATACATTGTAGGTGATTTCAAATTTTTGAATTTAGTCAAAACTTGCATCTCTAAACTAGGGCACCACTGCCCTTGTCTATCTTATTTTAGGCCAAATTTCGATCATTGTTCCGTCTCTGTGATTTTTGGGTAGATCTTTTTTCTATTTTTGAAAACTATGTTATTTTTATCATTGCCATCTTTTTCTCTCTACATTCTATGAGAACTTCAATGTTTTGAATATTTTAATAAATTTATGAGCTTCACGACTTGGTATCCCATAGCTAATACCCCTATGAGACGTAATTTCAAACTTTTGGCTTCCCATTCTACAATCACATTTGGTGTTGAGCCTCTTATAAATCTTTCACTCAAGGTGTCACATCTACTCAATCTATCTTTGATTATCTTCCTAACCCTACATTGCCTATTTCTTCATCATCACCTAATATTTATGTGGACTTAGAGGTTGTTGTTGCTTGTGTCCCTAATGATAAACTTAAAAAATTGGATAAAGACCTAGAAGGCCTTCAACAATACTTAAGTACTAAGTCTTTGGCTGAATACATATTTCCTCTTATGGATAACCTTAGGAAACTAATCAATGACTCACAAGGGATAGAAGTGTTGCATATCCTAGCTCACATAGTGGATGCAATCATTCCTACAACAACTAGTTGCACTCAATCCTCTACTAATGCTCAAAATCAATTGGGGAAACAAGCTTACTCTCCTATAATATTGCCTTCTATTCCTAATTTTAGCCCTCTAGTTGTAACATAAACCACACAATATAGTAATGGTCTAAACCCATGTTTAGGGATTTCTTGAGGGAATCCTTATAGCTTTGTCTCTCTACCTACAATACCTCCATGTTCTTCACCTATTATAAAAATGAAAAACAATAACCAATCGGTCATCCATAATAGTCCACCATATTCAACACATTCTCAAAACATGTCACCAAATGATCCTATAATAAACCAACTTCTATAAAATATATCATCATTACAACAAAAAATTTCAAACATGAACCAAATTCAATCCAATGTTAATCCTCTAACATACCTCACATGTAGTATATTATCATTTACTATCCTAAAGATACTCATACTGCAAAATATTGAGATACCTCACTTTGAGATGTATGTTGTAGTGTCTACATATTTGTAGTATGCGATGTTAGTGGGAGCATTATATTTTGTTTATGTTGAGATGTTATGTTGGTTCCCCAAATCAACAAGTCTAATGAGTCCTATAAAATAACCACTTTATAATGTTTAGACTCAAAGGTGGATTTGGCCAACTGACAAGATTCAGTCAAAGACTTAAATCTCCTACACTTCTGGCTTTGCAGGACCAAGGTGGGTTTCCCTTCACAATTCCTAAAGACTTAATTCAACTATGCACAGACATTGCATTTTCTAATAGATAATTCCCAATGAAAACATACAAAGGAAAGAACTGACAACTTCAAATCCAGCTATATTTTTGGTATCTCAACACTCACTCAACAATTGGGAAGCAGAATTCAATAGTAAACCTAAACCAAACAACATAAATTAAAATGATTTTTGAATTTGATAATTGTTTCTGAAATGCACCTAGCTGAAAGACAAATCAGTGCCTAAATTTGGGCCACGAAGTCAAATACAGAATCATAAAGACAATCTCATCGGAAAAAAAACTTCAACAAGTGGATTCAAAACTGGTAATTCCTTACACTAACAAATCCACTCTTATTGTCACCAAAATTCTTCTTACAGATTCACCCTGCACACTTAAATTCACAATTATCTGCTCAAAGTAATTTAACCATTTCTTTGAAATAGAACCATGAATGAATAATACAATCTCAGGGACATTGAGATGAAAAATTCTAAATACTTTGTATTATTGAATTCATATGATTGAAAGTATACAAATTTGGAGACAATTTTGATAACAATTATGTGATGTTTGTACAAATTGGCTGATATTTACTCATGAAATTGGAACACTACAATCACATATCCAATTCATGACTTGACTCAACATTTCTCTATCTACCCAACCCATACATAAATTCAGAACCCTTTACAATGAGAAAAGAAGAGAAGATATAGAAGGAAGAAGAACCCAAGAATCAATTTGTTGAAGATAGATGGAAGTCCCATTCTCCATTAATCAATAACAAGAAATTGGGAAAAACCTCTCTCTTCTCTCTTCCCTTGTAATAACAAACTTGCATCTACAATTTGACTTCACCTTTTGTTCTACAACAAAAAATTCACCTCTCTGTGGACAAATATTCATCTCCATTTACCTTGCAGTTGAAAAATAATTCCTCCATGAAAGCCCTCTATTTCTACCCTTGTTTTGCTCTGGTTTTATCATGCAGTGCTTAATAATTTCACTTCCCAACAAAAGATATTACTTTCTTATTCTTTTTAAAAGGTGGAAGCATTTAAACATTTTATTGGGCCACAAAAATATATCATTCGTGTCCATCATATTTGCTTTACCTTAAATTTCCAGCAACAAAGAATAATTTTTGATCTTTAACTGGAGCATTTTAATTTCACTTTCCACCGTGCTTTCACATTATTCACCCATTTACATTTTAGAATGATGAAGGCTTCTAAAAAATTTACTCACTAGGCGAAATAAAATAACACCCATGCCTTCACCTTTCTACTTTTCACCACCTTATATTTAAAATGTTATAGTGAAGATTTTAAAAGATTTCATATCGGGCCTTACAAAAAAAACTATTTACTCCCACCTTTTCACTCCCGCCCAGCCAAAAGATATTTTTAATTCTTTAAATATGAGCAAAGGTTTTTTAACTAAATATTTCATCGGGCCCACCAAAGCCCTCTCCTCGACATTCACCATCGCACACATCAAATATCACTCATAAGCAAAGAAACTAGAGAAAGCAACTCACGATGAGCGATGAGGAGCATGTAGCCAAAGTTGAAATTTATCGGGTAAAACATTTCACTTAGACTTTTATTTTGCAGCAGAAATTTAAAAATTTTCAACGGGCACCATTACACGTGCCTTTCATTTTTCATGGGCCCACAAGACTTCTCCTCAACACATCGAACATCACTTGAAGGAATGGGAGGATGGAAACACAATTGGCGATGGATGATGGAAAGCAGGTCCATCATCACCAGTTGTTTATTGGAATGGAGAAGCCTTCCTATGACAGGTGATGAGAGTTTTTCTGTGAGAGAAAGTTTTCCAAAACCAAGGAAACATTAAATAAACTTGTCACATCAAAATTTATGGCTAGAAACATTGTAGATGCTGAAATCAAATGGGAAAGACAAATCTTTTCAACCACTGTAGTGAGTTCTTTTGTGCAACCATGAAAGCTGTGTTTGAGCCAATCAAAATAAGAATTAAACTTGCTCTGATTTAAAAAAAAATGAGATGCACTTTATATTTTCCCTAAATGCCCCTTTATATTTGCGCAATATTTAAAATATTTAAAATATGAACATTTGAAACATTAGAAAAAAATGTGACTTCTAATTACGCTTATAGGCCATTTGAAGAAAATTCACCGTGGGCAAAACATGACACCTGGAGTTGCAAAAATTTGTGTATGGACATAATCAATTATTTAGAGAAAACTCATTTCCTCAAATATTTCTTAGCCCTCAAAATTCAGGCACCTCCTTTGTAAACTAGCTCCCAGGACGTGTTCACTGCACCCAAAATACATTAAAATAATGTATCAAATAACCTTTTTTATTGATGAAAATGGAGATGTAGAGGTTTGAGATAAAAAAAAAAGAAATGGGTATCATTAGAATTACAAAATTTGAAACTTTTTGGAACACCATTTTTGGCCTTGTCGCAATCAGAAATTGAGTAAATAACCCATCAAAACTTATCTTGGGAGCTTGAAACTAAAAAGGAATGTAGATATTTGACCCAAGAATGTAGTGCAACAAACAAATCAAAAAAATGGATCCTGAGGTGAAATATATTAATCGGCAAAGTTGCTCAATCAAACATTTCTGCAACTACACCTATTCAAAACCAATCAGGGCTCACCAAGTCACCACTTTGAAAAAATATCAAACCATCTCCTGGGAGGCTGCTAATGGAAAAATAAGCTCATTTAGATACACTAAGTATGTGTGCAAAAGGTATTTGCTTCAATCATCATTCTTCACAAGATATTAGGGGTCAAAGTTGACCACCTTGAAAGACAGTAAAAAATGCAGATGTTAAAACTAAACAAACTGCATTTGCTTTTGATCCTAAAAAAATAGTAAATCAGATCATGAAGCTTTGAAAATGGATAGGGGAGCATATGAATATGGGGGGAATGGAGGGAAATGACCCGTTCACCATGAAAATCATCCATTTGTGAAATATAAGGTCGAATGAGAGGCCAGTTTGCAGAACTGAAAGTTCACAAACAACAAAAACAGTGCTAAAACCCTCTAGCTTCACTTTTCAAAACACTGTAAAAAATCATTATGGGGTGCTTATAACTAACATGCATGTTCACATATGTCACATGAGTGTTGCCACCAAGGGGTTTTGCACGAAAATCAATAGGCTCCAAATTATGACCTTCCAAAGTAGGTCACTTGAGTAATTTTTTCAGGGGCACTTTTGAGTGTGCAAAGACAAATTTTTCAATTTGGGCACTTCAAATTTTCAAAATTTGAAGGTGCCACCATGTTAGATGATAATGTCTACACACACATAAATACACACACACACACAATCTATTGGCAACTTCATTATTATAACTGCTTTGTTCAATATAAAATATAAACAGTTTTATATATTATATTATTATTGACATACTATAAATAATATTAAATATATAGACAATAGATAATAGATATTGCTATAATATTTATATCAATTATATTTAACGAAAGATCTTAACAAAATTTGATATAAAACTTCATATTACTCTTAAAAAATAGAAGACTTTAACTAATAATAAATGTTTTAATATTTGTTATGTCTTAGAAGCATAAAGTTATAGATAATAGTAATTAGCATAATATTTATAATATTTATTTGGAAATATTTGAAATACTTTTTTATATCAATTTAAAAAAAAAGAAGTTAACTAATAATAGATGTTAAACATTTGTCATGCCTTAAAAAATAAAAATATATAAAAGTTATAAAATGTGATACATGTTTTTGATACAAAAAGCAACAAAACTAGGGTGTTGTCCCTTTAAAACAAGGCCTAAAGGCCAACCAACAACAGAGTCACAATCTCAGCACAGACATAGTCGATCAAAAGATCGAACCATGCACCAAACCATCTATATCAAATAACACAACAAAAGCAAGAGTAGAGTAGCCATAGTTCCAGTAAACAACAAGAGATAACTATCAAACCTATACTTAACATTATCATAAATAAATAAATTGTGATAAATGTGATAAATATTGTTTCTCGTATCACTTCACATAATCATGCCTAATTATTATAAATGTTAATGTCTCAAAATAAAATAGTAGGTAATATACATTCATTAAAAACTTATTTCTTATTATTTTGTTATTCAACATAGGACAAAGTGAATGCTATAATTAAAAATTAAATCAATTAAACAATAACAATCCACATACAATGTTTTGTAAAAAATATTAATTAACAAAGTTACATATTTACAACAATAATCCACATCCATCATTCTGTATAAAATATTTAACAATTTTACATTGAAAAAAAATATAATTTTTTTAAACAAATTTACATATTTACATTGACAAGAATAAATATTTATATTGATTAGAAAAAAATATTTTTATTAATTAGAAAGTACATTTAAAATAATTAAAAGAAAAAGTAAATATTGATTACTATAAGCCCTTGCTATGAAGGAACAAATAGGTTCTATTAATGCCCTTTCTATTGGAAAGATAAAAATCCAATATATATAACAACAACAAAAAAACTGAATCTTCTAATAAAGGGGTTAAAAAATCCTCCTTGTTGAATAAAAATAATCAATCAAGAAAACATTCAAAAGAACTATAGTCCAACCTCTAAAAACTTAGTTTATTTTAAATTTGACCTCAAAGTCATTTTCAAAGACAGTATTTCTAGCTTTATATTTTTTTATCTCTTAATTGTCTACCATTCATTTAATTTAGAAGAAATTGAAGACTCCTCCCTTCCCCTCCTCTATTTTTGACTTTAATGTGAAATCTTATTTTTAAGAGAAATAAGTTTTCTTTGCATTATAAATTTTTTTCTGAATTCACATTCACCAATTCTAAAAGTTTTAAAATCTCCTTTATAGTATTGGAAAACATATTAGTATTAAAAATTTCAAGAATGACTTCTTTTTGTTGTATATTCTCTTCTTGATTACATACCTTTTTGCATTCTTAACTTCTTCCTTCTTTAATTATTTCATAGTTGCATGTCACTCTCCAATTACTGGATTACTCCACCATGGTTTCTGTCCTTTTTGTTGGAGTATTTATAATCAAACCCATGGAGCAACCAACTAATTGATGCTGAGGATTAACATCCTTCCACCATCAAGATCTCCTAATGGGAATTTGAGAATTCTTACATTCAATTACAATTATGTCCTACTTGAAAGAAATTACAATAATACAAAGAGATTTTTTATATAGTCCAAAGGTTATTTCCAAAATTCCTCCTAGATTTCAACCCTTTTCATTGATGAAGCTATTTAATCAAACTCACCTCTAAAAGAATCCTTTTAGAAGCCATAAGAGAATGTCTATGGGTTTTTTGTAATAAAGCAATAAATTTTCCTAAAGTATCACTTACTTTTTTGTAAATAACAACTTGTCTAAAAATGAAAATGAGGTTCAAAAGCCTTACCTAGATTGGAGAAACCCATTTTTTTAGAATAGATTAAATCTTGGATACCATGCTTCAAAAACAATTTGGAAAAATCCTAAAATCATGTTCCTTTCTCTAAGATATTCTTCCTATCCTCTACAAAATCATAATCTATCATAAAAAACCCTTACATAAATGGATAACCATGAAAGTCTCTAGACTTGGACATTGAAGTGGATTCTCCACTACAAGTGGCTAATACATTATCAAACTTATTCAAATTTTATATTTTCAAACACTCTTCCCCTTGATAAATAAATTTTTGAAAGAGTTTTTGTAGTTTTCTTGTGCACACAAGGCTACTTGGAAAGAATTGGAGTATGAGTGAGTGTGTGATATTTGATCTTCACAAAATCACATGATTTGATGACGCATGGGGCCTTCCATAAGAAATAAGTAAATATTTTGCATCGAGCCCCATGATTGGTCCACATCATCCAGTTGGTGAATTTATTTATATTAAGCATGTCATTTTTGATAGGGCCCACTAGGTGCTTTTGTGTGATCTCTATTAGATATATTACCTACTAGTAAGTACATGATACGATCATGGGAATTCAAGAGAAAATAAAGAAGATTTATACTAAAATGTAATGTTTTTTGTTTTATATACCATAATAAACTTCATCTAATAATTCTAAGACACATAACTAAACTCTTAGTATTTCCTAGCTACAATAAGTTTCTATAATCTAATTTTGAAGTCTATGGATCCTTTATACCAACCCAATGCCATTCCCACTTGTAGAAGTACACAATATTTATCAACCATTGCAATCCAAAATTTTCTCTATAATTTATTCTACTTCTGGAGATCACAATAGCCATAAAAAAGGATTCATCTCTATCATTATTTGATGTGCAGTGATCTCCATCATTCAAGGAGTAGTATTCTTCTTTGGAGAGAAGATTCTTCTTGAAATTTTTTCTCTTAGATACTATTTTCATTTTCTACAAAGGGAAATTTGGAAGCATAATGACCAATTCTACTACAATTAAAGAATTTGAATAGTAATTTACCTTTGTATTTCCCTAATCCTTTCTTCATCTTTCTCATAAAGTTTGCTTCTTCTTCTTCAGAATCATTAGGTGATCTGGATGCTTCTTATTTCTTTACAAATTTGAATGCAGATTCTATTTTTTCTGTAGTTTGAACTTAATTCCTCACTTCATAGGCAATGATGGATCCAAAAAACTCTTCCATGTTAAGCTTTGCCATATCCTTGGCTTCTTCAATTGCAATTTCTTTTGAGTCAAACCTCTGAGGGAGAGTTCTTAGAAATTTATTTACCACCATAATGTTAGTTATGTCTTCTCCCAAGCCTCTGATTCCATTCATAGCTTAACCTAATTGGAGTAAATAGTTGGCTATGTTCTCCTCTTCTTTCATCTTCAGATTCTCAAAAAATATTTGAAAAGATTGCAACTTTTCTTGCTTCACACTATCATTCCCTTCATAGAGATTCTTAATATTATCACATATATCCTTTGTAGTCTCACATTATACCACTTTGACAAACTATGAATTTGATAACCCACTTAGGATATTTTTCTCCACTTTTGTATTGTTCTCATGAGCTCTTTTTGCATTTAGATCAGTAATAGGATGAGAAGATTCAACATAATCTTATTTGGAAGCTCTCCAAACATCATAACCAAGTGATGTGAGATAGGCATCCATCCTCACACTTCATAAAGAATAATTGTTTCCACCAAACTGTGATGCCTTAGAAGAGGAATCCTTCTGATCCATGTGTTCTAAACCAAGATCTACCTTCAATTGTTAGGCTGCACCAAGGAACTCAACTTTAATACCAATTTTTAGAACACAAAGATATTTTGAGACAGGGGGTGAATCAGTATATCCCTCAAATCAATTCAATTTCAACTTATTAATCAAAGCCTAAAACTGCCTTAATTAGGTAACAAATTCAAAGAAAGAGCACAAAATCATAACACTAGATTTACATGGAGAACCCAACAAAGGAAAAACCATGGTGAGAAAAGTTGCTAGGAGCTATTGTCCAAATCTAGCCTCATAAATGAATCAACAATCACAACAGATTTAAGGTCTTTAACCTAAGAAAGTTTACAACTCCCTGCTCACTTACAAAATGAGGTTGTAACCTCAATTTACAAATCTTCAAAGAATTAGATGACAAAACACAATCACAACACTTTTGTTGCTTTTGGTTCACTACCTTCAACACTTTTATTCCTCTTTAGTTTTGGCTCACTACCTTTGATATTCACACTTCTACTATACCTTCAGCTCACTACCTCCAACACTCACTCAAACAATTTAGTTGGTTGACTTCCTTTTTCACATCACCTAAACTCTTCTGCTTTCAGCTCACTACCTCCAACATGCATCAAACACATTTTTTGCAAATTTTCACACATTACTATGCCTTCAGTGTACTACTATTAGAAAATTACATTGATCACACATTGAAAAATTGAACACCTTTATCACACACTTGATCTTACATTTATACCTTCCGTAAGCATCAAAACGTTTTTCCTTGTCAGCCAAACTGAAATATATGAACATGAAAAATGTAAGAGCCATATTAAATCAGTTTCAACACATCTGTGGAAAGGGAAATCTAATATGTTCCAAGCTAGGAGATAAGAAAGACCTAATTCAAATCTACATGCATCCCTATGCAGACGCACACCATAAAAACTTGGTGCAAACAACTTAGAATACTAAGTCATCCCAACAAACACTCAACCCTTAAAATGTTAAAGAGGTACCAAAGAGACAAGATAGAAAAATGCAGATAATAACATAAACATCAAATGATATTCAATAATATTTTCATGCCCTTATTTTACAACTTCATGCATCAATATAGTGGTGCAAGAAAATAAATACAAAACTAGTATCTATTGCCAACCCAGACAACTCAATCTTGAGATATAACTTTGACAATTCAACTTGTGGTACCCAACAACAACTAAAGCTTGAAGAGAGACAACAAATGGACATTAGAAAAATCTCCTCCAAACAACAAGACCGAAACAAAAATTGTAGAGAAATGTGATGCATTTCTCAAAACCTTCCATGACTGCAACTGTATAATCTTTACTCTGCTTACTAAATAAACTTCTATAGTAATATATATGGTGTGAAACCCAAAAAAATCATTCTTCACACTTTAATTTATCTATCCTTTAACCTGTAACACCAAATAATTTAATGTGGAGGAATGTAGAGCATTCTCCAGAGCCTTTTAGAGCACTTTCTTGAACCAGTGACTAAAAGAGATTCTTCTATACAAATTATGGCAATAGACAATGAATGCAACATTCAAAAAATCATATACTTATTCATGAGAAACATGAAACAACTACTAAAAAAACTCATGAAATCCAACTTCATTCGTTATACTTAAACAACCATCCATACACTACCACTTTGCTAATAATAGAGACAACACCATCATCAACCACCATACTGAGTGACATGAATGACAACTAGCAAAATCCATATTGTTGACATCAATCTAAACACCTACAACGTACTTGCAACATTTGGGAGTTCAAATACATTCATCCTTTTTATCTCTAGACTATAAAAGGTATATTCACTAATAAGCTGGTACAAAAGCTTTACCTCATCTTTCTAGGCTTGTTGACTTCCACTATTTAAATTTCTTCCACTCAACTAAAATTTTGAAATCCTTTCCACTTGATATGAGGACCTTCCTAGTTATTAAGACCATGTAAATTAGTACCGTTTATTTTAAAAATAATTTCTCCAACTTGGGAGATAATTTTCATTGGGTATAATAATTTACCTTCAATCCAATGGCCATTCTAGAAGTTTACACCTCTACCATCCCCCACTCTCCAATTTTTTTCCTTTTTAATTAAATTTATAACCTTGAGCAATTGATTCCATATGAAAAAACCATTGGGAAATTTCGAGGAAGAAAGGAAACAACTAGGAGCTTTGTTATCAAGGTGCTTAGCTCTGATAATGTAATACCAATCCTTGTTCCCTTCCAACAAATTCTACCCTATTTTAGCAAGAAGTAATTTTTTGAATTACTTCAATCTTCTAGTCCTCCCTAAATTTTAGACTTACAAACCTTTTCCACTTAACCAAGGATATTTTTCATCCTCCACTCCTAACTATAGAAATTTATTTTTGATCTATTCAGTTCTTTTAGCCATGAAAACCAATATTTTCCATAGATACAAGTAGTAGACATGGATATTCTAAAGAGAAGATTTTAGAAACTGATATTTTATAGCTTGGATTAACACCTTCCCTTTCCATCCATCTAGATTTATCTAATCTCTTTCCCAAATGCTATTTTAGTAAGTATTAGTTATAATTTTTTGTAGTTAGAGGAAGTCCAATATAGGTGGCAATAAAACAATCTTGTTGGTATCCAAGAACTGACACAATATTTTCTATAAGAATACCCTTAGTGTTAACAAAGTATGTTGACAAAAAAAATTAGAAAAAGTATCCAAGATATACTTCGAAAGTTTTGCTTCAACAATTGAAGCAACCCCAAATAGTATATTATCATCAAAAAAAATTTGACGAGAGGAAGGAGATGAATAAGAGGTTGGTTTGACCTGAAGGAGAGTTTTAGTGTTAATTAACTTATAGAAAATCCTACCTAAAGCCTCACCCACAAGAATAACTAAATATGGGGAAACAGGGTCCCCTTGTCTTAGCCCCTTACCTGAGTAGAAGAAACCCCTTGGGATAACATTCACCAAAAATGAATAGGTAGGGGAGGAGATAGAAGTGTTAATAGATCAAACATCTTCCTTCCAAAACCAATTTTTTCTAGAACTACCGAAAGAAAAAGCTAATGTATTCTATCATAAGCCTTGGAAATATCAAGTTTAAAGAGCATAGTTTGATTTTTATTGTTCTCCATTGAATGAGTAAGTTCATGAGTGGTGAGCACATCATCCAAAATATGCCTACCAAGGACAATACCTTTTTGATTGGTGGAAATGATTATGTGGAGGATAGTTTTAATTTTATTGAACAACACCTTAGAGAAGATCTTATAGATGGTATTAAAAATATTAATGTGCCCAAGATTAGCCATAGATTTAGTCTACTCTATTTTTAGAACTAATAGAATGAAGGTTTGACTTATATGTTTAAGGATCTTACCTGATCTAAAGCAATATCTAGTAGATTTTAACGGATCTTGAGAGACAATTTCCCAAAATATTGGAAGAAGGAATGAGAGAACCCATCTGACCCATGGGATTTCAAATATCCAAACAAGAAGAAAATAATTTTAACTTCTTCCAAAGAAATAATCCTACCCATTTTAACATTATCTCTATCATCCAAGACTTTGGGGATAACTTCCATAAATGTCAAGATATCATTCAACTCCTAGTTATTCACAAAAAAATCTCTTTGAAGAAGGAAATAACATCATCTATATCATCCTTCTCTGAAACCACATAACCATCATTGAGAGTGAGGTTACTTATCTTGTTCATTCTTCTATGTTTCAAAAAATATTCATGGAATAACTTAGAGTTCCTATGTACTTTCATAAGCCATTGAATTATGTATTTTTTTCTAGAATATTTCCTCCTCCATTAAACTCTCTACCATTCAATTCTAAGGGATTTCTCATTAGAAAAAATATCTTCATCATTAATACCTTTCTCCATTTTATCTTGAATTTATTTGAGATCATTTAATAACTTCTCTTTTTTTGAAAATTATTACCAAAGGACATCCTATTCCATTTTTTCACTTTTTATTTAACTAACTTTAAATTTTGAGCCAAAGTGAAAATAGGTGTTCCCTGAAAGGGGGTACTCAACCAATTTTCAATAAAGAATCTAAAATATATATAGTAGGCCCACATAATCTCATATCTAAAATGAAATGGAAATTTTCTAATAGCCTCATCCTAGTGTAGAACTAAGGCATTATGATAAGAACCCATCCTAGGGAGAGCCTAGAGACTTAAGCTAGGAAAAATGTTTCAACCATCAAAGAATATGAACCTATCCAGTTTCACCTTAATTAAATTATTCCCATATTGTTGATTTGACCAAGTGAAGGAATATCCTTGAATATCAACATCCATAAGGCCCACGTTTGATAGGAAGTCAACTAAGTCAACCATATTGTATGAATAGTATTCCAAACCTCCTAATTTCTCAAAAGGGTACAAACGAGTATTGAAATATCCTCTCAACATCCAATGGTTTATTGGAATATTTTTGATAGTATAGGAAAGATATTCTTGCAACTATTTTCTAGTAGCCTTTGAATTTGGAGCATAGGCATTTAATAAATTTCATTGCACGTCTTTATAGAGGTTAGAAAAAGAAACAATAAGGTTGTTCTTACATTGATCTAATTTCTTGCCCCTCAATCTTATTAGGTTCCAAAGAGTAGCATTACCTCCCAAATCCCACTTAGTAGGAATATCATAGAAATTAGTAGAGGGCCAAATATTCTTAACAATATGAGAGAAGACAAGTTCTGATATTTTCACTTCTTGAATGATCATAATATCCACTTTATACTCAAGAATACAATTTTTTTATAAAATGTTGTTTATATAGGCTATTAAGTCCCCTAATATTCCAAGAGATTATATTCATTAAAACAAGCATTACATAGACAAAACCTTAGTTAATAACTCCAACTAGGGTGGTTGAAGCGGAACACACCCTTTGTAGGACCCCTCATTCATTTATTTTGGGTTTTCGACCTTGAAAGATTTTCCAAGGTCCTTTTTTTTTTCTTCTAAAGCTACTTCTCTAGCCACTTCTCTGGATCTTGTTTCTCTTTGGGAAGACCTTCCTTATTTAAGATCTCCCCACACATTAGTGTTGTGCATTTTTCACACACACGCCCCGCAAAGGCAGGGACCCTCTTTCCTTGCTTTGTTGTTTTTTGTTGTTTGTTGTAGGGTCCCGACTTCATCCCATTAAGGGATAAGTCTCTCAATATTAGTTTTGTTTCTCCCATGTACTTAATGATAAATCTACATTTGAGATGTCATTTTACAACTTCATGATGATTGCTTAACTCCTTGATGCTGGCCCTTGCATATAATTTTGACTTAGAGGCAAATTGGTCAAGTTTTGGGTAGGTTTAGTAATTTTGAGGTACCTCAGATTGCCCAAACCTTAATCCAGTGGGGTAATCTGAGCTACCTTGGATTACTTGAGTCCGTGCTCCCATCAGGTTCTTGAGTTTCTATGAACATGCACGTGGGAATTTATTGCTTGCGTTAATGAGTTTTAAAGGGTTTAATTTGGAAATATAATAAGGATTACAAGGTCATTTGGTCACTTTTCATTTGTGTAAGTTTCGAGCTAAGAAAGTTGCCTCAATCTAGCCTCTGATTTGATCCAAGGTGGGATTTTGTTCTCTCTGCGTGATTGTCCTTGAGTTTGAAAACACTGATTGTTGGTCTGCTATTTCAAGGTATGCCTTTCTTTTTTTTCCTTGGGTGATTTCAATTTATTTCGGGCTTCATTGTTAATTTCCTGAATGGTGAGTCATTTGTTGAGTTTTGGGTTTAGGGATTGTTTTGCCATTTAAGGGGCTTTTTTTTATTTTATAAAAATCAACATTCCATTGAATTAAAAAAAGGGTGTATGTTTGAGCATACGAGGCATCCTAATCTGTTGAATATCCTTAGAACCTACCCCATGCACTCTGTTTTATGATTGATATCAAGATCCTAAAGTAGTAACTGGTTTTGAGCCATTAACTTAAAACCCTAGTTTGGTGCTTGCAAATTTGATAAGGGATAAATGATGTTGGGTTTGTTTAAGTGAGTTGTTTGATTCAAGTCCATTATAAAGTGGCAAGGATTTAGTTTGTAGTAGGTGGATTCACATTCAGTTATCTTTTAGGGAAAAGTAGTTTTTCCACTTAGAAAATTTTGATGCTTGAGATAATATCAAGAATTCCGAGGAAGCTCAGACTTTCCGAGCTCTAATCCACTCGGAGAATCCAAGCCCCCTCTGATTATCTAAATCTTTTATGCAACCCCAAAACTGAAATCGACTAGTGAACTCTCAGTGAATTTTTGATCTTATCTGGTAATCCCAAGCCACCTCGGATTACTCAAATGTTAGTTCACCTGGGTAATCCGAGGACCCTTGAAGTACCTAAACCTTGTGAGTTTGAATTCTCGATGCATGGAATGAACCAAAATTTGAATGAGAACATTTGTGAGGTGATTTCAAGATGATCCATGGATGAGTGTAATGTTCCTTGGTTAGACTTATCCTAAAAGTATAAAGCACAAGTTAGGATATCTATTTTATTCTAACAACACATCACTTTATTAATATAAATGACCATGAAGATTTGTATGCATCATGTATTATCTAATAAGAACATAATATCTTGTTCATGATTATCTCATCATAGATTACATAGTTTAAGAAATAGATATTTAGATGCATTAACTTTTAAGGAATAAATCCACATGATAAGGCTATGACTCATTACTCTCAACCAAAATAGATATTTTTCCTTGTTTCCACTTTCCTAGACTCATTGGATGGTAGAATGACTGTGCAAAGGGCACATGAACAATCTCAAAGGGGACTCCCTCAAGGTGTTCCACCCGTCTTGGGACCATCTTCCAGAGGATCAAATTACCAACCTTTCCCTCCACAAACTCCCTATCCTTGCTGAATGCTAGCGAACAAAATTGTTTTGGCTTAAATCTATCCTTTGAGGTAAAGGCATAGTCGCTTAATGAGACACAATAATTGTTGTAAGCAATCATTGCTACATAATCATATATAATACTATATAAGGATCTACATATAATTATTCCTAATTGATTGACGATAATTACCTTTGCATATATATTGATCAATTATCACATGTTAATATCTACATTAAATATTTTACCAATATCAAATATTAATATTATAAATTTATCAATTATCAATTCCTAATATATTTATCAATCATTAATATTTGCATTCATAACGTATTTAACAAATATTATTTTCTAAATATAAAAAAGTATTTATCACTACTGATTTAGAGTTATGAGAATATTCACTTAATACTTACCACTTCGATCTACAGAAACCATTTCCTTCTCTCCTCTCTTGTTTGGAAATCTCCTTTTATTCAAAAATATATTTCAAATTTTATTTATTTTTATATATCAGATTTATTTATTTTCCATTCTATAATTCTAGTCTACTGTATTTCTCAACTTTTTATTCTTTTTCCCCCATATCTCATTCACATCTACTTTACGTTCTTTTATACCATTTAACATTCCTCTTCATGAACTGAGGTGTTTCTTCAATTTATGAATGGACATGACTTTTTATTAATTATTTCTCAAAACCTTTTATTAAGATCACTGCCCTTAGCAATCATAAATCATTAGTTATCTTCAATAGTTTGTTTAAATATTACTAACGATTACTGCTTCTTTAACATATGCTAGTCGCTGCATATTTGGTATAAATTTATTTGTTCTAGTTATAATTATTATTTTATGTTATTGTTTATTGTTTTATATTATATGTTTCTTAATATTTTAATTGGTTGATTAATGCTATTGCTGACCATATATATTTTAATATTAAATGTTTCTTGTTAGAGGTATATTTATTATCAATTTTCTAATTGTCAATAGAAAATTATTATATTAAAATAATTATATTTATGTATTACAATGATTAATGATATTTAAATTGCCAATATCATATTTATAATTATAATGTTATGATAATCATAATTATAATAATAATATTTAAATTGCAATGATATATATAATAATTATAATAATATCAATTGTTAGTATTTATTTTGCATTGTTGATAATAATATTATTATATACGATAATAATAAATTGCTAATATTTCTCTTTTAATATATATTTTATTCATTTTACTTTTCAACGCTTTATACCTTAGTGATAATTCTGGGGACATGACAGTCCACCCCACCCAAGATTTGCTTTTCCTCAAGCAATCACTTTAAACCAATTTTGAGGTGAGAATGATCCTAGGGTTTGTGGGTTATGGGTCCTTGATTGAATTTTAATTTTGTTAAAACATTGATTCGTATCAAATTTATTCAGGGTACCTAACATTGAGGTCCCTTCACACATCAACCTGATTTGCAAAATTAAATAAGGTTATATTCTTAACTGGTTTCTTCGATCCCTTTTGCATCCCAATTTTGAAGGAGCCATACCTTTTCACGTCAATAGTTACAACTCTTAATTATTGTATTTGGACACTAATAATGATTCATTTTTAGATAAGTTAACTTGTTAGTGCCTCAAGCACTTTGACAAACAACATTAATATTTCATAGTTTGAGCATAAAGTAGACACATTGATTAGCTCTGCATGAATCATAAATTAAAGAAGACAACCAAGTAGCTCAACTAAGCAAGCAAGTAGCTCATCCAAGCAAACAAGTAGCTCAAGCAAGCAAGCAACCAACTCAAGCACATAGGCATGTAGCTCAAGCAAGCAAGTAAGTAGCTTCAAAAAAGCAAGAAAGTAGCTCAAGCAAGCAAGTAAGTGTCTTCAAACAAGAAAGCAAGTAAGTAGCTTCAAACAAGCAAGCAAGCAACTAGCTCAAGCACACATACAAGTAGCTCAACCAGGAAAGCAAGCAGCTCAACTAAGCAAACAAATAGCTCAAGCAAGCAAGCGAGTAGCTCAAGAATAGAGGCAAGTAGCTCAAGCAGAAAAGAAACTAGCTCAAGCACAAAATAAAGTAGTTCAAGCAAACAAGAAACCAACTCAAGTAGACAAGAAGGTAGCTCAAGCATGCAAGAAACCAACTCAAGCAAGTGTAGACACATAAAAATGACCTAGACCTGCAAGCTCTATTTTTAATCCTTTTTGTCCTAGCATAATTATGACATTTTAATTATGTTTCTGACTCACTTTCAACTATTAATTAAATAATTCATAATTATTTAATTAATTCATATCTTTTCATTCTTCATGATTATTAAATAAATAAATAAATAAATAAATAAATTTTAATTATTTATTTAATGCGTTACTAATTGTCTAATGTCTTCCTATAATTAAATAAATTTCTTAATTTATTTAATTATATTTGTCCATTATATCTTCCCAATTATTAAATAAATAATTTTATTTATTTATTTAATTATGTCACTATTTAAGTCCTCTTCTTTCTAAAATTAAATAAATTCTTATTTATTTAATCTTTGCCCACTTCTCTCCTAAATTAAATAAATTTTATTTATTTAATATTGGTCCACTCTCTTGAATTTTGAATTAAATCATTATATTTAATTTAAAAGGTTCCCTTTGTCACATTCTTCTATAATTAAATAATATCTTTATTATTTAATTCCCACCTAAATTAAATAACTCTTTTTATTTAATTTCTTCTAAATCTTATTTATTTAAAATAAGTCCGAGCACCTAAATTAAATAATTTTATTATTTAATTTCTCCTCTTTTATTGTGCTCATTTTAAATAAATATTATTTATTTAAAATATGTCACACTTTATAAATTCCCTCTAAGTCACATGACCCCACCCCTTTTGAATTAAAAAAGTCAACATCCCTTCTTGAACCAAATAATTTTAAATTATTATTTGATTCTCTAGCAACTTCGGTTTGTGTGCCCAGAATCTCTTGTCACATGTATTGTCAGCACTTGATTTGATTTTCTAGAAATCAATCTTGACCTTTCATTTCGAATCTGACCTAATGTTGCCCTAACCCTAATTGTGGGTTGTTATATGGAATCTCGTCCATTGATTCTAGGGCACTTATTGACTTTCAATCTTGGCCATTCACGCAAAATTGCATCTTCTATAAAAGAGCAATTTTGGTCACATCTTGCATCTCTTATCTCTTGCATTATTGACTTCTTGCATTTTTCATATTTTAGCATTGTTATTCTCATTTGTCATAGCCTATTTTTAGATTTCATTTGACATAGCTTAGACATTTTAGATGCTTACTAGTTGCAGTAGGGCATAGCATTGCATATAGTTGTTCAAATCCTTCAATATTTTCTTAGGGCTTGTCATTTTCATTGGCTTGCTCATCATAAATCTGAGGGCAACAACATATTTCAGCAAGTTGAGAAGGTATAATGGAGGTCACTCATGGAGGATGAAGACATTCTGGTGAGATTGTTTCATTCTATTCCTTTGTACTTTATTATTACTTTGGGTTTTATGTTCTATATATGATATTGCTAACCCTAGGAAAAATACCCATTGTTACATTGGTGAACCTGACATATTTTGACAAATTTTGAAGAATTTTGGAGTTGGATCTTTTTTGTTGCAGGTTTTGCATCATTTTGGGGACAAAACCTTAATTTTCAAAGATTCAACCATATCTCTCAAATGGCTGCATATTTTTTGACAAAAGGTTTTTGCAGGTTGAAGACAATATCAAGAGCCTCCAATCCAAAAATCAAATTTTTTGGAGTTGTTTTTAATTTTTAATAATTTTCTTTGTTATTTTCATGAAAAATCAATTTTGAGAGCTAAGTAGCGAATTTTTCGGATTTATTTATATTTTTGGAAAGATCTCTCAATTTCAATAAGGGTTTGTTTTTTATGTTTTTAATTTTCCTACAAAATAATTCGACAAAAAATAGATCTTTAACAATTAGGGTTTTACAAGGATTGACTTATATCTCACAAAATTTTGCAAATCTGTTCACAATTTTTTTTTTGCAGGTTTGGAATAATGTCAGGCACCTTCAGTAAAAAAATCAGATTTTTTGGACCTGTTTTTAAGTTGTAATAATTTTTATATGAGTTTTCATAAAAAAATTAATTCTCGATGCAAAACATAGAATTATTCGGATTTCTTTACATTTCTGGAAATCTCTCTAAATTTCAGTAAGGGTTTATTTTCTGTGTTTTTACTTTTGATGCAAAAACTAGTTCCAAAAATCAGATTTGTTTTGACTAGCTAACCCTCTAATATTAATGATCAATAATAGAAGTATCCTCTCCCTTTGCGCACTTGTGCGATCCTGGGTGTAAGAGAAACTGTTATTGACTCTAGGAATTGGGCTTGCACTAGGTCAATTAGGGTTAGGGCAAACAATTTTTTCTGCATGGTAGTTTAAAGATTTTGGGGTTACTGATTTTTTGTTTGCAGCTTGCTGCGAGGAGTCTAATATTTGTTTTGTTTATTTCACAAATCTTAAACAAACAACTACAAGTTTGCATTTTACATTCATGGGTTAAAATGAACATGCATGCATATTCATTGGATTAAAAAAAACACAATCTTGCATGATAACTCATTGGATTAAAATAAATTTGCATCTCTTCATAGCATTGGGTTAAAATGAACTCTTAGTTAGCTCACACTACAAATGGTTAAACTGAACCCCATATTTTGACAAATACTACAAATGGTTAAAATGAACTCCATGTTTTTTATGTTTGTCAACACATTTCATTTTGGGCTTAAAATGAACACCATGCGAGTGTGAGTTAGGATATTCATGTGTTCTCTCTTTGTTTTTAAACAAGGATTGACTGAACTATGAATATTTTGGCTTGCTTTTGTTAACTCTAGAAAATTGGGCCTGCTTTGGTGGGAAAAAGTATTCACCCCAAAGCGACTCAAACCGGCAACAAAGCTCTTTAGCCGAGCTACTTCTGACCGGTATATAAATACGAATCCTAAGGGAAAGCCTAGGATTACGAATGTAGATATGTCATACGGACCAAGTAGTACTCCCGAAAACCTTGTTGAGCTTAACCTCTTCAAGCTGGAGTGCCTCCTTAACGGAGCTTAATCTTGGCCCCATGTATGACCACTCAAATGGATGTCTGAATTAAATCCTTTGTTATAGAAAACCAAAAACCTTCTATTCTTTGGTGCAACAACGGTCGTTGCCAAGACACCCACACCTACACAGTTCTTAGTAGAAATGATCAATCTGCCATGGGAGTTTCATGGAGGTTGGAAGCTTGGTTGCCCTGAGAAGTGAGTGCACTATAAGGGGGAGCCTGTGGGGCCAAGCTTCTGAATTCATTCGCTAAGGATATGCGGTTAGTGGGATCCAGATGAATATTGTCCTTGCAGCCATAAGATTTTGTAAAATGACTTCTGTGTGGTTGATTTACAACATCATGTGTTTGCCAACTATTTTCAGACAATTTCAAAAAATAAACATCAAACTTGCTAAAATTTGAAATAACTTTGCCAACTGAAACAAATCTTTGCAATCGGCCTAAAATTTTGTCAAATCACTTCCTGCAACACATTTTCCATCATGAACCACACTTGTCAAATCAAGTCCTCAATTTTGCACATTTTAGGATAGGAAACTTTCCTTTCTTTGTCAAACCATTGTCTCAAAAAGTAAACTATCATTGGACTAAGTCAAACAAGTCAATCGTTAGTCATTGTCCTTTGGTGAGCTACTTCCAACTCATAAGTATAGTGTGGAAATCTCACCTTGTCATTTTATCATCTTGTCCTTCAAACCAGTCCTTTGACAATCCAAATCGAGACATTGGCCAAACTTTGAGTGGTTAGAAAACCTTTCCTAAAGGTCATTTGAAATAAGACACTCATTACCACTTTTCATTTGACATTCCTTTTTGTCCCCATCATCACTTTGCATAGCCTTAGTATCATTCCATCCACCATCATGTCTTCAAGTCACTATGACATGATTGCTAGTCAAATTGAATGCCAATTCAGTAGTAATGGTCAAGCACAACTTGCTAGGGAATTCAAAACACTTTACCTCCAATCCAAGTCCAAATTTACAACCCCTAGCCCTCCATCCATCTATCCATCTTGCCAACAATCCATGAGTCCTAGTCCTCTTTCCATCTACTATCAAGGGTCCCCTAACACCATCCATGACACTAAGTCACAACAAATGTCCATTAGTCATACCCACCCTAACTTTGACAGGGGAAATCAGCCATCCATCAATCCAAACCAACTATCCATGTCATATCCTAGTCCTTCATTAGCATCATATCCTAGTCATTCATTCACATCATATCCTAATCCTCCATCCACGTCATATTTTAATCCTCCATCCACGTCATATCCTTGTCATGCATCCATGTCCTATTCTAATCCTTCATCTCATCCTAGTCCTTCATCCACTAACCCTTTCCAAACCTCCATATCATATCATAGTCCATTACACACCAATCCATTCCAAGAAACTCCATGTTTTCATGAAAACATATCTTGTCATGGTCTCCAAAGTCCCATCTTCTTACCTACACTTGAGGATACATGTCAAGAGGCAAGTCCAAAGCACAACATCATAACATCACCATCTTGTCCATATCAAAGTAGTCTATTGGAACCCATCTTTACATCCATTCAAGAAGTCCTCCTAGAAAATCACGGTATACCAAAGACACCTATCCTTGGTCAAGAGTCCATCCAAAACCATGCTATTCAAGATGAGCCTATCCTTGGTCAAGACCCTATTTTTGATCATGTCATTCCAACTGAGCCCATCTTTGATCAAGACACTACTTTTGAAGAAGTCCAAAATGATCCACTCCTTAACCTTTATGCCCTTCATGATGAAACACTTGAAGATGAACCTCTCCAAGCTTCCAACATTGACACTACCAACAAAGAGACACTTGCCTCCATGGGACACATAGACGATCTACCACTAGAACAAGAGTCTCCTGGCATGGACATATTTGCAAATGATCAAGCTATAACTGAATTCAGTGGGCTCTATGACAATGACCATGAAGACGGTTTTGACATCAACTTCGAAGCACCAACAAAATCATCAGAATCTAATATTTCAGAAAATCAAACCAAAGATGTAAGTCAAAAATCTGTCCAACATGCCAGTGAAGCTACAACATCCTATCAATTAGGATCATCTATCTTTTTCAGAGCAGGCTTTCTCATAGATGAGAAGATTTCGAGCATTAATATCCACAATAAGGATGGGTTTGCATCTTGATTCCAAAATAACAAGTACCCCATTGCAAACAAAATTTATCAGAAAATGCATTATCAAGGAAAAGGATTAGGCCTACATGAGCAAGGAATCTTTGAACCCGTTCAAGTTCAAGCACATTACAGACATCAAGGTCTTGGCTATTCATCAGTCGGAAAATCTAATGATGTTAATGATACCTCCTCGATATTGGGGGCAAATTTATCTGATACAAACATCAAAATGGCCGTCATGAGTAGTCCTTGTCATAAGGTTGTTGCCAACACTCCTTCCCTCTACACCCCAAACCATCATTCCATCATGAATAAACCTTCCATTTGGAACCAACAAAATTATTAGAAATCCAAAGTTCAAAATCACATGTCAAAGGCCATGGAATCAGACAAAAATTCAAGTGGACAAATGAAGCTAAAATGGATCCCAAAACAAAATGGGTCAAGTCAAGAAAAAAATGAATTAGGCAAAGAAAATATGCCAAAAATCAATCAAAATGTGGAGCCACCACACAAGAGGACTCCCACATATAATACATGTCCACCTTCGTCAAAATGGCCATCAAACAAGACATATAAAAGTGTTGGTTCCAAACAACTTCCTAACCCGACACCTAAAGTTTGGAGAATAAAAACCAATACATCGAAACATCCAACCAACCCATCCACATCTACCATCATCCATTATAATCCTACATCTTGCCTAAAGTCCAAAAATCCCATGTCACAAATCCATAAAATTTTGGCAGCAACTCTTTATCATAAGGACTCTCATGGCACTCTATCGCGATGTGCGTATTTTGATAAGGTCAACTCTAGTATCAAAAAATATCACAATGAAATCAATCAGTTGTATGCAAGCACTATCATCCTGACAAGGAAACTACTTCAGAAAGGTCATTATTGGCATGTCATGGCACCAGTCTCTACATCGACATCGTCAAAGGCTTCAACACAGTCAGTGGTCATCTAAAGCATCAAGGCTATCCGGAAAAATGAAAAAATACAAAAAAAAAAAAAAAAAAATCATCACCTTGATGAAAACCTGGAAAACAGGCATCATGGTGACACCAAAAAATTAAAAATATCAAAAATAGTAAAGAGAAAAATTTCGTCCAATACTGAAAACCATTCTTATGGCGCTCTGGATAAGTACCATGATGAAAACCTGGCAAACAAGTGTCATGTGTAGAATAAATCATCTATGTGGACCATTACACTTGGGGACAAGTCATCTCATCTCCCATGCCCTTCACATGACATTTCTTATGACATCTCCATCTATCCATCCAAGCCCTGTCATTTCCATCTATTTTCCCACCTACTTTTGATAAGGACTAAAATACAAAAACATGTCATGCTTTGGAAATTTTTTTGACATGTCTATCCTTTGACCATACCCTATTCCATATCATGTCATTACCATCATAGCCTCATGTGATTCCTTGACAACTATATGATAATAGTCCTCATGTCTCCTATATTTTATAGAAGTCATCCATTGTCCTTTTATACCTATCACCCATCTTGGTTTCCCTTGTCAATGGTCTAAAGATCCCTCGTCATCCCATCTAATCCTCATGAAGTCATTCCAAATGCAACAATATGGAAAACCTGGCCCATCATCCAAAACATTCCTTGAATTTGTCCCTGGACCTGCTGCAGAATTTTATCCTCTTATCATATCATTGTCATCCTCACGTTGTTTTGGGATGTGTCCTTCCCATGTCAAACAACGTTGTCATTGTCATCGTCACCTGTCAATCGGTATTCAGCTTGACTATCAACAGAATCATGGTTGTCCTTGGATTCATGTGCATCGGCATCATTCACATGCATTTGTCACAATTTTCATAAAACATCAAAAGATCATAAAAATCGTATAAATTCTTGAAAAAAGTCATAAAAAAATTTAAAAATGTCTTGAATAAAATACAAAAACATCCACATCCAAATCAATGTCAAAATCCCAAAAACAGAGTCAATGTCTGTCTTATCAATCTAGTCAATCACGTCAATCAATCTTTTGTCCATGTTCGAACTACGTTGTCTTTGTGCATTTGCTACGTAGGAAAGATTCATCTTTGAATCCTCGAGACATTAGGTCAGTCTTTCTAGGTTTTTCAGAATCAAATCATAACTCGAACATGGTCGCACTTGACACAAGACAATCATTTGAAATGTTAGTGTCAAAATTGGTCAAAATTAGACAACATAAGCCAATCAATCATACATTCAAAATCAGTCAGCTTGCCAAAACAATGGTCAAAATGTCAATCTCGTCACCTTTTTGGTCCTCTTCAAGATGTGTCCTTCTTGGATTTGGACCTCGTCAAAATTTCATTTTCCTTTTCAGGATGTGTCCTGTTATGCCTTGCATAACCAACCCATCTTTTGCCTTGGTCAAAATGGGTCCCCCTTTTTTATTTTTGTACTTAGTTGTTTTTGAAACAAAGTTTGGAGTCTTGATTTGCCAATACTTTGTTTTTCTTTTGTTTCTCTATCGGAATCGGAACCGGAGCCAAATCGGGTTCTGAAAGTTCTTTTGAAACTTGTTTTGGTTTCCATCCCAATGGTCTTTTCTGTATGTATTTTGTTTTGTCTTTAGTGGACCCGAAGTCGGAGTGGGGGTTAACTTAGTCTTTACCAAAAATTGCAAAATTATAATCAATTCGGATCTCGCCTCTGCTATTTTGACTTATAGTTTTGGTCTTTGTCTTTTTGTTTAGTTTTATTGTGTCAATCTTTTGTTTTACTTTTTGTGTTTGGTTTTGTTTTGTGTTTAGTTGGCAGAACCGAAACCAGAATTGGAATGAAGTTTGGAAATCTCTCAAAAAATTATGAATTAGTTTCTATTTTAGTTCCGCCCCCGCTATTTTTGTGGATCGTTGACTTATTGACTGAAGTCACACTATTGTGAAGTGTTGGTTCACTTTCAGTTCTGACTCCGCCTTAACTACGTGTTAATGCATTAATGACAGTTGGTCATGTAGGTAGAAATCTTCATTTTTACCTTCATATAAGGGTTAAACGAGTCATTATTATCATTATTAAGAGATTGAAGAGCACGAAAGAGCAGTGACAGAGTTCATTCAAGCAAAAAGATTGAAAGAGGAGAAGATTGTTGCGAACGGATCAGTTCAGAAGGTTAGCTGCATTCTTGTGTATTCAAGGTAGGTTTTCTTATTATTGTTCTTCATTTTATTTACTGTTGCGTGTTTTGTATATACGTTTGCTCGTGTTCTGAATCATGTCATTTTCAAATAAGTTTGTGATTCTTGGCGTGTTTGTTTGAATGGTTGTTTTATGTTGTTGGTCTGGTTGTTTCCTCATTTCTGTTTGTTTTTTTTTAGTTCTTTCTATTTTAGGGCATGGTCACTTTCACACTTTAGTCGTGATTGCGTCGTGTTGTTTTGGATTTGCAGTGAGTTAGATTAAGTTTAGGTTTTAAATGGTGATTAGTTAGATTAGAAATTTACAGTGAGGTAGATTAGAGATTCACAGTAAGTTAGAGTAACTTGATTCATCATTTTTACTTAGGGTTTTGTCACGTTTTGCGTTCTGGTAAGTGGCAAGGTTTAAAATCCGTGCCCTAGTTTTTATCATGTTTATTAGATTAGGGTTTCATTGGTCTCTGTAATCACTTTTAAAATGATTAAAATATGATATCTTAGGATTCAGTCGTTCCCCATGGTCATATGAGTAAAGTGTTTTAAAGCCTTTCTTTTCATCTAATATGACCTTGGTTTTAGTCATCAAGTTATGAGTTAAATCGATAAAATCTTTGATGACGTCATGGTCAACCTAGGCAGAGGCGGGATCAAAATCGATCTGGAACTTGAGAATTCGGTTTTGCAAAAGGTATTGATTCCATGTTTCATCCCGTGTCCGACTTTGCGCATAATGAGAAAATCTTCCAACAAAATAACGATGACCAAATCGGAGGCGGAGTCGAAATGGAAATAGAATATGAAAAAATGAAAATTTGAAGAAAACCAAATCCGTTTTCCATTCCAATCCCGGTTTTGATAACCTTCCCAAGTCCAACTCCAAGCCCGTTCATTGTTAGTGAAATTTCTATATCGGTTTTTGCTCCGGGTCTGACAGTGTTGTAAAAAGAGATCGTTTTAAGTTGTCATTCTACTTGGTTCCGCCTTCGGTGCATATATGAAAGGTATGGTTTTAAAGTATGTTTGGTGTTGATATCTAAATATCTAATTAGAGGTTTTGCTTGCAGGAAAATTGAAAGATGTCAGGAACATCAGGGGAAGCTACTCTAAGAAACTAGCTTATAGAAACATCAAAGGTAGAAGCAAAACCAAAGAAGTTAAAGCTAGAACAAAGTTAAAGCTAGAACAACTGCCTTATACCTTAAGGTATAATCATAGGAGTCCGATTGTGAAGATGAGCAAGGTGGAATCAGATCGGTCGGATATCACTGACACCAATTTAGGCCAATACAATTTTGAGGAGTGGTATTCAGAAGCGTTTGACAAGGATATTACATTGACTACGAAAAGAATTGTCAGCTTTGGGTTAGCTCATATCACTTTATTTCCTATATCTGTCCAGTGCTCGGAGTTAATCATGATAGTAGCTAGTGCTTACAATCCTGCTATGAGATTATGCATGGATTCACAAGACAATGTGATTATTAATCTCACTCCTCAAGTATTTCAGAGTATATTTGATGTTCCAGATCCAAAGAGCTTGGTGCAATTAAATGAGGCAGAGGTCTTGGAGCAATATAGTAAGTATAAGGGAATGAATAAATCTCACTTGAACAAGAAGTGGTTGAAGACAGAAAAGAAGTCTCTAACCAAGCTTGCAGATCAGCCAAAGAAGGAAGATTTCTATAAAGAGGTAGCAAGGTTGATTGTGATGTTGTCTAGGGTGTTTGGAAAGAGGGATTCATTTTACTTCAAGGAGTGGATGTTCATCCTTTTATTCAAACTATCTTGAAAGGAGAACAACAGTTTGATTGGACAATGATTGTTTCTGATGCCATACATGATCAGTTAACCAGGATTATAGAAACCAAGTGTTTCTTTATGACTTCTTACATTGTTTATGCAACTGCAAGAGTGGGTGTTTTCCCAGGTTTGAACAGAGTGGGCGTAATGGGAGCCTTGGATGGACAAAAGAAGGTATGGGAGCACTATGATCAATTATCTCTTCAGGTTGCTAAGACTCATTTCAGAAGAGTCAATGATGCATTTTTATATGTGGTCATCAATCAATTAAATGGAGATGCAGGATACAGGTTAAGTCAAGAAGCTATGGCGTTCATTGCTGAATGGGGATGTTGGTACATCCAATACCCCAAATTTACATACTTCAGGATATTTGGTTTTGAAGGCCACCCACATTTGCTTCCAAGGTGCTGCAGTAACAAGATGGTGCTAATGGAGTTTGTATATCAAGCTATTGGAGTTAATGCTCAGTTTGGGATTAAGCATAAAACTGGATGTCATAAATTTCCCATGAAATTGGGTGAATATAGCTGCCAACACTTGAAGGGAGCAAAGGTGGTCTACAATGAGTTGATACAGTTGAAATTGGGATTGTATACAGCTCGTAAGTATTTTGATCCAAAGAAGAAGATGTATGCTTTATTACCTTCAGTGTTCACTAGACATTTTAATTTGTTAGAAGACTTTTGGAGTGATAGGCAAGATGAGTATGACTTGAGAAAGAAGAATTATGAAAGATTATCGGTCTTACTCATGTCAGAGCTTGGTATTAAAGAAAACATTCCTGACACCTTGGTGGATGATGGAATGGTGTTGGATCCATCCTATGAAGCGTTGAATATTGGCACCAAGAACCTGGATCCAATTGATTGGGATGCTAAAGAAACAATTGATATCAAGAAGATTGGAAGGACAGTGTTGGATAGAAGTGGGCAATGGTTAGTGCTAAGAACTCAAGCTTCTCAAGGGCCAGTTCTTAAAAAGGGTAAAGGATACAAGAGAATTAAGAGAAAGACACCTCCCAAAGAGCCATTAGAATTCCTTCCTCCAGACATTGAAGAAATAGAACTTGAGGTGGTAGATGATGGAGAGGAAACACAAGAAGGAGATGTTCTAGTAGGATCTGCTATTTCAACACCTACATTAGGTGAATCATTCGCCCAAGCCCCACTTACAAGAAAGAAGAGTAAAGAGGTTCAAGAAGGAGCTCTTCATACCATGACTGAAGCTGCTAGGGGAAAAGAAGTGGAGGAAGAAGTTCTAGAAGTTGAGACAGATTTAGATGAAACTCAGTCATAAAAGGATTTGCAAGAAAACATGCCTTTAAAGGAGACTATTGAACAAATTCTAACACAAGAAGAGCAATGGAAAATGTTTGAAGAGGAAAAAAAGGAAGTTTGATGAAAGGGCTGTAGTGGAGAGACAAAAATAAATAGATGCTAAGGTACAAGCCGATGCTCTACTTCACCAGCAACAATTATAGTCAAAACAAGTTGAAATTAAGGTAGTAGATGATGAAGTAGAGAAGCAAAGGAGGCAGCGAGAACATGAGCTTAAAGTTAAAGCAAAAAATGACAAGTTAGAGTTGATACAAAAGATCCATGATCTTGAGGAGGAGAAAGCAAGAAACCAGAGGGAAAAGGAGATTCTGGTTGCTAGGTTGAAACAAGCAGAGGAGCTTGACAAAAATAGGAAGAATTAGAAAAGATCAAGAAGGAAAGAGAGGCCGAAGAGCTGATTAGGAAACAATAGGAAGAAGAAGCAGAAGCTGAAAAACTTAAGACGTTGGAGGCAGAAAGGTTAGAAAGGGAAAAGCTAGAGGCCTTAGAAAAAGAGAAATTGGAAAGGGAGGCTCTAGAAAGGGAAGCTTTAGAAAAGGAAGAATTAGAAAGAGCAAGAATAGAGAAGGAAGAATTAGAAAAGGAAAGGTTGGAAAAGGAAAGAGTAGAGAGAAATCAATTGGAGGAAGAGAGGTTGAGGAAAGAAGAAGAAGATAAGAAAATACAAGAACAAAGGGATAGAGAAGAGGCTAAGAGACTTGTGCAAATGCATATACTACAAGAAGAACAAGAGAAAGCAAGGGTTGAATCCCAATCTCAAGTGAGTATGCAACCACCTTCTACAGTTATTGCTCCCTCTTCCTCTATGATGACTACTACTCCAAGTGCTCCTACATGGCTAAAACTAGACCTGCAAAAGAGGGCAGTAATACCTTCACAACCTCTCAATTGGGAGGATATGATGAAAGGAATTGAGCAGGAGAGGCCTAAAAAGAAGGCTAAAATTCTACATTCTACCCGACTCAAAGACAAAGGAGAAATTGTTGCTGAATGTGCCATGTTGATGATAGAAAAGGAGGTAGGGGATATGCAGTTAACAGATTATCAGCTGAGTACGGTCAATTTGGGAAGACCCACTAGAAATCAGCAAATGAATTTGATTGATGTGGTGGATTCAACAACCAAGTCTAGAATGATCAAGGACAAGAAAAAGAAGCATGAGCTTAAAGCTCAATTGGATCAGTTGCATTCATTCTTGAAGAGTGTCTCCTCTCCAAGGTCACAACAGGTAGCAGCCATTGAGACTCCTATTTTGTTAAGCAAAAAGGAGGTAGATGATTTGGTGCAGGTTAGAGGAAAGGCAAAGATGGTAGACAGGTGGATAGATAAATTGAACCAAGAGGTAGGAGAGGTTTTAGTGAAAGGATTTGAAGCCTACAAGGATACTGAAGGGTTGATTAAAGAGATGTATCAATACATTGAGGTATCAGAAAAGCACGAAGAGGAATACAAAGAATACAGTCAAAAGCTAGAAAAGGTGAGTGAATTGCTTCTAACAACTCTTCTGGAACAATCCATACTTGAGGAAGACAACAAGGATTTTATGGAGAAAACTTCTCGTATACTCCGGTTTAGGATTGACTTTTTGTGTAAGCATAAGAATGAAGTTCAAGAGACTGTAAATAATTTGACTAAGCAATTGGAAGAGTTAGAAGCAGTTATTGCCATTATTGTAGATATAAATGCATTTACAAAAGAGGGCATGACTTTGAATCAAATAAAGGAAAAGTGGGATGAAATGTTCAAAGGACTTATGCAAAAAGAAGATGATGGCAGAGAGTCGATGTTAGATCGACTAGTAGAGGTCAAAGAAGAGACAAAAGCTATTGGGAGAGAGTTAATTAAGGTGAAAAGTATGAAGGAGTTTGCTGCAGCTGAGTTGGATCGGATGCAATTTGAAGATGACTGGATTGATGGGCCAGAGATGGATACTTTACAGCAAGTCTTCACCAGCTACGATGACTTCATGGTAGATCCAACTTCGCATGCATGAATCCTTGCATGCATGATGTTCTCCTTCCTTGCATGTTGCATGCATGCAACACTGACAGTCTTGGGGGCACATGACTTCTTTTCTTTTCTTCTATCTTCTATTTTTAGTTAAGACTAAATTTTTAAATGTAAGAACTCAAGATCAAATTGATCTGAGTTTCCAAGAGAGTCTAGTTCCTAAAAAGGTGGATAACCTAAAATTAGAAGTATACTTTGAAATTTTGTATATCTATAAATACCTGATGGGTATCATATT